>JAOPHQ010005034.1:0-31252 GCA_030340625.1 Merluccius polli
GCAAGGTGGTGGCAGGAGGGGGTGTTGACATGGATGTTAAAATCTCCAAGAATTATGATGTTGGGGGAAGTCGGACAGAAGGTGGAAAGAAGATTGTACATCTCTGGGATGAAACGTGGATTTGGTTTAGGTGGCCGGTAGATTAAAAGAACAGTCATGGGGAGAGGATGCTTGCTATTGAATGCAAGACATTCAAAAGAGGACAGTTCAGGGAGGGGCAGGGGAGACAGGGCCAAGTGGTTGCGGTAGATGACAGCCAAGCCACCACCATGACCAGAGCTGCGGGCTTGTTGGAGGTAACAGTAGCCAGGAGGACAGGTCTCATTTAAGACAGAAAATACATCCGGTTGATGCCAGGTTTCTGTTAGGCACATTATGTCCAGACACTTGTCCTGTATGTGATCATGTATGAGGCATGATTTATTTGTGAGGGATTGGACATTGAAAAGTTCGATTTTAATGTTGGATGAAGTAGTGAGTCTCTGTACTTGTTTAAGTAGACTGAGACTCACCCCGCGCTTACTGACTGTGTCCATGCGTGGCGCTGTTGCAGCCACTCCAGTGTCACTGCTACTAATCCATGTAGTGACAGCGCTCTGATGACGAGGGAGAGATGCGACAGGGCGCACAGCTGACCAGACAGTGGGAATGGCGTCATCAGACCGGGAGAAAACAAACTTTCTTCGGGAACTTCTATGGATGTACCGGGGCCGACGTAGGAGACAAAGTTCTTTTATGACCGACAAACAGGCAGGAGTATTGTGGTTGTTTAGCTTCATCAGTTGAGCAGCCGAGAAGTTCATTTTGCCGGGCGTTTGGGCTCCGCGTCCGTTGTCAGCCACAGAGGTAACACACACAGGAGGAGAAACACTCGGGGGCGAGCCACTCTGCACAGATGGTACATCAGGGATATGGCCGGTGCAGTCGAGATCGGGGAATATGAAGCGTGCCGGGCGTCCAGGGAGCCAAAAGCAGGAGGTACGGGCAGGATTGAAAATGCCGAGGCCGGTTAGCTGTCCTGCTAACCACCGGTACCTGCTCGTTGACACTTGCTACCAGCCGCAGGATGGATGGAGAAATCGCCCAGGTCGGTAAGATCCGTGCATCAACCTGGCAGTTCCACCGATGAATCGCTCACAGATAGTGGCAAGAATAGTCCGTTTTGCGACTTTTATCAGTAGTTCTCGCTCAAGACTTAAAACTAAAACTAAAACTTAAGCTTGAGCTTGAGGGGAGAAGCGGCGAACAGACAGCGCCAGCGTCCTCTCCCAACAGGTAAAAGAAAGTAAGTCAGGATATCAGGATGATGGACCTCCTTCTTCTACCATTGACTGACTGGGTCTTAATTTATCTGTGGTGCAATCACAATTACCATCAGGATGAAGTGAACATACTGTGAATGCTCTTACTCAAATAAATGTTGACACAATTGTGTAATGGCGTCTTAGAGAGGAGTTGTGCGCACATCCCAAGACAATGTTTATGCTCCTGCTCCAGAATGACATTTATTTAAAAACAAGGCAACGTTTCAATCCCATCGGATCTTCATCAGGCAATGAAAACAGTGGGTGAGATGGCCTATATCACATGAAACCAAACAGGGCGCACCCAAAACGTTGCAATTGGCATAACATGAACCTAAAGGAGCTGGCTTACATGCATTACATAAAACCACGTAAAGCAATAACAATCAAGATTGGCCATCCCATAAATCGCATTCTTGCAATGTTTGGCACAGTATTGTAAATTATATTTGATTTTCTATTTTCGTTTGTTGTTAGGGAACAGGATGTGTGGACCCAAACGCTGAACATAGGGAGGCGGAGACGGGATGAAAGACAGGGAATTTATTAAATAAAAGGCAATGGCAAACGGCCAGGCTAGGCCGGCCGTAGTCAGCAACAGGCGGGTAGATATATGTACTTTATTGATCCCAAGCTGGGAAATTTAAATGTAGCAGCCAGCATAACATTACAGGTAGACACAAGACACTAAATAATAAATGCAATATGGATAAAATAAAAAGGATTAAAAAAAGGTATCTATAATATTGTGGCGACGGCAAGGAAGGAGTGAGACAGGAGCCCAGGTTTAGGTTACGCAACTCCCGTGCCCCATACACCGCACGACCCCGGGAGTTGCCTTTATTTAGACACACCCACACAGACAGAAACACGGCACGCCTGACGATCAGAACAAACACTTACCCACGGTCATAACAAAACACTGCATATATGGAAACACACACACAATGACACACAATTAATCCCCAACCACCAACCCCACAGGGATTCCGGGGCGCCGATAATGTCAAAACCCCACCAGGTTGCACCCCCAGAACCCCTTGCGCCCATAGGGGGCATGGCCGCCACACCTGGCCGTGATCGCCACAATATACAATACACAGAAGACTATATATACACACAATCTCTACAGTGTTCAATGTGAAACATATAGGTGCAAGGCAAGGCAAGGCAGCTTTATTTATATAGCGCATTTCATACACAATGGCAACTCAATGCGCTTTACATAATAGGTGCAAACAAGGTCTGCAGTCAAGCATAAGGTGCAATATTCAATGTAAAGAATAAATAACTAAGAAATAAATTAAGGCTAAAACAAGTACAGTTACGTATTTAGTAGTCAGGCAGGCAGCGTCGGCAACAGGCGGGTAGTCCGGCAGGCAGCGTCGTGTAGTGTATTTTCTGATATACATTTACAGGATATTCTACTTCTTTCTTTTATTCATTGTATTTCACTCATTCTTTATATGTAGAATACTGCTGTGTCATGGGAGAACATTCCTGTGTCTCCTAGTAAGCTATTAGGGGTAATCCTGAGGGCCTGCTCAGGGTCAGCAAGATGCCCTGATGACCCCAGGTTGCTGAAGCAACACGATGCCCTGAATACCTCAGACTGTGTTTCCGTATGTGGTTTACGATAGGAAGTTGTTGTGATGAAAAGTTAAACAGTCTAGGTGTGCTGGTTAAGCTTGCTGGACTGTCACGGATGGTCTGGTCTGGGCAGGCTATAAGAAGTGTGTGCATTAGAGAGGGGGAGTTTTCGGACCCCTTTGGGTGGATTCGGACTCAGATTGGGAGAAGATTCGGCCACCATTCAGATGCATAGAATGTCATCCCGCTTGTGTTCTCTGTTAAATAAAAAGTTATTTACTCAGACACTTTTGGGAGCGGACCTCCATCATTTCATCATCCACAAACCAGTATTCTGGCAGCCGAGAAGAATATACTACATTATTGGCGTCACGAACAGGATTGGCTGAATGCGCAAAATCGTTGACCAGAGACCAACTCGATGCAGTTTAAACCCAGAAGAAGTGCGCACAAAAATAGGTGAGTTCACGTTCACCTAACTTCTGGTTTTTATACTGTGTTCAGGTGTTTTCTGTCATGCGGTGGGTCCGCAACTAAAAAGAGTCTCTGCGGAGAAGAATAGGCTGGTGGATGATGAATGAGAGAGCTCCGTTATAAATGTATTAAAAATATAGGAGAAACAAAATTTAATTAAAGTAACAAATGAAACTAGAAGTAACAAAAACGTTTAGAAATAAAAAATACAAATAAAAAGAGTGAAACAATAGCTTCAGCGATTGAGAACGTCAATGGGAGACAGTTTAGTGTGTGCGGGATTCGAGAAAAAACCCATTGACAGCAAAAGAGAGTGAATCGGGGAAGAATGAATGAAAAATGAACTCGTCAGAAGAATAGGAACGTCATTTGGTTGTAAACGGCATGTGCAGTCTTGATTAAAAACACCAATGACCGATCAAATTTGTGTGAGGAGTAAAAGGAGATGTAAAAGACACATCGTGAGCTTAGAATTATAAGGTTCTATCTCCACTTTTGGTCGAAATTGAGTTTTTGACATAATCTGATCCATTAGGTGTTTATTAAAGCCTGTGTGGTGTTATTTTTGTTAAAAAATATTTTTTTTAGTTAGTATTAATAAAATAAAAAGGTTCCATCTCACAAAACATAAACCGAGTTGGGATTATAAGGTTCTATCTCCAGTAGATTCAATATCCAATCAAACCCCCGAATGAACACGGACAGACCAATCAAAATCCACCTCATAGCTCTGTGGCCTGGGCACAGAGCTTCTGTCTATCAAGCTAAGGGCTGGACATTAGTCTGGACATTTGAAGCCGGCGATGGCGCCCAAAAGACGTAAACGTACAGACACCAGTACTAGAAGAGATCGGTAAGTTGAAACACATAGAGCTGGTATATAATACTTAATTAACAAATCATTAGCTAGGTAATGTAAACCAGCTTGTTTGCCAAGGTAGCTAGCTAGATAGTTTAGCACTAGCGACCGTTAGCATTAGCTTGCTAGCGACCGTTAGCATTAGTTTGCTAGCTCACCAACAACTCACAGTTTTGCACCTGTAAATCTATGTATGTGACAAATAAACATCCTTTCATCCTTGTATCCTTGTAGATGGGCAACTGCAGCTTAGCTAACATAATGCCAATTTCTAACTTTACTCCCCTTCCATAAATGCAAACTAGTTAGCTGCTAGCTTTTTAAACTTGCTAGATCATTGGTGTCTTGATGACTGCAGCCTAACATAACGCCAATTTCTAACTTACTCTCCTTCCATAAATGCAAGCTAACTAGCTTTTTTAAGATGGCTAGATTATTGGTGTCTTGATAAAAGTTGCCCCATTTAGATCAGGATAATAATTAAATTGTTTTTTGTTACAGATATGATGATAGTGGTGAAAGACCTCCAAAGGGAGTGGGAGAGGCAAAGAGGACAGCAGGAGTGGTATCTGGTGGTGGGTACTTCCATAGATGGATGAAATTTCTGTTGTGTTTACCGTGCATTTGTTTGTAAAATATTTAAACTATGTTCTCAGTGGACAAAACAAAATAAACTGACACATTATTATAATATTGTATCATGTAATGATAAAGAATCTTTAGCTGATTTTGGCTGTTGAGCAGAGACACCCAGGGCCAGGGCAGCAGAGACAGCCAGGGCACCAGAGACACCCAGGGCCAGGGCACCAGAGACAGCCAGAGCACCAGAGACAGCCAGAGCACCAGAGACAGCCAGGGCACCAGAGACACCCAGGGCACCAGAGACACCCAGGGCCAGGGCAGCAGAGACAGCCAGGGCACCAGAGACACCCAGGGCCAGGGCACCAGAGACAGCCAGGGCACCAGAGACACCCAGGGCACCAGAGACACCTAGGGCCAGGGCAGCAGAGACACCTGGGCCGATAATAGAGACACCTAGGGCAGCACTAGGGATACAGCAGAGACCAGAGCAAGGGAAGTGTAGAAAAAGGGCCTGCACTCCATCATCATGGAAGTCTGTTTCTAGAAAGAGGCTTCATCAAGAGGGTAAGGAACACATTAACACATCTAAAAAGACAGTGCCAGCCAAAAAGATTGAAACATTTAAGGACTGCACTGTGTCCTGTAAATTTAATTGTTCCCGGAAGATCACTTATGGTGAGAGGGAGAGGTGTTTTAAAGAGTTCTACGGGCTGAATCAGGACAGAAAATATGATTACATTATGTTGACAACTAAATGCAATGTCAAAGAGAGACAACGCGGCGGCGACTCACGCCGTACACACTCATTCCAATATTTCCACGATATAGGGGAGGGACAGCAAGTCAGAGTGTGCAAGCCATTTTTCCTAGGTACTCTTTCCATTAGCCAGAAAACAGTGTATAATGTACACCAAAAGAGAAGCCAGGCTGGCATGCCAAAGTCCGATGCACGGGGAAAGCATCCTAAAAAACAGATAGATGAGGAGAAAAAAGAGAAGGTGCTGGAGCACATTAGGTCTTTCCCTGTTGTAGAGTCCCACTACTGTCGTGCCCGCACCCAGAAGCAGTATCTGGAGCCCACTCTAAATGTGGCCAAGATGTATGATCTGTATAAAATCAAATGTGCTGTACATGAAACACCAGTCAAAATGTCTTACTATAGATTTATATTTAACACAGAGTTTAATCTTGGTTTTCATGTCCCCAAATCAGACAGGTGTGATGAATGTGAGGCACGTGAAGCAGCACAAAAACAGGGGTTATTAAACCAGCACCAAGAGGATGCACATAATAAACATGTGTATGAAAAAAATGCCATGCGCCAAGAGCGCCAAAGAGATAGAGATGATAAACAGCACCTTACGGTCTGTTTTGATTTAGAAAATGTCATCTCATGTCCACGAGCTGAGATTAGTTCATTCTTTTATAAAAGGAAGATGAATCTATATAATATGACTGCCCACAGCTCACTTACTAAAAAGGGGTATTGTGCGGTGTGGACGGAGGCAATGTCAGGTAGAGGAGGGAATGACATGGCAAGTGCCATAGTCAAAATCCTTGAAAGAGTTGTTCAAGACCATCCTGAGCTAACTGAGATAGTCACATGGAGTGACAGCTGTGTGCCACAAAATAGAAATTCTATTATGTCTTTTGCAATCGTTGAGTTCTTGTCAAGAAATATCAAAATCCAAAAGATCACAATGAAATATTCTACGCCTGGCCACTCGGCTGTCCAAGAAGTAGACAACATGCATAGCAACATTGAAAAGGCAATGGCTAGTTCAGAGTTTTTCAGCCCACTGTCATTCTTGCGTGTCCTTCTGAGAGCGAACAGAACTAATCCTTACACTGTCATCCAGATGAAAGATACGGATTTCAAAGACTTTCAGTCATGTTCAAAACTTTTCCAGTACAAGCAGGTACCATTCGCTTCAGTGGCCCAAATAACATTTTCTCAAAATCTGTTCAGTGTGCAGTACAGTACCTCCCATGCTCAGCCTCCTATACAGGTGGATATTAGGGGCTCAAATACCAAAACCAGGGCTAACATGCCAACGTCTCTCTTGCTTCCCAAGCCAAAGTTGCTCACCAACAAAAACACAATCGCAGAGGCAAAGAAGTCAGACCTTTTATCCATGTTCAAGTACATGCCTGAGGTTGACAAAGCATATTACATGGCAGTATTTAGAAAGTGATATCTAGATAGAAGGTTGGAGGGTCGGAAAGAGTCATGACAACATAAATTACATATAACATGAAGTACATCATACAAAACAGACACAGTATAATAAATAATAAAAGTCTCATAGTG
Organism: Merluccius polli; assembly: GCA_030340625.1. Taxonomy (NCBI): domain Eukaryota; kingdom Metazoa; phylum Chordata; class Actinopteri; order Gadiformes; family Merlucciidae; genus Merluccius; species Merluccius polli. The sequence goes on from JAOPHQ010005034.1 coordinate 7,121, forward strand.
TGTTTCTCAAAGTGTCTCATAGTTTAACAGCTTATAGCTTATAAAATAAATGAACAATGTGTATTTAAAAAGTGTTTAATGATGTTTAGTAACAGTGCGTGTGTGTGTGTGTGTGTGTGTGTGTGTGTGGGGGGGGGGGGGGTTAAAAAAAACCTAATGAATTACAATACATTATTGATTAGTGTGTTTAGAATGTTTTTAATGAAATAAATGAACACTGTTTTTTAAATGTTTTTAAAATGTTTCAGAGCACAGAGGGGGTGGGGTGGAAAGGGATGAAAGCATAACTTTCATGATGTTACACAATATTGTGTATGTTTTAATCTACTAAATGACCAGTTTTTAATGTATGTAAAATGCTTCCCAAATGTTTTAACAGGACAGAGTGGTGGGTGTAGTGAAGAAAACATTTTTTTGTTCAGCCGTCATTTTATGTCCTTATTCTTTGAAAATAAAAATAAAATATTTTTTTTCTTACAAACTTGCTTGGCTTTGATATATACTATACTATTATATATTATATTATATTATTATATTACATATATAAGCTGTGTACTTGTATTATAAATACATACATTGATTAAAGTCAATGATTATATACATTTATCCGTTGAAATGTAGGGTTTTATTTGTAAAAGTGGAGATAGAACCTTATAATTCTGAACAGAATCAGAGCTCTCAGAATTATAAGGTTCTATCTCCATTTGGGCCATCTTAAAAAATCCCATTCCAAATGTGCCAGGATTTTGATATTCTATCCTCAAAGTACCTGTAGGGTGATGGTCTTGTTGAGCTATAATAGTAGATTATACTACATAACAGTTTTGCCAGCTGGGATGTAAAAACTTTGATGCTCAATATCTCAGAACTACCCTAAACAGAGATAGAACCTTATAATTCTAAGCTCACGACATGTTTTGAGTGAGCTAGTTGAGTGAGAAAGAAGCCTTGGGTACAGTTTGATGAGTGCTAATTCCGGCCCGGCCCAAGGCAAATGTGAAAAAGTGAAAAGAAGATAATTGAGTGAGAAAGAAGCCTTGAGCATAGTTGTGTATGTGAATTTCGGCCCAGCCCAAGGCAAATGTGAAAAATGCAGTGAATGAAGCGGCACTATCAGAGTATAAGTGTCAGTGAATGTGTGCGCTGCGGTGCATTTGTGATGAATGGAAGACGCACGCTTCCAAAGTAACGTGACGGTGACTGTGACAGCGCTAAAAGTAAAGTAAGTCGTTGGAGAACTTTCATGCAGGAACGCAAAATGGTAAACTGTCAATGAGAGATAATAAGATGATAAAGCGAAAAAGCCCGGCCGGGTAAGTGAAGCCTGAAAATAACAAAGAAAAAAAAAAACTGAATAAAAAACCAAAAGTTGGATAGGGAAAATTAAGAAGCTTCAAAATAAGTGTTGTGTTCAATGTTCAATGTTCTGTGTCTGTTTGTGTGTCTGTTCTGTGTGACTGTGGAGTAAATGTGGTTTGTGGAGAAAGAACAAAGAAAAAAGGTGATGACCAATCCCTGTTAGAAGGGACAAAGAAAAAAGGCGTTGGCCACTCTATTATTTGGCGTGTAAGAAAATTAATGTGGATCATTAGGCCTAAAGTTAATTTTAGTCTATGTTTGTTCTTTGCAAGTGCCTAGCGACGGAGACTGTAAAGAAAAAGTAGAATAAACAGCGGTTATAGATGTTATCAAGTCGCGTGAGTGTGCTAAAGATGCGTGAATGAAGTTACTTATTTGTAAACTGAGCTCTAAATAGTATTAAAGACAAGTGGTCTAATTGTGGGAGTGACGACTCCTTATGTAAATATTGTAGAAAGAAGTCTTATTATTTCTTGAAGTTGTGAAACTGTTTAGATTAAGAAACTGCTGGTGGAAGTCTAGGGAAACACTCGCAGGGGCGATGCAAATAATATTATTGAGACTTTTAAAATTATAAGAAATTACAAGGTTAAAAAAAAAAAAGGAAAGAAAATAAATTAATTAAAAGGGGGAGAGAGAAAAATGAGTATTAGAAATGGTTAGTAGGGATAAAAAACATACTAGGAAACATTACTTAATCATGAATTTTATTATCTAGACTTTTAAATTCATCAATATCTATGTCAACAGATGTCATTACTGCGATAAAAAGTGTTGTTGTGTAAAAACTGATTATTCATAAGCATCAACTTGTCAGTAATATGAAGGTGTTCAAATTGACATTAACCCTTTGTTTTATTCTTTCCTTTATTTACTAAGAGCTAAGAACCTTAAGAGAAGGAGGGGACCTCCATGCCCCTTCCAAAGAAAGATCATGAACATCTCTTTTTGTTTTTATTAATGATAAGAAATTACAAGGTTAACAAAGGAGGAAAGGGAAGTTGGACAGGACACAATGAGATGGGGACAGTAAGTGGTGATTCTTAAAACAAAAGGATTTATTTAGAAAGACAGAGGGAAGTAAATAGAAGGATAGAAGAAGAGATGAGTGTAAGAAAAGTCAGAGAAAGTGAAAGAAAAGTCAAAGAAAGTGAAAGAAAAGTCAGAGAAAGTGAAAGAGAAGTCAGAGAAAGTGAAAGAAAAGTCAGAGAAAGTGAAAAGGGAAAGGAAGAAACGTGGTCAAGAGAGAGAGGGAGCGCGGTAGTTGTAGTTATTACACTGTAAAAACCTGATACGCATTGTTGCGTGTGTAACAATAAAACAAGTCCATCTGTAGGTTGCTTAGTTTACCTCCATAGTGTGATGTTGAAACAGTTAAAAGAAAGTTTGTTCTGGGTTGCCAGGGTCTACCGGTAGGTGTGTCCCCAGAGGGGGAGAGTGGACTGCGTGGTATAAGTCCCGCACTGTTGTCATGGCCATATCTTGCTTTCCATGTGTTTTGTTGAAATAGATTTAATTTTGTTTTTGTGTTTTCTTTGTTAAATTGTAAAATTGCTTTGGTCAGACAAATGTCGTCTGAACATGCCAACAAAAGTGTCTGTGATGTGAATGGAGTTAAAGCAGGTGGAGACAACAGCTCCCCTACTGCTAGAAACCTGCACTGCATGTTGTAGTCCAGGAAGTTTCTGCACACATGCTTCCGTGTGTGTGTGGGTTTGATAGTTGTTACCCCCAGTGGCCAACTTGCAAATAATTTTACAGCTTGTGGGAATGAGCTACTATTAACTCAGTGGAGTTTTAGAACAATACTTACCGTATTGTACAATTTTATGCCATTTCTCCTATTTATGAGACTATTTAACTTTGAGTGAAAGTTACAAGGTACATTTTATTCAGTAACAATGTAGGTTGTTAACATCCTTTTGAGCAATAACCTGGTTAAAATGATCACTGAAAAGTACTTCAGCAATCTGTTGGGAAGGGATCTAATGCACAAGCTAGATTGTTTATTGACATCAGGAAGTCTTGGGTTTACCTTGCAAACGCCAACACCTAATGCTGTTATGCTATGTTGAATATTTTTATTTGTTAGCTTCGTCCACCAACGCGTCATAATTACAGCGTTAACGCCGTGTGGAGTCTCCATTACGTATACACATGACTGCATGGATAGCTGTCATTGATATCTGTCTCTATTCCTCCACGGTCACCTATCCTATGGGCTGAACATAACAATTAGAAGGGAGTTATCCCCATACATGGCATCCTGCAACAGGCCAGTAGGGAAGGCTGGTTAGCCTATGACGGGTAAGATCCCACCTTGAAACCTGGGGACAACCTAAGGCAGGCACAGTCACAATTACTTGGCCTGGTCACTGAGCGCTGAATCGCTTGATCATAGAGTGATGAGAAGATGAAACCATCAAAGGAGAAACCATTTGGGTTGAAAGGTGGAGGATAGGATAGATCTCAGACATGTCGACTTAAGCAGTGGAAATGGTGGCAATAACTAGGACATGTCAACTTTTTAAACCCTTAAGGTGTATAAGGATTTGCGTTTTGTTTTCGGTATAGTGCATGATTTGGTAAATTTGGTAACAGGGTGGTTTAAAAGCAGTTGATGGTAAACCCATATTGTATCAAAATTTTAGTTTAGGATTTACTGGCTGCAATTTCCCTTTCTACTAGATTGGCTGTAGTTAAGGTTAAAGGACATAGCACCTTAGGAGGAATACAGGAAGAAGTTAACTATTTAGCTAACTTAGACTTGAACAAGGAGTTGGACAATCATAATCACACATTGATAGAGGTGCATGATGTGGTGCACATGAACATTTTGTTGCACCTACCTGGCTGTTAAATTTGCTCATTAAAGATGCGCATGGTTTTGACCATGGCGCAAGGGGGGAGGTAATGAAGGTTTTAAAATCAGAAAACATGTTTTTTATCAGAAAACAAGATTTTTGGTCACCATACTTGTAAACAATAATTGATAATCAGCTCAATGATTGTGAAGTATGTGCAGAAAACAACGTAAGAAAAACAATCACTACTCCAGTGGGACACATTCCCATACCCGAGGGACCATTTAGACATCAGGTCTTGGACTATGTTGATATGATCAAAAGTGTATATGGTAAAAGGTACATGCTAGTAGTCATTGACAGATTCAGCAGATGGGTAGAAACAGTCCCATCAAAAGATAAAAGTGTGACTACTGTAATTAAGTTTTTGACTAGAAAAATCATGCCAAGGTTTGGAATTCAATTAGAAATTAGCTCAGACAATGGATCAGCTTTCATTCAGAAAACTGTGAATAGTGTGGTGCAGCAGTTACACATCAAACAGCGATTAGGTGTTTACCATTCCCAGTCACAAGGAATAGTGGAAAGAGTGAATGGGACATTCAAGACAAAAATTAGCAACATTTCTGCATGTGAAAATTGAATTGGGTAGATGCACTACCACTAACACTAATGAGTTATCGCATGCAAGCTAACAGAATGATGCATCTAATCCTGCATGAAATGCTTGAGGGTCGACCCATGCTCTCACCGAAACTTTGAGGGCCCCACAAGGGGCCCCCATTAGAACAATTAGAAATAGAATTGAGAAAGTATATCAGACAACTAACTTCCATACACAAGCTCATATTCTACCAGGAGAAAGACAGAGTTCCAGAGCTGGAGGACGACCACCAAGGGGGGTGGAGCCAGATGACCAGTTGTACTTGAGGGGTTCAGGAGAAACTGGAACGAGCCCAGGAGAGAAGGACCATTCAAAGTCATCAATGCGACACCAACCGTCATCGAGGTGGAAGGGAGTCCCACCTGGTACCACCTCAACCACTGCAGAAAAGATGCTCAACCAAAGACGAGGAAGGAGCACAAGAAGGAGCTGGGAGCATGTGTACCCAGCACTGAACGACCACCACGGGACCAGAACCGGCTCGGACAGGAGTAACAGACATGATGATGCCGAGGCTGGTGAGCCTGCTACTGATCCTCTGAGGGCTTTGGCAAATTCCACAGACCCAGGGACGGATCCAGAGGAAGAGTGTAACCACAACAACAGAGTAGACCTGGACCAGCCAGGAATTAGGTGGTAATACTAGAGAAAGCATGAACGTGTTGCAGGAAAGGCCAGCCCCGAGATATTCGGGAATAGTTAAACATGCAAGGGAAAAAGGTCAGAAAATCAAGTTTCTTATATGTTCAAATATATATTCAATGATATATTCAAAGTGTTAACTATGCAGACGATCAACAAATTATTCTTACTGTCATAATAGGTAGCGAGATGCTAGGTAGCCATACACTCAAAGTATAACTTAGTAATCTGGGGACAAGTTCAATGTACAATAGATATTCGGCAAGAACCAATGTACTGGTGTATAACAGTAGAATTAAGAGATCAATGGGATCAGGTAGTAGTATGTATAAATTAGAATTAAAAAGAGGTTTCCGCATGTAGAGTTAGAAATAATACTAGACTTAAAACCAAATGTAGAAGTCTCTTGTGTGACCAAGGACCAACGTGGTATAGTCCTTCAATATGACAAAATAGATCCAGATCTGGTTACTGAGGAAATAGATTCAACTCAAAATAATGGCAAAATTGAAAATAATAATAACTTCTCAATAACAAGAAAACTTAAACAGTATGGATTTGAACGCATCGAAAAACAAATTGTGGTAAAATTAAAAGAGTGGTTTTATAAGCAAACAATAGGTATACATGGGTGGTATTTACTGGAAGTCTGATACAAGCAAAATTGTTATGTGTGCTAAAACTCATCAAGATACATTGTATATAATAAATATTGAATATAATTGGGGAATCTGTGAACAAGAGATTGAGGAGTTACACTAAAAAAAAAAAAAAACAAGAACAGGAAAGACAACAATATGAAAGAAATCAAACTACAACAGTGAGCCCAAATGACGATACATGGTCAATACCCTTATGTTGAGGCAATGTTTGATGTATATGGGATCAAGTAAATACAGTAAATCTATAGAAGGACATAGAATTGTCCAATAGAATAGGAGAATTATCTGTACCCAAAGGGGTTGAACTTTATGTAGAGCAGGGATTAGAATGCTTCCAAAACGATGAAGGAAATGTAGAAGATAATGATAATGATGTAAACATGATAGAAGAGGATCTATGTGACACCATTTGGAATGTCACCAAAAACTGTATTGATCGATACCAAACATGAAAACCAGTGCCTATTATAAAAGGGGATCGAGCCAGTGAACATCTTATGTCATATATAACATTCCAGTGGCATAATTGTTTGTATCAAAATCAGGACAATGATAATGAGGAAATGGAAATCAAGGGTAGTTTATTTGAAGTGTATCCATTTTAAATACTCAAGCTTACTAATGACTGTTCAATGACTATATTGGACCTGTGTGACCATAAATATTCATTTATTCACTAATATTCACCTATTATTTGAACCATCTATTTATACACATTTGTTTGATATATTAAGTGTGCACAGAAATTCACTTATTAACAATTATTTACTATTGTCTATATACATGGGAATCAGCCTTCAAACTTTAACAGGGAACCAGTATTAATGATCACTTAAAGGGAACAAAGTAGATGATAAGTAACAAGGGGGGATCAGTTGAATATTAATTAGCAATAATAACAAATTATGGGAAAATTAATTAATAATGATAGAAGATTATTTGGTTAATTCAGGATTTTGGACACGCCTGATCTATAATTACACTGTAATAACAATTGTTCACATACTGATTATGTTATGTTGTGTCAGATATTTTTCTGCAAAGATACGGTTTGGTTCTGGAATTTCTTCCTCTCAGGACAATGGAGGTCCTTCGGAGAGAGGACAGTTGATCTGGGGCTCCTGCCCTACATGGACTCAGAGACTCAAAACTGGACATTGAAATGGACTGCAAACACGGGATGAATAACAGGAACATTGCTTCCTGTTACCAGCTGTTGATCATAATTTATATACTAGGAGACACCATGACTGATAGCTTTATCTGAATATGATGTGTTTTTATGTTTTATATTTTGTTTTCTTTAATTCCTTTAATGATTGATTATTCACAAGTGATTGGTGTTGACAGTTGTTAACACTCTGTAGGTTAGGGTAACTGGGGAGAGTGCTTCCAGTTGGGTGAGACTAGCTCATGAATTTGGCCTTATTAGAACAATTAAATAGTTTACCTAGTCTAAAAGTAAATAAAAATAATGTGGGCATAAGATCCAAAGGTAACGCTAAAAGACTAAATTAGTTGTTCCAAAGAGCTTGCTAAATTAGGACCTAGAATCACTGTCATATATTTTATGTTATTATCATCAAAATATGAGGGAAAGCTTTTTGAGAGAATGCAAGCGAGAAGAATAGATGCTATATGTAGTTTTGCGGGGAATATGTAGTGTATTTTCTGATATACATTTACAGGATATTCTACTTCTTTCTTTTATTCATTGTATTTCACTCATTCTTTATATGTAGAATACTGCTGTGTCATGGGAGAACATTCCTGTGTCTCCTAGTAAGCTATTAGGGGTAATCCTGAGGGCCTGCTCAGGGTCAGCAAGATGCCCTGATGACCCCAGGTTGCTGAAGCAACACGATGCCCTGAATACCTCAGACTGTGTTTCCGTATGTGGTTTACGATAGGAAGTTGTTGTGATGAAAAGTTAAACAGTCTAGGTGTGCTGGTTAAGCTTGCTGGACTGTCACGGATGGTCTGGTCTGGGCAGGCTATAAGAAGTGTGTGTATTAGAGAGGGGGAGTTTTCGGACCCCTTTGGGGGATTCGGACTCAGATTGGGAGAAGATTCGGCCACCATTCAGATGCATAGAATGTCATCCCGCTTGTGTTCTCTGTTAAATAAAAAGTTATTTACTCAGACACTTTTGGGAGCGGACCTCCATCATTTCATCATCCACAAACCAGTATTCTGGCAGCCGAGAAGAATATACTACAGTCGGCAACAGGGTTCAGCAACAGGCAGGTAGTCCGGCAGGCAGGGACCGAGGTTGGGGAAAGCAAAGCACGAACTGGCATCGGCTTAAGTAGGGCATGGTGATTGCCGATTGCAAACAGGTGTGTTGGGGGAATCATCAGTAGCGACAATCGGCCACTAGATGGGAGTGTTGGACCGTGTAGCAGGACGTGGCGTAACAGAAGTACAGTAGTGTTCTGATTGTATGCTGTATGTCAGATTGACATAATGATTGAATATTTTTGATATGTTATTAATTTTATTTAACACATGAGTCTATATACCAAGTTTGGCTATGATATGTCAAAGGGCTGTTGATAAATTGGCTTACTTCCTGTTTGGCGGCTTCGTGGTCAAATTTGATTGGCTGTTGCGGCCAAACGGTTTTGAATATGAAAAATCTGTTCAATAGTTTTTGTGAGGCATGGTCTGATCAACATATGTGCCAAGTTTGGAGATGATTAGACAAAGTATGTGAGGTCGTGAAACATTTAGAAGGTTTTTATTATAAACCAAGATGGCGGAAAATCCATCATGGCAAATAATGAATTCATAGGGGCGTTGGACTCGGCTTGGCCCAAGGATTCCAATGATACCTTGTTTGTGAATATTGGATGAATGAGTCAAAAGTTATAAACATGAATGCATGTCCAACTTTGACCTGTTGGTGGCGCTAGAGCTCATGGGCTAGCGACCTCAAATTTGCTGTGAGGGCTTATGGGACTGTCTTGAATCAGTGTGCCAAATTTCACCACTCTTAACACTGGGGTTCTATGGGCTGCCATAGACTCCAATGGCAGGAAAATAATAATAATAATAATAATAATAATAGGAAAACTAACGAAAACAATGGGTGTCTGCAGCTTCGCTGCTTGACCCCCAAATATAGCTGCATGCAGCGATGTGGGGGTCAAGCTTAATGGGACTCTAAACTAATTTTGGTGGACAAACGTAATCGACTAGGTGGCTACATGATGACCATAGCCATTATAAAGAGTAGACGGCGCATTGGGTGCTGGGCGAATGAAATGCGGCCGCCATTTTGGAGCTGCCATACTCCTAGTTGTGTGGCAGCATTAGACACAAGATGCCTACATCTACTCTGAGTCAGTGTGGACTTTTACTATAAGGGCATGTTTGGTTGTTATTTTGCCACCGTTTCGTATGCAAACATTCAGTACAACTTGTATTTAACTTTGACCACCTATCATTATGTTTAAACCCTGTCTATTTGCTTGTTTATTTAGAGTGGATTAAGAGAAACTATGCTGTCCATCTCTTGGTAATAACCACAATTAAACTCTTCCTGATTTTTTTCTAGCATGACTGACTGGGTCTTAATTTATCTGTGGTGCAATCACAATTACCATCAGGATGAAGTGAACATACTGTGAATGCCCTTACTCAAATAAATGTTGACACAATTGTGTAATGGCGTCTTAAAGAGGAGTTGTGCGCACATCCCAAGACAATGTTTATGCTCCTGCTCCAGAATGACATTTATTTGAAAACAAGGCAACGTTTCAATCCCATCGGATCTTCAGGCAATGAAAACCGTGGGTGAGACGGCCTATATCACATGAAACCAAACAGGGCGCACCCAAAACGTTGCAATTGGCATAACATGCACCTAAAGGAGCTGGCTTGCATGCATTACATAAAACCACGTGAAGCAATAACAAAATCAAGATTGGGATTGGCCATCCCATAAATTGCATTCTTGCAATGTTTGGCACAGTATTGTAAATTATATTTGATTTTCTATTTTCGTTTGTTGTTAAGGAACGGGATGTGTGGACCCAAACGCTGAACATAGGGAGGCGGAGACGGGATGAAAGACAGGGAATTTATTAAATAAAAGGCAATGGCAAACGGCCAGGCAAGGCTGGCAATAGTCAGGCAATGGGTCGGCAACAGGCGGGTAGGTAGATAGATATGTACTTTATTGATCCCAAGCTGGGAAATTTAAATGTAGCAGCCAGCATAACATTACAGGTATACACAAGACACTAAATAATGAATGCAATAAGGATAAAATAAAAAAGGATTAAAAAAAAAAAAGGCATCTATAATATTGTGGCGACGGCAAGGAAGGAGTGAGACAGGAGCCCAGGTTTAGGTTACGCAACTCCCGTGCCCCATACACCGCACGACCCCGGGAGTTGCCTTTATTTAGACACCCACACAGACAGAAACACGGCACACCTGACGATCAGAACAAACACTCACCCACGGTCATAACAAAACACTGCATATATGGAAACACACACACACAATGACACACAATTAATCCCCAACCACCAACCCCACAGGGATTCCGGGGCGCCGATAATGTCAAACCCCACCAGGTTGCACCCCCAGAACCCCTTGCGCCCATAGGGGGCATGGCCGTGATCGCCACAATATACAGAAGACTCTATATACACAATATACAATCTCTACAGTGTTCAATGTGAAACATATAGGTGCAAGGCAAGGCAAGGCAGCTATTTATATAGCGCATTTCATACACAATGGCAACTCAATGCGCTTTACATAATAGGTGCAAAAAAGGTCTGCAGTCAAGCATAAGGTGCAATATTCAATGTAAAAAATAAATAACTAAGAAATAAATGAACGGCTAAAACAAGTACAGTTACGCATTTAGTAGTCAGGCAGGTGGCGTCGGCAACAGGCGGGTAGTCCGGCAGGCAGCGTCGGCAACAGGGTTCAGCAACAGGCAGGTAGTCCGGCAGGCAGGGACCGAGGTTGGGGAAAGCAAAGCACGAACTGGCATCGGCTTAACTAGGGCATGGTGATTGCTGATTGCAAACAGGTGTGTTGGGGGAATGCTCATCAGTAGCGACAATCGACCACTAGATGGGAGTGTTGGACCGTGTAGCAGGACGTGGCGTAACAGAAGTACAGTAGTGTTCTGATTGTATGCTGTATGTCAGATTGACATAATGATTGAATATTTTTGATATGTTATTAGTTTTATTTAACACACTGTCATGAGTCTATGTACTAAGTTTGGCGATGATATGTTAAAGAGTTGCTGAGAAACAGGCTTACTTCCTGTTTGGCGGCTTCGCCGTCTTGTTGATTGGCTGTCACGGCCAAACGGTTTTGAATTTGAAAAAGCTGTTTGATACATGTGTTCAGCTTGGTCTGAAGATAATATATGGCAAGTTTCATGATGATTCGACACAATTTGTGGCCTGTGGATGTGTACAATTGATTTTGACATCTTTCAACATAGTGGCCAAATAATAATGTTTCCATGAAAAATAATTCATGAGCTATATGGGGAGGTCTGACAGCATCACCAGACATTGAACATTTGTTTGAAATATACTCATGTGAAGAGAGAGGAGGTCAAAGAGGTGGTCTTCGGAAGTCAAAGCATCGCCGAGATACGAGCAATCTTCCTGTTTGGCGGTGTTGCCGCCAATGGCGATTGGCTAACGTGTACATTTGGCATAAACTATCAATGGGGCAACCCACAGTATCTGCAGATATCACAATTTCATTTCCAATAAAAACACATCAAGAGTTGAGCAAAAACAAATCACACGGCTGCACTTGGGACAGAGCCTCGAAGCATGCCATCACATTTTATTTCGATACGTCAAAGCGAGATATGAGCTCACATCGAAAACGGTGCCTTTGCCGCTGATTTTGATTGGCTGTAGCGGGCGCACAAAGTCAAAATTGAAAAATCCACCAAATAGAGCGTGTTTAGTGCATGTCTGTGATGATGACTGTCTCAGTAATTAGTAACAATTAGTAACAGCTGGCGACACGCCTGCCTATATAAGTCGCCCACAGCACTGCCCTGAGATTGCATCGCAGATTAATCATGGCAAGTCCAAGTAAGCGCCCGATGTTGGAAGACGAGGTGGTGGTGGGACATCTGCATACGGTGTCGCCGATCAAGACGTCGCGGCAAAGTCGAAGGTACTTCGAGGCCACCCTTCAGACGGGACGTGAAGCCTTCAACCGCGTCGTCTGCTTCTCACCCGAGAAGCGGGACGAGTTTGTGCACGCGGCCGACAACGGGCAATCGGTGAAGTTGGTGGGAACGAGGAAGAGCATCAGTAAGTACTGGTCTTGCTTTCATTTGGTTTTTTAAATGGACTGAGAGACGCAGTGCTGCCATGATAAGTTGACTTAATCAAAGTAATGAGTTGACTTGCTCCTCGTGGCGTCAGGCCGTCGAGGGATGTGCGAGGGTGTGTCTGATGTGTGCTATGCCAAGTCTGTCGACGGACGAATGTAGTGTGCTTGAGGCGTTACTCGACAAGAACGACCATGAAAATGAGTCTACGGCGGGTTTTTTTGTGTATTGCTGGGGGTAAGTGTAACGAGTCGTTTTACTATTGACCGCCTATTTATGTTTTGTCACGTCTCAAACGTCAAACTAATTCACTTGCATGTGCGCGTCCTGTTTCCCCTCCCCCGCCTTCACTGCTTTGATATGTAAAATGGCCGACTCAGGTGAGTCCTCATCAAGTCCATTATTTCAGGGTAAAAGAGTGTTTATACACACTTTGCGTGTAAATGCGAGCAGCATAACTGCGTGCCTGCCTGCTTTCAGCGTGATTTATGTTTTTGTAATTTAAATGTTAATTTATTTTTATTTTTAATTGGCTGTTTAGATTAATGCATAAATGAGTCGTTAGTGGCGGCACATGCATTATGGGCAGATGTTAAGCGCACATTTCTTTCCCTTTTTGTTTTTTGCAGGCTACAGCAATCTGGGGGGGTTTGATGTTCTGGTGAGCAGCAGCAGCAGACTGGATGTGGCTGGGGAGCTGGCATTCCCGCGCAGAGCCCCTCACACCATTGACCGGCCGACTATAGCTGGCATTTTAGCTCTGGGACCCAGGCAGAGGGTAAGCGTCTCGCTTCTGTGAAGCATGTTGAAAGAGGTATTGGAGAGACAGATGCCGCATCCTAACGCCACTTTGTTTGTCTTTGTTCTTTTTCAACAGATGGAGGTGAGGGTGCTGCAGGTCATTGAAAACAAGGTGGTGCAGGTGCAGGGAACTCCTGTAGAGCTCAAGAAGTTCGAGGTCTGTGACGCGACGGGGCAGACGGGGCTCACTGTGTGGGACCGGCTGATCATGGCAGTAGAGTTGGGCAAGTGCTACACTTTCTCTTCTTTGAGCACTAGGAAGGACGGGGACCGCACCGTGCTAACCACCACACCCTCCTCAGTGGTCACGACCACTGGCCAAGTAGGGCAGCCCGCTTCCATCAGCGTGATGCCTGTGAGGGGTGAGGAGACCCTGCGCGGACCGGTGACGGGGGTCCAGATCGTGGCCAAGCCACGGTGCCCAAGATGCCACGCTGGCCAAGAGAAATTGGCTGTGAAGTTATCCACGCACCACTGCGAGCGGTGTAGCATTCTTCAGCGCACGACAGCATATGTAATTACTTATTCTGGACTGCTTATTGTGGTTGGGGGAGACGGGGAGGAGCGCTCCATGGTATTGAGTAACTCTGCTGTATTTGCTTTTGTGAGGGAGCGTTTCCTTTCTGGCAGTGCCCATGACGGGCCTGCCCTGGAGGAAACGGTCATAGCTATACCAGAGGTAGAGGTGACCATTAATGCGGAAGGGCTGGTTGTGCGGTTTGCTGAGGCAACCGTTCAGGGCGGCCAGGGGAACGTCCTGGAAGTGGAGCAGTCGTCAATGTCCTACGCCAGGGAGACTGGGCCTTTGGTGCATGATGATGAGAGCCTGGGAGACCTCTTTCAAGAGGACTGAGTTTGTGCTGTGTTTTTTTGTTTTTGTGCGAACCTGTTTTTTGGCACTTTAGTTAACTTTTGATGTGTTTTGTGTGTATATATTGTATAATGTTTGTTTTGATTCAAGCAATTGTTTTGTCTTAAATGGAATTGGTCATTTAGACAAACACACTTCTCTTGCTTAGACAAAGCAAGAGAAGAAAATGGCTATAGGCAATTCAAAGACTTGGCCTTAATATTGTGAGCAATTGTTGTACATGCAATGAAAAATTTGAGCAAGGGCAGCAAACTGTCATGTCCATGGAGGGCTGCAAGTTGTTAATTTAGTCTAAATAGCTTAAATTTAAGGCTCATTACTTTAGAAAATAAAGGCTCTTTGCCATATAAAATGATTTAGTTTGTATAAAATGCAGTTATTTAGCATCTTTTTATTCAATCTGGCTTACAACATATACTGTTCCCCTTAACAGCTTAAAGATGAGAGTGCAGGGTCGTGTTCCGATAGCCGTACTTAGTATGCTTAGTTTGAGTACGTAGGGTGTTCAGATTATGATCGCGGCGAAAAGAAGTGTACTTGAAAGGACCCGTATGTACTCAACGGCAGCCATCTTAGCTACGTAGCGGAAGAGGCGGAGCCGCGCTCAGAGAACGTCTAATGAATTCACGTGTTTGGCGGGTGGCGCGGCCGCGCAGCTGATGTCATTTCCGTTAAGTGCGCCACAGTACTGGGCCGTGTTCCGATATCTGTGAGTACACTAACTTCCGTGAGTACACTTCAACATAGTACACTATCCGTACTCAATAGGTACGCAGAGCTTCAGATGTTAGTGCTGTTACTCTGTGGCGCACTTAACGGAAATGACATCAGCTGCGCGGCCGCGTCACCCGCCAAACACGTGAATTCATTAGACGTTCTCTGAGCGCGGCTCCGCCTCTTCCGCTACGTAGCTAAGATGGCTGCCGTTGAGTACGCAAAGTGTACCCCGTAGCACACTCAGCATTTTGGCCGTTTTGAGTACACATACGGGTTCTTTCAAGTACACTTCTTTTGCCGCGATCATAATCGGAACACCCTACGTACTCAAACTAAGTACACTAAGTACGGGTAGTACGGCTATCGGAACACGGCCCTGCATTTGGAACAGCACTAACATCTGAAGCTCTGCGTACCTATTGAGTACGGATAGTGTACTATGTTGAAGTGTATATCGACCATAGACAAGAGTAGACGGCGCATGAAATGCGGCCGCCATTTTGGAGCTGCCATACTGCTCCTAGTTGTGTTGCAGCAGAAGACACAAGATGGCACCAGAGCGCTACAGGTGCAGAACATTCCTATTCATAAGTATAAACACTGTTTATAAGTGTATAAGTATAAACACTGTTTATACTTATAATTCTTCAAATTAATTCAGTATCAGGTCTGGCTATTTTGATACTGAATGAATTTGAAGAATTTAGAATTTGTATTTTATGATGAAAACGTTCCTGTGTAGTACTCCAGTAGGTGGCGGTATAGTGATAAGCTATGACCCACCATGAAGAAGTAGAGGAAGAAGGAGAAAGAGAAGGTAAAGACGTACTGTATGTTTGAGTGTCTCTGCAAAATTGATTTTAAAAGCAACGTTAGACATATTTGTTTATTTATGTATTATATACAGAGGCCCTCTTAGGCCCATCGGTTACTTGGCTCCGCAGTGCATGGTGTCTCTTGAAAATATGAAACTGTTAATTGTTTTATGTGGAAAACTAAAGGTTACATTCGTAACATCGCGTGTTTCCATAAACGCTGTTTTGTACATTGTTGGTTGGTCTGAAGCACTCTAGAACCTTAGCTCTACCGTAGTGAGGGTTCAGTTCCTGACGCTCGTCTCCGCCATTGTAGGCCTACAGTAACCTTTAGAAATCCCTGTTTCGTATGTTCATTCCAAGTTCGCATCCGTAGCCGATTGAGGCAAAATGAAACGGCATGTTTGAATTAAGGATATTGTTTGGACTTGTCAGGGTTCCCAAGTTGCAAAAACTAATTTCCGGGAGCTTCCGAGGGGGGGGGGGTCGCGGTTCTCCACGGGGGGGGGGGGGGGGGGGGGTTGTTCGCGATTGTCAACCGGTGGGGTTGGGGGATTTCTGGGAGATTGTACATGATTTGCTTGCATCAGGGAGACACTATTAATTTGTGGGAGACTCCCGGACTTGTTATTTATTTTGGGCTGTGGGTACAGCAGTCAAGCTCAGCTCGACTCGCTTCCAATCTTTTGCTATATTGTGTAGGCCTACATGGCATCTAGAATCAATATGTTCGGGGGTAGTTCTGAATAGTGTGTTCATAAAACATGTTCATGTTTTAAATACAAGATATATGCGTGCATGTTACAAAAAATCAAACAATTTCCATTAAGCCGTAAAGAAATGCATATTGATATGATAACTGTAGGAGTGGGGGCCTATCGATGGACACAACCATAGACATAAAGAATAGACGCCGCATCAACCGCTTGTTGAATTTGCTGTTGGAGATCAATACAATTATCTATCTAATGCTTACTGGCGCTGACGAGCCGTGGGGCCGCCATTTTGAGCCGGCTCTGCAGTGTATTCATACCTTACTGAATACTAAATTGATTTTCAGGCTGTTTTTATCGCTGAAAGGGTCATAAGGACACATGGTTCGGCTTGTTGTAATATTCATAGTGGGCTTAACAGTAATAGAATATTCTGATATATGATATAAAGTGACTAGACGTCAGAGATCAAAACTTGGAACTTGCAACCAAAACCGGGGACGTCTGGTCACCCTTATGTGATGTCTCTTTACCTTAAATTATATCATCACAGGGACAATAAATAGAGATGGTGTCATGCTACACATTTTTATTGGGCGAAAATCATTAATTTAATCGTCATGTAAGACATGTGTTCATCCCCCTTTCTGATTTTAAATTATGTGTTGCATACACTTTACGTTACAAATGTGAATAGTGTAATAATGTGAATAGGTTGTCTTTTATAGCCTGCATGTGTTTCCTGTTTTGTTAACATTGTGTTTTTCTCTGTTTTTATGTTTCTCTGTTTTTATGTTTCAAATGAGCCCTGGCCCTATTATAGCCTGCATATGTAGGCAATGATACGTATTTTTCAAATTACACATTACAGAGAAGCAGAAACAGATAGGGGCAGCAAAGTCAGCTATGTTGATAAGTTAAAGAAACAATATATGATTATGTTATATATTGTGTGTGTGTGTGTGTGTGTGTGTGTGTGTGTGTGTGTGTGTGTGTGTGTGTGTGTGTGTGTGTTTGTTGTTGTTGTTGTTGTTGTTGTAGATGCCAGCTCGCAGTAAAAAGTCCAAGGCAGCCAAGCGGCGCTATGCTGAAGGAGGTCTGATTGCAGTAGACCTGGGGTCTACTGCAGAGTTTGCGCTTACTCGTAAAAAACAAGTTGCCGAGTTTGCACTTACTCGTGATAAAGAAGTTGCAGAGTTTGCGCTTCCTCGTATAAAACAAGTTGCCGAGGTTGTGCTTACTCGTAAAAAAAAAGTAGCCTCAAAACTGCCTGTAACCTTGCCAGTAACCCTGCCAGTAACCCTGCCAGTAACTCTGCCAGTAAACTCTGTCGACTCTGCCAAATTTGTCAAAATTACCAAAACAAACAACCCAATACAACCAAACCCACCATCAAGTACTGTGACTGACATGACAGAAAGTAATGCTACTGATGATTGTTTGATTCAGCCTGTTGACAGATCTGTGCTGATGGGGTCTTTTCATCAAGGTCATTCACAGTTCGGAAAGGAGTGCAACAAGCAATGTGGTGCCATCAGTCTGACTGCAGTTCTGAAGTCCAAGGTGAGTGATGTGTGGACCTGGTTAAGCAGAGATCTGGATGATGTTTTGATTAAGGGAACTGTACTTTACAGATCAATGAGGGCACAGGGTAAAATAAGAGATCAAGGAAGAGGTTACATTGCTGTGTCTGAAAGTGTGGAATTGTAACTTTGCAATAAACTATGCTGAGTCTTACTCTGGATTGATTAGCGTTGATGACTATGACCAAAGTTTACGTGATGTGGCAATGCCTTTTGATGAAGCACTTCAGCGTTCACTATACTGTAATGATGGTTGTTTGTTAACCATTTGTGCTAATACATTTGCAATAGTGAATGGAGGAGGCAAGTTTGCATTTGTTGATTCGCACACTAACGAAAATGTCAACCGGAAAGGTGAGAGAGTAAGCTGTGTTGCATACTTAAACTCTGTAGAGACCCTGTGCCGTCATGTGTATGACTTTGCACAATCGTTTGGCGTAAGTACACCACGATTTGAGGTAACGGGTGTGAAAGCGGCAAGTCATGTCGACCTTGACGACGCAAACCGCAGTCCAATGGTAAGCAGTCAACTGTACAGTGACATCGTAAAAGGTAAGCCTATGCATAAAGTGTGTGGACAACAGCCAGGCGTAAGTGAAGCCGGTAACTTTGGTAAAGACACAGGAAGTTCATCCAAGGGAAACGCACATTCACTTTACAGTGAAGATCTGAAAAGAGGGCACTGTTCTGATCAGGGTAAGCAACGTCAGTGTGTCAAACGTGTCAAGACAGAAATTAAATCCCATATGAACGATGTCATCGATGTGGATGCAGACACGGCCAAAGAGTCCTTTCAATCACAGTGTGGTTTGGTGGCTACAGATGATGTCACTATCAGCGAGGTAACAGTCACCAAACGGACCTTTAAACCTTTAACTTGTGAGGATCAGGATGTCTTGTGCAAAACAATTGGACTCTCAACTGTACATTCTGATGAAAGGCCAAAGACAATGAGCAGTGTTGACGATATGGGATGTCCTTGTAAGATACAAAGTATAAAACCAGACGGAAACTGTTTTTATCGTAGTTTTGCCTGGAGTATATGCCGTGATGAGAACCGGCACTTGAAAGTAAGACGGGCAGTTGTGAAACATCTCCAGAAAAACAGCAACGATTTTGAGTCATACTTGAGAGACGAATACACGTCCGTGCCGGACTACGTAACAAAATCAAGAGTGTACTACTGTGGTTCTTGGGCAAAAGAGATTGATATATTTGCTGCTGCGGATTTATTGCAAACAGCTATCGTTACTTTTAATGATGGAAGATGGAACGTGCATGCACCTATTGCAGGACCACAGTCAGAGAATTGCATTTATTTGAATCACACTGGAAACCACTATGAAGTTGTAACATGTGTTCAACACAGAAATGCAACAAGTGTTTGTGCAGGAGCATGCCAGCCCATGAACAATGATGGCAACTTCAGGTCATTACGGAAAAGAAAGTCAGAAGCTGAACCAGAAAATGTGAAGGCTAAAAAAGAACAACAGCGCTACCACAGTGACAGTAATTACAGAAAACGGCACGTTGAGAAAGGCAAAGCCAGGTACAAGACAAACAGCAAGGTTCAAACTCTTGCGCGGACTTACTCAAAAGCTAAATATAGGACAAACAGCAGGTTTCAAACTCTTGTGCGGGCTTACTCAAAAGCTAAATATAGGACAAACAGCAGGTTTCAAACTCTTGTGCGGGCTTACTCAAAAGCTAAATATAAGACCAATAGCAGGTTTCAAACTCTTGTGCGCAAATATTCCAAAACCAAATATATGTCAAACAAGAACTTCCAGACTCAGGTTCGTGGATACAGTCATATGAAATACAAAAGAAACACTTTATTTCGGAACAAAATGAATCAGGACAACAAAAGCAAATACAGAAATAACAAAAACGTCTGTGCAAATAAAATAAAACATGGCTGTAAGAGATATGCCACTCAGAAAAATAGACAAACTGAGATAGACGTTGTCATTGGTTGTTTCCGTCAGGAAGTCAGCTGTGGTCCTGAGTATGTATGCTCTGTTTGTCATCGTCTACTCTTCAGGAAGCAGGTTTTGGAGTGTAATAGACAATGCTATGAACGCAAAGGAGCACAGGTTGCTACGCTGGCTAATAGGTGCATTACATTGCAATATTTACACATCTGTGATATGGAATGCGAGCAGGAATGCCATTTGTCTGATAGTCCATCAAGCAAATTATGGATTTGCCATACATGTCACCGGAAAATACTTGGAGGAAAACTGCCCGAGGAAAGTGTTGCCAACAGCATGCATCTGTCGGAAATTCCTGCTGAGCTGAAATGTCTCAACTCTTTGGAACAACATCTCATCGCACGCCATATTCCTTTTATGAAGCTGTTGTGTTTGCCTCGAGGCCGCCAGAGAGCTTGCCACGGTCCATGTGTCTCTGTTCCGATTAACAACACAGATGTGACAAATATCCTGCCAAGGAACGAATGCGATGACAAGATGATACGTGTAAAACTCAAACGTAAGTTGACGTACAAAGGCCATTATGAGTACATGTTTGTCCACACCGATCGTGTAAGAAATGCACTGAGATATTTGCTGGCAAACAACAAGTGGTACGATGATGTGACACTGAACAACGAATGGGTAAACACTCTGAATGGAACTGATCACCTTGATGCAGAAGAAAAGAGCACACAACAACCAGCTGATAATAGCGACAATGAAAATACCCATGAAGAGTAAGAAGAGGAAGATTTGACATACATTAAAGGACCAGGGTGGGCTCTTGTCAGATACATCTTTGCAACCTGTCGATGCGGGTACAGAGATCATTGATCAGAATTTCCAGGACATACTGAACATGGCACCAGGTGAAGGCAACAGTCCAGTTAGGCTGCTGTATGATAAGACCAACGAGGCCAAATGTTTCCCAGTTCTATTCCCTTCGGGCGGACCTACATTCCATGAACAAAGAGAGTCGAGAATCACTCTGTCACGATACCTGAACACACGGATTATGAATGCCGATGGACGATTTGCACGCAACACAGACTACATTTTTTACGCGCAATACATGTCAGAGGTGCAACAGGTGGTATCCAGCGTGTCGATGGCGTTACGCAAAGGTGGTGGAAACCCGTCTCTGAGAGAAGCATCACCACAGATGTTGTTGGACTCTGATTCGATCGGTAAAATCCTACGCAACAACGAAGGCTACAAGTTCTTACCAGGGATTCGTGGCACACCTCCATACTGGATGTCGGTACAAAAAGACTTGTTTGCGATGATACGTCAGCTTTCAATACCCACTTTCTTTGCAAGTTTCAGTAGTGCTGATCTGCGATGGCCTGACATGCTCAGCTCTCTTCTAAGAATAGAAGGAAAACAAACACCTGTCGAAGATCTCGATTGGTCTGATAAATGTGGACTCATACGCCGAAATCCTGTCACAGCAGCGAGAATGTTTGACCACCGATGGCATTGTTTCCTTCGTGATGTAATCCTGTCGCCGGCTCAACCCATAGGCAAAATCAAGGACTACTTTTACCGTGTTGAATTCCAGCAGCGTGGCTCTCCTCATGTCCACTGTCTTTTTTGGGTTGAAAATGCTCCAAGGATTGATAGAGAGACTGATGACGAAGTGGTAAGTTTCATAGACAGATACATTACCTGTGACATTCCACCAGACAGTGACGCAGAACTTGAGGAGATTGTAAACAGCGTACAAAGACACAGCAAAAAACACTCCAAGACTTGCCGCAAGAAAAACAGTGTGCAGGTTCAATTTCCCACGACCACCATCGAGCCGTACTTTCATCACAAAAGGCGGGAACACTGAGGACTTGCGCGGCAACGACGGAAATACGAGCGCCAGTGGCATCCTAAAGAAAGTGAAGTCTGCACTGACGGCACCTGACATGGATTTCGAAACAACTGATGCGTTTTTTGAGTCTCTGGGGATAGATCAAGGCTTGTTTGAAAAGGCGTACAACAATTGTGTGACGAAGAAAAACCTTGTCCTGAAACGAAATCCTGCAGACATTTGGCTGAACCAGTACAACAAAGACTTACTCCGTGCTTGGCAAGGCAATATGGATATCCAATATGTCACCGATGCATATTCTGTTGTTGTGTATATACTGTCCTACATCACAAAGGCGGAGCAAGAAATGGGTTTGCTCTTACAACGTACACAAAATGAGGCCAGGAATGGCGATCTTGATGCAAAGGCAGCGTTCAAGCAGCTTGGAAGCGTGTACTTACACAACAGGGAAGTTTCAGCTCAAGAGGCAGTGTATCGCTTAACACATATGCACTTGAAAGAATGCTCTCGCAATGTACAGTTCATTCCTGTTGGCGACAATCCTGTCAGGATGAGTTTACCTTTGCATGTGCTCCAATCTAAAGCTCGTTGTGAAGACGACAGCAGCATTTGGATGACCAACATAGTTGAGAGATATGAGAACAGACCTGAGTCAGCAGAATTTCAAGATATGTGCCTGGCCAGTTTTTGCTCTGAATACAGGGTTATTTACAAGTCGCAGGTTTCGGCAGAAAAGGCTTCAGGGGAGATAATAGAGCTCAACAACAACTGCGGCTTTGTTAAACGAAGAACCCGAACGCAACCTGCTGTCGTAAGGTATCCCAGATTTTCACCCACAAGAGACCCAGAAAAGTACTTCCGTTCGTTGCTTCAACTGTTCTTGCCTCACTACGAAGAATATCACCTCAAACCGTCCCAGTTTGACACATACGAGCATTTCTACAAGAACGGTGCGGTTAAATGTGGCGGTGATGTTCAACGAGTGCAGTCCATTGTGGATTACAACGAAGCTCTATTTGAAAAAGAGAGTGACGAGATTGACAGAGCTAAGCAGTTGCTGGAAGACAACATTGATCTGGAAGATGCATGGGCTCAGTTGTGTCCTGAAACAGAAAGAGAGCGTCTTCGTTGTTTGGAACTCATGAAGGACAAAGTTGTAGATGAGGAAGATGATGCTGATGGCACTGAATGTATCCCTGACCTGGCAGCTAACCCACACACTGCATGCACTTTGGAAACCAATCATGTGACGATGCCGAGGCGAGATGCATTGGATTTATTGCGATCGTTAAACGAAGAGCAATCTGCTGTATTCTACGCCGTTCGTCAATGGTGTTTGCAGAAACTTCTTGGACAGAATCCTGATCCGTTGCGATTGTTCATCACCGGTGGAGCAGGAACAGGCAAAAGCCATTTAATCAAAGCAATACATTACGAATCTACCAGGCTGTTGTCACAGATTGCTGAAAATCCAGAGGATATCACTGTGCTTCTAACGGCACCTACAGGTGTGGCTGCATACAACATTGGTGCCGCGACCATTCACAACACTTTCTCCATTGCCGCAAATGTCAAGATACCTTATCAACCTCTCGGCGATGACAAAGTGAATTCTCTACGAAGCAGAATGGGCAACTTGCAAATCCTGATCATTGACGAAGTGTCCATGGTTGACCACCATCTTTTGACATACATTCATGGTAGACTACGTCAAATCAAGCAGACCGGTGATTATTCTCTGTTTGCGAATGTTTCCGTTATCTGTGTGGGTGACTTTTACCAGTTGAGACCTGTAAAAGGCACACCTCTTTATGCTGACAACGGAGCCAGCCTGTGGGAGGGTAACTTTGAAGTCGCTGAGCTGACCCAAGTCGTTAGACAAGAAAATGCTGCATTTGCTGGAATGCTAAACCGCCCCAGACTCCATAAAAAGAAGGAACCTCTCAGCAACCATGATGTTGGCACACTGAAGCAGCGTGAAACCAGTGAAGACCCAACTGACATTCACATATACGCTACAAACGCAGAGGTCAATGAATATAATGTGAAGAGACTGCACGACACTTGTCCAGACGCAATCAGCATAGAGGCTCATGATTTTGTACGGAATCCCAAAACTGGAAGAATTGAGCGGAAAGTCGGCCTCCACAGAAAGATTTTCAATTCGTGCTTGCCAAACTGCGTTTCGTTGGGCATTGGAGCAAGGGTTATGTTGAAGAAGAACATAGACGTGTCTGACGGCCTTGTAAACGGAGCATGTGGCACAGTTGTGGAAATCATCAGAGGTAAAGAAGACGACGACATTCCTGCAGCTATCCATGTTGACTTTGACGATCCTAATGTTGGTAAGATTCAGAGATCAAAGT
>JAOPHQ010005035.1:0-25152 GCA_030340625.1 Merluccius polli
AAAATGACGTTTACAAGGTTAAAACGGCCACATAAGCACACATACACACACACGGGTACACACGCAGCAAGAGCAGGGGTTTATGCCACGCTGTGCCTTGAACTTGAGAATGGGGACAAGCCTGCTTTTATCAATGTTACGAGACTCCCCCAATAATTTCACAACTTGGCTGATGACATTGTACCTTATAGGCTATTATAAGACAAAACACAAACTACTGTGACTAAGAGCGACTAATGATCACCCTGCGATTCTTGGTCTATGTGGTCAGTGGCGTCAGTTTGGTTTTAGAAGTGGTGGGGACAATAACCATAAGCTTGAGTGTGGTTTGAAAAGTGCTGGGGACCCTTATGTAAGCTATTCATCCATTCAACGCTGCATTACAATATGCTCTACATTCGGCGCGATTGTCAACGGGGGGGGGGGGGGGGAGCACCGGACCCGCCAGCCGCGGACCCAGCACCGGACCCGCGGACCCGGCCGCGGACTCAGCCGCAGACCCAAGTCCACACACAGCCCGTGTGCATGCTGTGAGGATGTCATCGTGCGCGCCTATCGCATGATTTAGACTTGACGGTTTCGGCAGACAACCCGTTCTCATCCCAACTCGTAATATAGGCCTACCGACGATTTGTCACGCCCGGGGGTGGGTGGGTGGGTGGGTGGGGGGTGTTCGTGATTGTCAACGGGAGGGGGGGGGGGGGACCGCGGACTGATGACGGGGTTGCGCGATCGTAACCACTGACGGCGGGGGGGGGGGGGGGGGGGGGGGGGGGGGGGGGAATAAAAAAATAAAAAAGGTGCCGGATCCACCGTTGGAGGTGCCGGAACATATTCCGGCGTGTTCCGGCCCAAATTAAGCCCTGGATACTGACGCCAAAGGTACCCTCCCGCGTCTGTGTGAAACGATCTGGGGTCTCATAAACCCGTTCGCGGTGGTAAGAGACGAGCAGAGTCTACAGCGTCCGCTCGCAGAGCAGAGTCTACAGCGTCCGCAGTCTACTGTGAAACAATTCACTCCAAAAAGGGTTATGGTTATGGTTAGGGTTATGATTAGGGTTATTATTGGAGTGAATGGACGCTGTAGACTCTGCTCTGCGAGCGGACGCTGTAGTTGGGATGAGAACGGGCTGCGGTTGAGTATGTGAGTATTCAAATTATAAATAGTGGTGGGGACATGTCCCCCCCGTAATCGACGCCTATGTATGTGGTGCAGTACTTTGGCAAAGGAGACGTTCACTTCCTTACAGGCTATCCTATCTTTCATTTAAACATCGAACTCGGCATGAGTCATGACGATTGCCCCCCCATAAAATAATTTTCCTCGGCCCTCCCCCCAGGCCAAAAATATTCTCCTGGGCCCTCCCCTAAGGCTTAAAAAAATTATCCTAGGCCCTCCCCCCCTGACGACCGGCCCTCCCCCCCCGGTAAATATCGTACAGTCCCTTAGAACGATTTCTTTTCCCTAAAATCTGCGTTCCAATCAGCGAACAGGAGGCGCGGCCTTAGAACAGTGACGTAGAGGTCGTGCGCGAATTTCAGTTATTGAGCGTAAGTACGGAGGCGGGCGGAACCAGGCTAATGCTAATGCTCACTGCATCTGCCGCTTGTATACTGCGCGCAACGTGGTTTCTGGCGCATGAAATACGTCACGACCAAACGTTAGCGATTGGTTAATGGCCTGGTCAGACTATACGATTTCAGCCCGATTTTGCCCCGAATTTGTCGTGACCGACAAGTTTACAGCGTCGTATCCGATTTCAAATGGTCGGGCACGACATCGAACGCGGAGTGAATCGTATAATGTGACATGCTTCACGACTTGCGATTTGTCGTTCACGACGTTCTAAAACAGCCCGACAAAAAGTCTGGCTTGTCAGAAATTTGACGGGAGTCGTATGACGTTTCCATTGTTGACATCATAGCCTACTGTATGAAAAACTCCCGGGAATTCCACAGCTGGCGCTCGTGCATTAAAGTTCAATTGAACAGACATCCCGTATTCTCCTCTTCGTGATACCCATGAGCGAGTCCACACTCGTTTCTTCTTTTTCTTTTTCTTCTCCGCACAGAAGACAGCAAGTACGCCACCAAGCGTGTCTGTATCCATCATTGTATTATTGTGATCGTCCAGCCTTTTGTTGACAGCTGCTGCTATGACAACATGCGACGCGACCGATGCTGTCGGTGTATGTGGCCACTCTCCCGACCGAGACGCGGAGAGGTTTTCATGGTTCTAAAATCGTATAGTGTGACATGGTAGATCGTAAACGACAATCGTGTGCGACAAAAAAATCGTATAGTCTGACCAGGCCATAAGGCAGATCCAGAGTGGCACTGGGCAGAGCCAATAGGTTTTAAACTTCAACAGCACCCGCCTTCAAGTGAGACATCGTTTGTCTCTACAGCACTGCTAGACCTTTAGTATGAATGTAATGAGTACCAAGGTCTAGTTAGGACTAGGAAATCGTTCTAACATAGTAGCACCGCCAGACCTTAGTACTGAAGTTAAATGAAAATTGAGCGGAAGTACGTAGGTGGGCGGAGCCAGGCTAGACCCACATCAGAAAGATGTCAGGTTTGGCACTGCTCCATTGACAGTGTGGGCGGGATAAACGGTTGTCTTTCAAGTTCCCTCTGCACGCAATAGGATAGCGCTACAACCAATCAGAGCAACGAAGAAGGTGACGTAGTCAGAGCGACGGAAATTAGTCCATGGGGAAGTGTTAACATAAAATGTTAACTTCAAGTCTTGAAGAGTCGCGGCCAAGGCGAGTCGAAAGACAACCGTTCGCCGGCAGCAGCAGCCATTGTTTACCTCTAACACGGAACCGTCGCAACTCTGTCGTCATGGTAGCCCGGCTTCCGACTCCACCCCTCACGCTGTGATTGGCCTGACAGATTTTCTGTTTCCAGCACAGAAAAACAACAGAGCAGTGCTAGACCCCCCTGGCTGCAAATTAAATTTGCTGCCGCTAGGGGCGTCTAGATTTCTAGGCTAGTTCGCTGCGGTCGGGTCGCTATGGCCACGTTGCTTGGCAACGCCTGCATACGGGAGATATTAAATAGTCCGCTCGACTTGTAAAAACAAATAAAACTCACGATTTTAACTCTAAAACACATTAAAATATTATTAATGGATTAAATATTTCTTTCTTTCGTAAGTGACCATGGTCACTTACGAGATAATGCCCTCGTCATGAGATAATGCCCTTCGAGGGCATTATAACGGTTCACGCCTCCGCGTCGTCCATTTGTTTCTTATAATGGACACCTCGTCGGGCATTATTCCTTACGTCTTTACGCCTACAAACAAGGACATGCCAGGTACGCACACACACACACACACACACACACACACGAAAACATGGATACAGTTAGGCCCAATTAAAATACAATTAAAGCTGGACAAACTAGTTTAGTGACATTTCCGATAATTTAAATGCTCAATGATTAGCACATTGCGTATCTCTACTATGTCCTTAACAACCTCTCCTTGGCTCCTTACGTACCACACACACCCCTAGAACCACTCCTTATACCACATTAACTAATAGAAACTCTCCTTATGCCACATTAACTAATAGAAACTCTCCTTATACCACATTAACTACTAGAAACTCTCCTTATACCACATTAACTACTAGAAACTCTCCTTATACCACATTAACTACTAGAAACTTTCCTTATACCACATTAACTAATAGAAACTCTCCTTATACCACATTAACTAATAGAAACTCTCCTTATACCACATTAACTAATAGAAACTCTCCTTATACCACATTAACTACTAGAAACTCTCCTTATACCACAGTAACTACTTGAAACTCTAAATACCACATTAACTACTAGAAACTCTCCTTATACCACATTAACTACTAGAAACTCTCCTTATACCACATTAACTAATAGAACCTCTCCTTATTAACTACTAGAACCTCTCCTTATACCACATTAACTAATAGAAACTCTCCTTATACCACATTAACTACTAGAAACTCTCCTTATACCACATTAACTAATAGAACCTCTCCTTATACCACATTAACTACTAGAAACTCTCCTTATACCACATTAACTAATAGAACCTCTCCTTATTAACTACTAGAACCTCTCCTTATACCACATTAAATAATAGAAACTCTCCTTATACCACATTAACTAATAGAATCTCTCCTACTAGAACCTCTCCTTATACCACATTAACTAATATAAACTCTCCTTATACCACATTAACTAATAGAACCTCTCCTTATTAACTACTAGAACCTCTCCTTATACCACATTAAATAATAGAAACTCTCCTTATACCACATTAACTAATAGAAACTCTCCTTATACCACATTAACTATAACTCTCCTTATACCACATTAACTACTAGAAACTCTCCTTATACCACATTAACTACTAGAAACTCTCCTTATACCACATTAACTAATAGAAACTCTCCTTATACCACATTAACTATAACTCTCCTTATACCACATTAACTACTAGAAACTCTCCTTATACCACATTAACTACTAGAAACTCTCCTTATACCACATTAACTACTAGAAACTCTCATTATACCACATTAACTACTAGAAACTTTCCTTATACCACATTAACTAATAGAAACTCTCCTTATACCACATTAACTAATAGAAACTCTCCTTATACCACATTAACTAGAACCTCTCCTTATACCACATTAACTACTAGAAACTTTCCTTATACCACATTAACTACTAGAAACTCTCCTTATACCACATTAACTACTAGAAACTCTCCTTATACCACATTAACTAATAGAACCTCTCCTTATACCACATTAACTACTAGAAACTCTCCTTATACCACATTAACTAATAGAAACTCTCCTTATACCACATTAACTAATATAAACTCTCCTTATACCACATTAACTAATAGAACCTCTCCTTATTAACTACTAGAACCTCTCCTTATACCACATTAAATAATAGAAACTCTCCTTATACCACATTAACTAATAGAAACTCTCCTTATACCACATTAACTATAACTCTCCTTATACCACATTAACTACTAGAAACTCTCCTTATACCACATTAACTACTAGAAACTCTCCTTATACCACATTAACTAATAGAAACTCTCCTTATACCACATTAACTATAACTCTCCTTATACCACATTAACTACTAGAAACTCTCCTTATACCACATTAACTACTAGAAACTCTCCTTATACCACATTAACTACTAGAAACTCTCATTATACCACATTAACTACTAGAAACTTTCCTTATACCACATTAACTAATAGAAACTCTCCTTATACCACATTAACTAATAGAAACTCTCCTTATACCACATTAACTAGAACCTCTCCTTATACCACATTAACTACTAGAAACTTTCCTTATACCACATTAACTACTAGAAACTCTCCTTATACCACATTAACTACTAGAAACTCTCCTTATACCACATTAACTAATAGAACCTCTCCTTATACCACATTAACTACTAGAAACTCTCCTTATACCACATTAACTAATAGAAACTCTCCTTATACCACATTAACTACTAGAAACTCTCCTTATACCACATTAACTAGTTTTTCAGGTTGTTTACATCATGCCTGATTTGTTTGTCTTTTTCTGTCTATTATGTTGCTTCTCTTGTTTCACAACATTATATTTTTCTTATCTGAAACCACTTTATAATACTGTACAGCTAATACAAATAGTGTATTATTATGATGATATGCTGTATATTGAATATGTGCTTCAACAGTGTGGTGCAGGGACTTGTCAAGGGAAGTGTTTGTTATTCAACTATAAGATGTTTACTGTCAGAAGTAAACCCTGATGGCACTAGAAATTAAAGGCTCTCATGTAGGGGCGGTGGCACCGCCCATTCTCTGTAAAACATGAGTTCAGAATTAAGACTTCCACACCCAAATGATTAATATCAGCTAACGTACAACCTAACCCATTATCATTGTGCATCATAGTGTTTTGCATGCAAAGCCTCGTCATAATGTCCCTCAACAAAAGAATGGGCAGGGAGTGTGTTGGCTGACGCCCTCCACCCGTAGGCGTGCTACCTCGTGTCATTCACTGTGCTAATTGTCATGTACCTCTCTGTTGTTATTATGTTCTTATAAAGGCCGGTGGTTCCTGTGACAGAGCAGAGACAGGACTAGCAGCAAAGACAATCCTCCAAGACTTGAGTTCAACAGCTTCAAGCTCTACAGCAGCCATCAGTCAAGTTCACACTACAGCAGTAAGTATTTCATTTACTCATTTTTAGGACAATAATCAAATGAAAATGCAATGTTGAAAATGAAAATTCAATATCACTAATGCTTTTTATTGTTCATAATATGAACGCATTATTTGAGTCATAAATATAATGAAAATGCAATTATCCAATTTGTGTTTGCATTTTCAAACCATGCCCCCCGTTAAAGTGGACAATATTCAAATGCAAACGAGCGGGTCACTGTCTTCACCTGTGGATCTGGAGTTTGTAACTTCGCGTGCTACCAACTAGGAGGGAGACCTGGTGTCACCTGCTGCTGCTCCACAACCCGGGATCACGCTTTTTCCTGCTCATAGTCACAAACATTGAAAATGCAAACGCAAATTGATTTTCATTTGCATTTGAATATTGTCCACTTTAAAGCGGGCATGGCAAACGCAATTTGGATGATTGCATTTTCGTTTTATTTATGACTTAAATAATGCCGTTCCTATTATGAAAAATGAAAAGCATTTATGCTATTGCATTTTCATTTTTGACTTTTCATTTGCATTTGAATATTGTCCACTATATTGTGGGGGCATTTTTGGAAAATGCAAATTGGATGATTGCATTTTCATTTTATTTGACTCAAATAATGCGTTCATTATTCTCTCTCTCTCTCTCTCTCTCTCTCTCTCTCTCTCTCTCTCTCTCTCTCTCTCTCTCTCTCTCTCTCCCTCCCCTAGCGATGATCTAATGAATAGTAACTTTATGTGTTTGCAGAAGGAGATCTAGATATTCACAATGACTGGAAAAATCTGCATCCTCCTCTTTCTCTTGTTCGGTAAGTTATGTCCAAAAACAACGACTTCCTTCTTACTGTGTTTTACATGCAATATGGCGCTACGTACAGCTACATAAAGCGTCTGTGTGTTTTGTCTAGTAAATACAGAGTCTGCCAGCGTCACAAAACCGCCGATCAAGAAAGACGATGTCCCCGCAAACGTGGCCATGTCCTCCAAACAGCTGGGGATGGTACCCGCCTTCAACTCCTTTGGCAACTTGGCCATGATGCCCATGGTGCCCATCATAGGCAACGTGGCTAACGGTGTTGGCTTGGTGCCGTTGGTAGCCCTTCCAGTGAATAGCGCCGGCCAGATCCAGTTCCCTGCTGCGGGGGTCGCTGCTGCTGCGGGGGTCGGCGCGTCTTCGTCTGGCGTCACGCAGCAAATGAGTGCCCTCTCTGTGGTCACGGTGGTCGCTGCAAATATGTTGTACCACTGGAGCTGCTGAAAATGATCACCTCTTGCAGTTTACTCTTTGTATATCTTGGTAAATACCACTGGGCTGTTGGCTGTACATCTGGAATAGAATAGGCCTATTGTATATTATATGTGGAAACTTATTTATTATTTTAAAAAATCAGATATATTCTTTATTGTTAAACTGACATGAACTAAATTATTACACTGAATGTGCCTGATGAACATATATGAACTAAATAAAGTTATTTAAAACTAATTTAAAAGCTTTGCGGCATTGTGGTCTTTATTTTCTTTAAATGTATGTGTGTGTGTGTGTATATATATATATATATATATATATATATATATATATATATATATATATATATATATATATATATATATATATATATATATAGGCATAGCCTAGCTGAGTGTGTTAAATACAGGCCTTTCCTAGGGGAAGGTGGGCGGGGTGGGTTGTAGCGCCGCCACCGCCCGCTGGGGGCGCTGCTCCCCGGAACACAGCGAGTGGTTCCGGGTCCAGGAGCTGCAGACACGTCGTGTTGTGATGCGTCGCTGTGTTACTGTACATCCATGCTGCTCAGTCGTCAACAAGTTCACTCCCAACGACGCGATAGGAGTCCCGCGTTGGTATGAACATGTAATTTAGTGACTAGAATACAAGCAATACAACCTGTATTATTATTGATATTATTATTATTATCAGCTGGTATCAGACGCACGTCATCACAGCGAGCGGCTGCCTGTGAGGACGTCCCAGGTGTGTTGCTAGCGACCTTTTCGTGATTCAGTCATTGCATAACAACTCAAGCTACAGGCGTGAACGCGTGGACGTCACCTGTGGTCCCCATGCATGGCCCCACCTGTGGTCCCCATGCATGGCCCCACCTGGTGTCCCCATGCATGGCCTCACCTGTGGTCCCCATGCATGGCCCCACCTGGTGTCCCCATGCATGGCCCCACCTGTGGTCCCCATGCATGGCCCCACCTGGTGTCCCCATGCATGGCCCCACCTGGTGTCCCCATGCATGGCCCCACCTGTGGTCCCCATGCATGGCCCCACCTGGTGTCCCCATGCATGGCCCCACCTGGTGTCCCCATGCATGGCCCCACCTGGTGTCCCCATGCACGGCCCCACCTGGTGTCCCCATGCACGGCCCCACCTGGTGTCCCCATGCACGGCCCCACCTGGTGTCCCCATGCATGGCCTCACCTGGTGTCCCCATGCATGGCCCCACCTGTGGTCCCCATGCATGGCCCCACCTGTGGTCCCCCATGCATGGCCCCACCTGGTGTCCCCATGCATGGCCCCACCTGGTGTCCCCATGCATGGCCCCCACCTGGTGTCCCCATGCATGGCCCCACCTGTGGTCCCCATGCATGGCCCCACCTGGTGTCCCCATGCATGGCCCCACCTGTGGTCCCCATGCATGGCCCCACCTGGTGTCCCCATGCATGGCCCCACCTGGTGTCCCCATGCATGGCCTCACCTGTGGTCCCCATGCATGGCCCCACCTGGTGTCCCCATGCATGGCCCCACCTGGTGTCCCCATGCATGGCCCCACCTGGTGTCCCCATGCATGGCCCCACCTGGTGTCCCCCATGCATGGCCTCACCTGTGGTCCCCATGCATGGCCCCACCTGTGGTCCCCATGCATGGCCCCACCTGTGGTCCCCATGCATGGCCTCACCTGGTGTCCCCATGCATGGCCTCACCTGGTGTCCCCATGCATGGCCCCACCTGGTGTCCCCATGCACGGCCCCACCTGTGGTCCCCATGCACGGCCCCACCAGGACCCCCCCTTCATCCACACCACCATGTCTGGCTTCACTACAATCATTTAGCGTTGTTAATGTCGTTGTGCCCGAGTGGGAAGTAATACTGTCCGCCATATTGAGAGGACTCCAGAGAGTTGTAGTACTGTATTAATAAAGTATATTATCATAGTAGTACTGTAACATCCTAAACCAACGTCAATATACCGTAACCCAGGCTAGTGAAGACTTCGTCTCCCCTTAACGACGAATTAATTCACCATTAATGACTAAACAATAACCCACACAATAACTAACATTACAAATGCTGCTATGCTTCCAAAATGGAGGCGGTCATCGCGATGTGACGTCACGGTGTGCAGCCTCGGCGTGATTCGTCGTTATGGGGAGACGTGTTGGAAAACCGCCGCCGCGTTTCTCATGCGAGGCGTGGCGAAACAAAGTCTTCATCATCATAGGTCACGGTATATTTAACGTTGATTTAGGGTTTCACAGAACTAGTCCTCTCAATATGGCCAACAAAACTCCCATGATGCATTGTGATGTACAAGCCCTATTTGTAGGCCTATTTGCTAAATCTTGACAGGGACCCCTGGGTGTTATGCGCACCCCTACTTGGGAACCACTGTTCTCCGGCGGGGGAGGATGTGGTATATTGTGGTGAAGCGGGGTTGTCAGTGGGTTTACTACATCCAGATGAAGACATGTTGTCTCTGTGTGCAGAGACCAGGCATGGCGGCGCCCGCCAGCATTCCCAGCAAGCCGTGGGAGCTGAGCCTGTACGAGTTACACAGGAGCCCCCAGGTACCCGCATGTGTGTGTGTGTGTGTGTGTGTGTGTATTTGTAATGTGTGTTGGTGTGTGTGTATTTTTAATGTGCGTGTGTATGTATTAATGTGTGTGTGTGTGTTGTTTTGCAATGCAGAGTGAGTGTGTGCGTCTGCATGCGACTGCGTGTATTAGTTTACGTATGTTTGTATTTAGAATAACGTGTGTGTGTGTGTGTGTGTGTGCGTGTGTGTGTGTGCGTTAGGGCTGGGCAATGATTCAATATTATCGTCATGAAATGAAGACACCGACTTATCGTGATACCCAGTTTTATAGTATAAATGAATTAGGATAAGAAGATATGCCCTTAAAATGATAAAATATGAGGTTTTAAACGCAAAACTAGTTTCAGTCCGATGCCATATTTTAAATTTCCATATACACCAATGTACCGTCCATTAGACTGTTTGGAATGGTATTTTGAATTCATAAGCATATCGTGATATTTATCGATATCGTGTAAAATTCCCCACAATTATCGTGATAATACATTTTTGCATATCTCCCAGCCCTAGTGTGTGACATGTGTGCATATGTATGTATGTTGTGGACAGGAGGCCATCTTGGACAGCACCTTGGTGGCTGTGTCTCCCCGGGCGCTCCACAGTGAGCTCATGTGTCCCATCTGTCTGGACATGCTGAAGAACACCATGACCACCAAGGAGTGTCTGCACCGCTTCTGCTCTGAGTGCATCGTCACCGCCCTGCGCTCCGGGTCAGCGCACACGCACGCACACACACACACACACACACACACGCACACACACACGCACACACACACACACACACACACACACACACACACGCACGCAGAAGTTTGTGTTCGCCAATTACGCACAATCCCCCCTTCCAGCAACATGATTGGAAACAATTAAGTGAAAGAAAGTGAAACACCACTAACACACTAAGGCCATACCCTCACCCTGTTAACCCTAGCTCTACCCCGCCCCCCCCCCCCCCCCCCCCCCCAGAAACAAGGAGTGTCCAACCTGCCGTAAGAAGCTGGTCTCCAGGCGCTCACTGCGCCGCGACGCTAACTTCGATGCCCTGATCACGAAGATCTACCCCAGCCGGCGCGAGTATGACGCCCACCAGGAGCGCGTTCTCGAGCGCCTGAGCCACCTGCACAACAAGGGGGCCCTGAGCTCCTGCATCGAGAAGGGCATTCAGGAACAGACACGCTCCAGGTACCGCTCTGTACTGTCTAACCCCTACCTGCTCCTTAATGACCTGTCTCTGTACTGTCTAACCCCTACCTGCTCCTTAATGACCTGTCTCTGTACTGTCTAACCCCTACCTGCTCCTTAATGACCTGTCTCTGTACCGTCTAACCCCTACCTGCTCCTTAATGACCTGTCTCTGTACCGTCTAACCCCTACCTGCTCCTTACTGACCTGTCTCTGTACTGTCTAACCCCTACCTGCTCCTTAATGACCTGTCTCTGTACCGTCTAACCCCTACCTGCTCCTTAATGACCTGTCTCTGTACTGTCTAACCCCTCTCTGCTCCTTAATGACCTGTCTCTGTACTGTCTAACCCCTCTCTGCTCCTTAATGACCTGTCTCTGTACTGTCTAACCCCTACCTGCTCCTTAATGACCTGTCTCTGTACCGTCTAACCCCTACCTGCTCCTTAATGACCTGTCTCTGTACTGTCTAACCCCTACCTGCTCCTTAATGACCTGTCTCTGTACTGTCTAACCCCTCTCTGCTCCTTAATGACCTGTCTCTCAGGGGTCAGAGGTTGAAGAAGCCGGCTCAGGAGAGTGACAACACCACCTTTAGTGGGGGTGAGGACAATGGCGACGCCCACTCCCACCTGTCCCATGAATCCACCCCCCTGCCTCAGGACCCCGCCCCCCTTCAGCAAGAGCCTGCCCCCTCCCGTGGGCCCTCACCCAGAGACCCCGCCCCCTTGGAGGCGGGGCCGAGCGGCAAGCGGCCACGGCTGTCTGATGGGGGCTCCTCCCCCCCTGTGGCGGATAGCGGAAGCCCCGCCCATCCACTGCGGCGCCTCAGAGAAGGCTCCGCCTCCGAGATCGAGCTGGTGTTCAGGCCACACCCACACCTGGTTTCCAGTCAAGAGTACAGTCAGACCAGGTGAGACCAATTACAACCAGCAATAGGAACACTGTAGGAGCAAACATCAAAGGATTTAATGTTTCTATAATAGTGTGTCTCTCATGGTGTGTGTGTGTGTGTCTCCCATGGTATGTGTTTCTATAATAGTGTGTCTCTCATGGTGTGTGTGTGTGTGTCTCCCATGGTATGTGTTTCTATAATAGTGTGTCTCTCATGGTGTGTGTGTGTGTGTCTCCCATGGTATGTGTTTCTATAATAGTGTGTCTCTCATGGTGTGTGTGTGTGTGTGTCTCCCATGGTATGTGTTTCTATAATAGTGTGTCTCTCATGGTGTGTGTGTGTGTGTGTGTTTCTATAAGTGTGTCTCTCATGGTGTGTGTGTGTGTTTCTATAATAGTGTGTCTTTCATGGTGTGTGTGTGTTTCTATAAGTGTGTCTCTCATGGTGTGTGTGTGTGTTTCTATAATAGTGTGTCTTTCATGGTGTGTGTGTGTTTCTATAATAGTGTCTCTCTCATTGTGTGTGTGTTTCTATAATAGTGTGTCTCTCATTGTGTGTGTGTGTTTCTATAATAGTGTGTCTCTCATTGTGTGTGTGTTTCTATAATAGTGTCTCTCTCATGGTGTGTGTGTTTCTATAACAGTGTCTCTCTCATGGTGTGTGTGTTTCTATAACAGTGTCTCTCTCATGGTGTGTGTGTTTCTATAACAGTGTCTCTCTCATGGTGTGTGTGTGTTTCTATAAGTGTGTCTCATGGTGTGTGTGTGTGTGTTTCTATAACAGTGTCTCTCTCATGGTGTGTGTGTGTTTCTATAAGTGTGTCTCATGGTGTGTGTGTGTGTTTCTATAACAGTGTCTCTCTCATGGTGTGTGTGTTTCTATAACAGTGTCTCTCTCATGGTGTGTGTGGCTATAGGTACGTGAAGACCACGGCTGACGCTACCGTAGACCACCTGTCTAAATACCTGGCTCTCCGCATCGCACTGGATGACGGACAGAGCCGACAGCCGGATGGAGAGGAGGCGCAGGAGGAGGGGAGAGGAGGCGGCCTGACCAACGTCAGTGAGAAGCAGTACACCATCTACATCCCAACAGGGGGACAGTTCTCTGTGAGTTCTCCTTCCTTGGAAGCTGTTGTGTCCTGTCACCTCTCTCTGGGCTTTATACATACATACTAAATACTGTGTGTCTGTGTGTCTCATGTCTGTCTGTCTGTCTGTCTGTCTGTCTGTCTGTCTGTCTGTCTCTCCCTCCGTCTCTCCAGACTCTGAATGGCTCTCTGACGTTGGAGTTGGTCAACGAGAAGTACTGGAAGATCAGAAAACCTCTGGAGCTCTACTACGCTATCAGCAAGGAGCAGCCAAGCCCCTCCCACAATCCAACGCCTGACCCTAGCCCCTCCCACAACCCAACACCTGACCCTAGCCCCTCCCACAACCCAACACCTGACCCTAGCCCCTCCCACAACCCACACACCTGACCCTAGCCCCTCCGACAACCCAACGCCTGTCCCTAGCCCCTCCCACAGCCCAACACCTGACCCTAGCCCCTCCCACAACCCACACATGTGACCCTAGCCCCTCCCACAACCCAACACCTGACCCTAGCCCCTCCCACAACCCACACACCTGACCCTAGCCCCTCCATAGCCCTATACCTGACCCTAGCCCCTCCATAGCCCTATACCTGACCCTAGCCCCTCCATAGCCCTACACCTGACCCTAGCCCCTCCCACAACCCAACACCTGACCCTAGCCCCTCCCACAACCCAACACCTGACCCTAGCCCCTCCATAGCCCTACAACTGACCCTAGCCCTACACCTGACCCTAGCCCCTCCATAGCCCTACACCTGACCCTAGCCCCTCCCACAACCCAACACCTGACCCTAGCCCCTCCCACAACCCACACGTGACCCTAGCCCCTCCCACAACCCACACGTGACCCTAGCCCCTCCCACAACCCACACACATGACCCTAGCCCCTCCCACAACCCAACACCTGACCCTAGGTCTCTCTAATACTTTACAACTGCCACAGGCCTACCTACTTTTGCTTCTGTTCTGATGGTCTTATTAAAAGTGACCACTGCTCATATTTCTGCTGTTACCAGCCCTCGTTATAACCTGCACAATAAAACATCGTACACCTGGCTGCTAACCACTGGTCCCTTCACTTCAATATAGAGCGGTAGGGGTTAGACAGTACAGAGACAGGTCGTTAAGGAGCAGGTAGGGGTTAGACAGTACAGACAGGTCATTAAGGAGCAGGTAGGGGTTAGACAGTACAGAGACAGGTCATTAAGGAGCAGGTAGGGGTTAGACAGTACAGAGACAGGTCGTTAAGGAGCAGGTAGGGGTTAGACAGTACAGAGACAGGTCATTAAGGAGCAGGTAGGGGTTAGACAGTACAGAGACAGGTCGTTAAGGAGCAGGTAGGGGTTAGACAGTACAGAGACAGGTCATTAAGGAGCAGGTAGGGGTTAGACAGTACAGAGACAGGTCATTAAGGAGCAGGTAGGGGTTAGACAGTACAGAGACAGGTCAGTAAGGAGCAGGTGGGGTTAGACAGTAACTGAAACTAGATTTGTGTAGTTACGTGGATCAGAATCTACCCAGGAAGACTTTGAACAGCGTGTACGAAACCACAACTAGAGCATTTTAGTGTGAAAATTGCAATGCATAAAAAGTGGGGCAGTTAAGATTAAGTATCCATAAGAATTGGACATTTTGTGATCAAAGCGTAGAGGGTAGATTTAGAAATGGCCAATCACTCACACCTGGCGGTAAAATAGGGTCCCTTTAACACGAATGTCCATATCTGATGCTTTAGTCACAAAATGCCCAATTATTTGGGCATATTTTGCTTAATCACAGGAAATGACCCTAATTATGGGTCTGCTGCTTGGAGGTACATACGTACAGGTGATAACTGATATGCCATTTGGTGGACACTTATCCAGCGTCTTACAATACCATGCATACATCTTTAGGTCCATGTTGGTTGCGATATCTTATTTTCAGGTTTCATGTCATCGTTAGTATGTTCACTTAAAGATTATTTCTGCATTTTTTCTTTGACATACCAGAATGTATTGCTTATTTTAGTTAAGGCAAGTTAGTTTATGCAGCACCCTTCAAATACATACACTATTCCCTGCGAAAAACTAATCACATTTTAAAGATTCAATTTTACGGCACAATATATTCTGCAGTTCCTCGGCCAAAAGTCCCTCTTCAGGGAGTGAAGAGGTTCTGACGCTCAACCATAAAGTGTTTGACGCATTTGTGATGTCAGACCAATATCCAGTTTGACGAGGTCAACAGTCATGTTTATTATTTTGATGACGCCCACAGGGCGCATGGACGTCAACTGGCTGTTGATTGGCCAAAGAAAGCAAACACCTTTCATATTGTTGCTTTAAATCCAAAAGGAAATTGAAATGACGCACTGCAGCCATGTTGTTTTTAACTGTGACATCTTTATTGACACAAAACAGGGAGGGGTGATTTTACTTCTTCTTGGACACACCCACGGTGCGACCACGACGACCCGTGGTCTTGGTGTGCTGGCCACGCACACGCAGACTGGAGGAGAGAAGAAGAAGAAACAGTCAGAAAATAGCATGTCTATTGACAAGAGGCGGGCGGACCCGGAGACGTATATACATCAGACACCGCATCGACTGCTTCGGCCCGTAGCAGCGAGACGGCGCCGTCATATTGGACCGGGCAACCGATTTCAACGAGTCGTTTTTATATTCAGCGGTTTGTGATCCATGTACAAATACAGTACAAATAAAGTATATATTTTCTGGTACTCTACATAGATCATAAACCCTTGAATATAAAAACCTGAAACGGGTTGAGAAATGCAAGTGTTGGTGCCTTTAGAAAAAAAACACCGCTCCCCATTCACTTGCATTTGTTTACAGACCAGTCTTGGCCTCTCCAATATGGCGGCGACGTTGCCAA
This sequence comes from Merluccius polli, assembly GCA_030340625.1. Taxonomy (NCBI): domain Eukaryota; kingdom Metazoa; phylum Chordata; class Actinopteri; order Gadiformes; family Merlucciidae; genus Merluccius; species Merluccius polli. The sequence goes on from JAOPHQ010005035.1 coordinate 16,146, forward strand.
AAGGCCAATGTGGCTTCTATGTATACATGTCTATGGGTGGACCGCGACACCCTCCCAACGAAACCAGGACACCACACCCTCCCAACGAGACCAACACCACACCTGTCTCCATGCTCGCAACACACCATTAACGACAACATCTTTAGTTTAGGTGTGGCGGGCCTACTGGTTAACCGTCGAGTCATAAATGTTGGGCCATTAAAACAAATTCCATCATACATTAGGGCTGTAGCCGACTCAGGATCTCCCGAGTCGACTCCCGAATCGCCAAGGGCAACCAGATATTCAACGATTGGTCCGAAAAATTGTCCGGCTTTACACGCCATTACGGTAACCGGCTTACGGAAGCAAGTTGAAGTTGCGGGCGCGAGGCTAACTCCAACCATAACATTAGAAGATAATTAATGTATCAGATGGATATTAAACAAATATTCACACTCTATAATAAAGCGATCTACAGTCGGAAGCCAAAGACGCACTCAGCGGTCCAAGTCACCGCGGGTCTGTCGGAACCGGACTGGGGATCACCTCTTCCCCACTTTAACACCATTGTTTTGCTTTTCCGTTTTAATCCACCACCACTAGACCCACCGGACCGTTCCCCACTTAAGATTGCTTTATTACGGAGCGTGAATGTCCAATATCTTTCTAACTTTGACGAGATCAATACGCGATGGATCAATCGACAGTTCTTGACATAACGTGTTGATTTACATTCTTGTGTTGCATACAATCACACCAATCAACTGCATTCAAAACAAGACCGAGTTACGTTAACAGCTCAAACAGATCATTCTTCAATAATTATATTGTATAACAATTCCCCACGGCACTCGCTTGTCAAGGTTTTTTTTTTATGTTGGTCTGTCATCAGATGACATGAAAAACATCTCATCTTGAATCATCATTTCTCTTGGAATAATTATTTTCCCTTTTCCATTTTTACTGTCATGACATTCCCACATGTCAAGCCTCTATATCATGTTTTATTCGGTTGTTATAATGAATATAAAAAAACCTGCGATGGTTCGACTAAGAAGTCGACTCGGGGCTCTCTGAATGACGATTCGACGACTCCACTTTTAGGGAACAGCCCCATCATACATGCTACATACATACATACTTGACATGCTTTACATCCCTTCATAATCTGCCATCTTAGTAGAGTTGGAAGCTGCAGAGCACTGTGGCTCGTATGAAACGCTCATTCGAGAGGAGACGTACCCCCAGAAGTGTCTGAGCCCACGGTGAGCCCTGATCTTCTTCAGCCTCTCAAGGTCTTCTCTCAGCTTGTTGTCCAGACCGTTAGCAAGAACCTGCAACCAGAACACACACACATTAGGACACAGGCATATCTTCCAGGGCTGCACCCTTATAGTCGACTAACCATTAGTCAAGAATGAAGAGGCTTAGTCGATCAGAAGAGGCTTAGTCGAACAAGTTTTCATTCGTCGTGCAAAGAGTCTGATACACCAGAGCACATAAACCCACAGGCGCCGGGCACAAAATTACAAACATTTTTTCCATGCCTTTGTTTTGACAACCGTCAAGCTCTTTTGCAATTTCTTTTAAATAAAGTTGTGTGCAGTTATCCTGTGTCTAAATAAAATTAACAAAATGTTTAATGTCCTCCGTCCTGGTGGTTCCGACAACATTCAGGACCACTGAATGTCCTCAGACCACGCAGACTCCCATGTGACGACATCGTCAACAGGGCTGGGCTTAGACAACATCTGAACAGAATCTCCTTCAAGGTCAGGATGCCTAAGTTACTTTGACGTCTAAATTATTATGCAAGCTGTTAAGAGCATAAATCAGTCCTTTACCGGCCACATTCCACACAAGAGGACATCAACAAAATGTCCCTGAAGCATCAAAGCACAGCAACACCCTTCTCCAAATGTCAGCTTTAATAACTAACACTTAAACAAACCTCACCTAGTGCCTGTGTGTTTCTGTTCGGGTGAATAGCACTAGCCCTCATGTTTTTTCCGTCATCTGATCGGCTCTTCAGAACGATTATCGGTAACGAGCGGTTCTCTTTACTAATCTGCTTCAGCACAATGAGTAGATGTGGGCGTGTCAGAACCACTACCAACCTGAAAGTATGTACCGCTCTTTGTCACAGGTCTAATCCTTTTAATGGCATGTTTTTAAAACGGTCACCCGGTATGCGATGACCTCCCTGTGCTCAACAAAGGAATCCACAGGCTGCACTGCCTGGACAGCTCTTCCGGGTGTGACTGCCTACCTGGCTGTATTTGCCATCCTTGATGTCCTTTTGTCTGTTGAGGAACCAGTCAGGGATTTTGTACTGGCGAGGATTCTGCATGATGGTCACCACCCTCTCCACCTGAAGAGCGAAGAACAAGAACATCCCGTGTCACGCAGGTCATGTTGAGGTTCCCAGGATTAACCCTTCCACCCATTGCTGGGTGGACCACTGTTGGCGTGCGGCGGCCACCATTGTTCACGTGATGCCGTCGCAAAAACACGTCTACAACACGCTGTGGGTTACAACGCCAACGCAACACTGGCATGACACTACCGGTACCCCGGCATGAGAGAACAGACTAGCGGCCCATCCTCACCTCCTCCTCCGTCAGCTCCCCAGCTCTCTTGGTGAGGTCGATGTCAGCCTTCCTCAGGACCACATGGGCGTAGCGTCTACCCACACCCTGGGAACACACACACACACACACACACACACACACACACACACACACACACACAATAAATAGGAGCTACACACCAAAACACTTGTGCAAGTCTCAAGTTCATTGTAATGTGTACATTAAGATGCACAACAAGCGGCAGTGAGATGGTTGAATTGCGCAGTGCAGAAAAGTCAGCCGAAATAAGAATCACAAACTCAATACGAATAAATCGCAGATTAATTACAAGTAAAATGTGTACAGAAACCGCAGTGGCCAGCGAGGGACCACCACACCGGGCTGGGGGGGGGGGGGGGGGGGGTCACACCGACTTCCCCCAGCGTTGCTTCAACAACACAAACCAACAGCGCGTTTTGGACCGCCACTTTAGTTACGAGGACATGTCTCTAGGGGTGAGCACCTTGATGGCGGTGATGGCGAAGGCGATCTTCCTTCTACCGTCAATGTTCGTGTTCAGGACACGAAGAATGTGCTGGAACTTCTCTGGGATGACTAGAGACTGAGGAGGAGAAGGAGAAGAAGAAGAAGGAGACACTTTACTTACGCACAGTCCAACTCAGTGGCACTCATGACGTGATGCACACACACACACACACACACACACACAGGACACACAACCACCGGCGTGTGAGGAGCGTCACGATAGCTTAGCTTAGCATAGCACTACATTACATTACTACAGATTCACGCCTGCTGTGCGTGTACGTGTAGTGGCGTGCGGACGACCAACGGCGATACGTCGCGCAGCAACGGAGACGTTATCGTCGCGTTATCTCTTTCAATGTTAACATCACAAATGTTTAACTCTACATTATTACATGCACCGCTGGTTGTACAATTAGTGGTAGCGACATGGTATCTACACACACACACACACACACACGTTAGGTTGTGTGGGCATCGGCAGCAGAAACGCGTTATATACCAACTTCCACGGCTCAACTTTCATCAATAAAACAGCGATACGCACGGGCACACTACGTAGTCACGACTATTTGCGAAAACGTCGCCATAGGAGGTGTATTTAGTGCGGGATGGACATAGATTTTGGCGATTGTTCTGGGCGCCGAGTTCGTTCTCACCATCTTGGAAGTAGGTTCCGTGCGAAGAGGAAGCTGTCTCGCTCTCGCGACGTTTTTGCCCGCGATTTCTGGGTTCAAACCGGAAGTCCGTCTCCCTAAACAGTCCGACGGATGGACAAAATATATCTCACAACGTTTTTATTTAACGTGAATAACTTTCTACATGTACATTATGGCATATGTTTTAAAAAATATATATATTGTATTCTAAAACACTGCTCTGTGTATGTTTTGACCGGAGGTATGTCATTAGGAACAATACATTATGATGTAACGGTGGTGGAGGCGACAAGGAGGAACGATTCTACCGTTTGTAGTTTTATGTTACGTTTTGTAGTTTTATTCTGTACGTCGTTTGGCAGCGATGGCGGACTGTGTTGTGGCTGGAGCTGGCTCCGAGGCAAACACAGCTGCTAGCATGACACAGAGCGCCCTGGCTTATTTACAAGACGAGGTACTAACTCTTAGTGATTGTGTTGTGTTGTAACGTGTACAAAAGTGAATAACCTTCGTTATTTTAGAGTCAGCACACTGTCTGTCTTCCTGTCTGCCTGCCTGCCTGTCTGCCTGTCAGCTACCTTACTAGCTACCCATTTAATTCCCCAGCCGTTTAGGATACATTATTTGAATTTATTTGTATAATACATGTTGTATTTATATATATATATCACATTACACATTGTATCATATGCGTTTATACATCATATCACATATTGTAATCTTTTTAACCTAACAATAACAGTGTGTGTGTGTGTGTGTGTGTGTGTGTGTGTGTGTGTGTGTGTGTGTGTGTGTGTGTGTGTGTGTGTTGTGTAGAATATGGATGGAGACATCACAACCCTCCACCTGGGGGAACTGGACCTGACGACTGATGCGTGGGTCCTGGATGAGGTGGACAGTGAGTGTCCTCATAACCACGTTTTTATGTAGAAACACTTTGGTCTCCCACTCAGGGTCGCTGACATAAGATATAGAAACTAGATGATACATTTTTTAATTAAAAATAATAATTTGAAATGTGCTGTGCTGCCACTCACATGCGCATCCGTTGGGGACGATTTGTTAAAATCGCATCCAGAGTTGTGTTAACCTGTCCTGGCAGGTTTGACATTTCCACCAGTCATGTGGGAAACCGACTCCCCCATTTATAAGAAGAATGTATGAGAAGTTCATGGGACCGGTCAGGGACAGTAGCCTCTTGACATAAAGCCCACAGCCTCTTGATGTAAAGCCCACAGCTATGCTGCAGATGGGGGACTCCTGGACCAGGAAGTAATGGCCCCTGCGGCCCCAGGGGCCTGCTGAGCATGCTCACTAGCTTCGGCAGCGTTGTGCTCCACTGGGGACGTTAGCAGCTTTGTTGAAATGAACGGCGGTGGGGCGGAGCCAGGACACAAAATTAGCACCAGCCACCAGCCAAATGATGGGTAAATATGCCAGTGACTGGCTGGCAAATTTGCTTCACTTACCAGCTAAAAAACGATGGTAATATTGAGTGGCTGGTCAAATTTATGGCCGGTGGACAAAAAAGTTAATTTTTGCACCCTGGGCAGAGCTATATGTCTTTTGTGTCTTATGATAAGTCTGTGAGGGGTAGGGGTGATGTGTCCAGGTGTTATGATAGGTCCGTAAGGGGGCGGAGCTATGTGTCCAGGTCTGACGATAGGTCCATGAGGGGGCGGAGCAATGTGTCCAGGTCTTATGATAGGTCCATGAGGGGGTGGAGCTATGTGTCTACGTCTTATGATGGGTCCATGGTTTCCATGACTTTTTCCTCGTCTCTTCCAGTTCACATCCAGGCCAACCTGGAGGACGACCTGGTGAAAGAGGCTCTGAAAACGGTGAGAGCACACCTAGTGGGCCGTCTGGGGGGACCATGATAATGTTACATGATAATGTAATGATAATATTAATATAACATTATTGTGTGTGTGTGTCCTGCAGGGTGTGGATCTGAGGCACTATTCCAAGCAGGTTGAGACGGAGCTCCAGAGGATCGAACAGGCGTCCATTAAGGACTGTATCCTCCTCACACATTACCTCTCAGTCACTTAGTCCTCACACATTAACACTCAGGCACTTATGTATGTATGTACCTTGTATGTATATATATATATTATATATATATATATATAGTGTATAGTTGTGATGTGAGTTGCTGTGTTGTTTCCTGACCTGACCTCAGACATCAAAGAGAGCCAGAACATCGCTCTCTTGCACAACCAGATCACAGCCTGTGACTCTATCCTAGAGGTGAGGTGCCCTTACAACACATACAGGATGTACCTTGCCTCACCCCCCCTCCCTCCCCACCCGTCCCACCCTCCTTGGGCTTCCCTCGGGTGGAGGAGCGCTTGCTATGCAGCGCTAGGCAGGTGTTACTGGAGGAGATTTTAAGAATGACCCGTGGACACGCTAGTATGGTACATGTCACATGTTGTGACATAACATGACACATGACGCGTACCACAGGGAGACCCTGGCCAGGGGGAGCAAGAGAAGGAGCTTAAAGTGATGGACAACAGGATCTAAAAATGTTAAATAACCATAGAATATCACAGAGGGTTAAATAACTATAACATATCACAGAGTTAAATAACCATAACATCACAGAGTTAAATAACCATAACATATCACAGAGTGTTGTGTCACCTACTCACCTATAAATAATAACTTGTCAAACAGTATATTAATATACATCTCAAAGTCAGCTAATAAACTCAGTCTTGGAAAGACTCAGGATAGTAGGCTTGTGGTCTGAACCCCCACCCCCCCCTAACTGTTTTGTGTAGTTTGTACTTCCTCAAAGTCCACTGTGTTATTCTTCCAGAGGATGGAGGGTATGCTGAGTGGCTTCCAGAGCGACCTGTCCTCCATCAGCAGTGAGATCCAGACACTGCAGCAGCAGTCGGTCAGCATGAACGTCCGTCTAAAGAACCGCCAGGCGGTCCGGAGCCACCTGAGTCAGCTGGTGGATGAACTGGTAGTGCCCGCCGCCATGATCTCGTAGGTGGAGGGAGGGAGGGAGGGAGGGAGGGAGGGAGGCAGAGACCTAAGCTGTTGTTTTAATATATATATATGCGGGTGTGTGTGTGTGTGTGTGTGTGTGTGTGTGCGTGCATGCGTATGTGCATGCATATGTGTGTGTGTGTTGTGCAGAACGATCCTGGACAGCCAGGTCACAGATCAGGAGTTTGTGGAGCAGCTCCATGAGCTCAACAACAAGATCAACTTCACCAAGGAGCTCAGCTTCAGGGAGACGCTGGCCTGCAACGACATCCAGGACATAGTGGACCGCCTGAAGATAAAGGTACACACACACACACACACATTGTAAGGTATATTGTGTTATTTTGTGTATTGTGTTATGTTGTATCGTGGTGTGTTATATTGTGTTATGTTGTGTATTGTGTTATATTGCATTGTGTATATATTGTGTTATGTTGTATTGTGGTGTTATGTTGTGTTATGTCATGTATATATTGTGTTATAATGTGTTATTTTATATTGTGTTGTTGTGTATGTATTGTGATATGTTGTGTGCTATATTGTGTTACGTTGTCTATATCTTGTTACATTGTGCTATATTGTGTTGTGTATATATTGTGTTATGTTATGGTCTGCAGGCCGTGTCTAAGATCCGAGAGTTCATCCTTCAGAAGATCTACTCCTTCAGAAAGCCCATGACCAACTACCAGATCCCTCAGAACACCCTCCTGAAATACAGGTAGGACCCCCCAACACCCTCCTGAAATACAGGTAGGACCCCCCCAACACCCTCCTGAAATACAGGTAGGACCCCCCAAACACCCTCCTGAAATACAGGTAGGACCCCCCCCCACCAACACCCTCCTGAAATACAGGTAGGACCCCCCCCCCCACCAACACCCTCCTGAAATACAGGTAGGACCCCCCCCACCAACACCCTACTGAAAGACAGGCAGCCTCCTATTATGTTGCCATTATCCGATTATTATAATTATCCATTTCCTTTAGCTCCCTAGACAAGATAATTGTCTCTCTGTGCTGCTAGTTTACATACCTGCACACTGCCAAGCCTCTGGATCATTACACTAGCACATGCTGCTTTTCCAGATTCTTCTACCAGTTCCTGCTGGCCAATGAGAGGACAGTTGCCAAGGAGATACGAGATGAGTATGTGGACACCATGAGCAAGATCTACTACAGCTACTTCAAGTCCTACAGCGGGAGATTGCTCAAAGTGCAGGTCAGAAAACAAGGGATTTTCACCTCGCACGATTATGTTAATCAAACCACAAACAACAGGACTACAAGCGTGTGGTTACACTCCTTCCTGGGACGTCTTGGTTCTGCCCGTGTTCTGCCCGTGTTAACCAAGGCACTGGCATTAGACCAGGAGTTGGTCCCCGGCGCTGCACTACTGCCCACTGCTCCAAGAGATGGGTCCAAAGCAGAGGACAGATGTCCCTCAAGAGGGACAATATGAGATCTATTCCATCCTATTCTATTTGAGGCACATCAATTATGTTGTTATGTTATGTTATGTTGTTACGTCTTGCACTTTTAAGTGTGTTGGAATGTGTGTTGGTGTATTTAATGACACATAAGTGTATTGGTATGAGTGTGTCAGCGTGCTGACGCGTGCATGTGTGTGTGTGTGTGTGTTACAGTATGAGGAAGTGGCGGATAAAGATGACCTGATGGGTGTGGAGGACACCGCCAAGAAAGATATCCTTCTGTGTGCTGTGTGTGTGTGTGTGTGTGTGTGTGTGTGTGTGTGTGTGTGTGTGTGTGTGTGTGTGTGTGTGTGTGTGTGTGTGTGTGTGTGTGTGTGTGTGTGTGTGTGTGTTATGCCTACTAGGTATCTGAGGTGATAATGTGGATATGGTTTAATGTTAATGCGGTTATTCACATCAAAAGGTTGTGGGTTTGATCCCCATGTCCACAGTCTACCTGTAGATATCCTTAAGCAAGTGCTGCCCTCTGGTTGTGAATTCACTGTAAGGATAAGTGTAGTAGTGTGACTCTGGTTTAAGGTTATGATATAATGTGACTCTGGTTTAAGGTTATAATGTGAATCCTTGACATATTCTCCAAGTTTCTTCTCCAAGCCATCTCTGAAGAGCAGGAACACCATCTTCACACTGGGCCAGCGGGGGGCAGTGCTGAGCCCGGCCGAGCTGGAGGGACCTATCCTCATCCCACACACAGCCCAGCGAGGAGACAGCAGGGTAACACACACACACACACGCACACACACACACACAC
>JAOPHQ010005036.1:0-24471 GCA_030340625.1 Merluccius polli
TTTTTGTTTTTTTTTTTTGTTTTTTTTCCGTTTCCCCCGAGAGCGTGATTTAATAATGCAGCGTTGAATCCCCTGTGATGCGATGCGCTGCCAATGTTTGCTCTCCTTGAGACACTCCTCCGATGATACGCCCACGCTCGCTCCGTCTCCCCATCCTCCCTCTCCTGCTTTCTACCTCTCTTTCATCAGTTCCCACATCGCCGACATCTCCGACGGATCGTATTTGAGCAATAAAATATGCTCTGTGTTTTCCTCCTATCCACCAGGTACACCATTATGTCCGGGAGCCCGGAGAAGATTCTCGAACACCTGCTGGAGAAGGTGAAGCTGGACACTAACGGAAATGACACCATAGGTGGGAGCCCCGGTTCACCTTCTGGTCTCGTAGGGCCGTGTGTACCATGTGTGTGTGTGTGTGTGTGTGTGACTGAGCCTGTAAGCCACAGAGTGTAATAATATAGCAGCACACAGCAGTGTCCTCCGAGAACCAGACACCGATGTCCAGAACTACATCTGGACGGTTCCACAAACTGACACTAACACTAATGTGCTCAGTAGAGCCCAGACCTCCCCCAAGGAATCGGCTTGAAAACAGGAAGTGGGCGAGGTTTGGGGGAGGTCACCCAACAATCACCATGAACACTTGACAAACCTTTCAGGGTCATTTGTTGGTGGCCAATCTATTGATTGATTGATTGTACTTTATTCATCCCACAATGGGGAAATGTACTTGTTACAGCAGCAGAAAAGTGTAATATACACTACAGGATTAAAAGGGCAAAAACACAACAAACAGACATAAGTATCTTATAAGTTATAATATAAATATAATATATATAAATAATATTGCAAAAAAGTGACCATGATATAAACAATACTGCAAGGTATACATGATATAAAAATATTGCAATGTAAAGTGACCATGATATAAACAATACTGCAAGGTATACATTATATAAATAAATATTTTAAAATATTGCGATGTAAGTGACCATAATATAAATAATGTTGCAGTTATGCATCTTTGTGTGATAAGCCACACCCCCTTTTGGCTGATTGGAAAAGCCAACCCCGTCTAACTCGGCCCATAACCAAATAACCAAACTAGTTTGTAAAAATTGCGTTGCGACGTGTGACCGAATACGTGTTTGACTGACGTGCCGTGTGTGTGTCCGTCCACAGATTCCTGCGTGAGCGACTTCCTCCTCACCCACAAGATCTTCATGGCGTCCAGCCAGCTGTGCCCGGCGCTGCTCCACCAATATCCGCCGACGTTACGAGAAGGCAGGCGGCGCGTGCGGTCGTGACGGCAGTAACGAGTCTCGGTGGTTTTCTGCAGATGCGATCGACGCGATGATATCAAACGCTCGCAGTCAGAGCAGATTCTGTGTGGCAGACGCCTTGCAGTGGCATTCTGCAAGGCGTCTTCTGCTGATGGTGCAGTTAGATAGCGGTGTCCCCTTTTCACAGTGGCGTCACGGCGGTAGGACGACACACAGCCGTCGCTCACGGCGCTATTTATGTGTGTACCAGGAAGTAGACTAAACCGGTAAACACAAGCCTGCTCTGCGTGCCCTGGTGTATAAAAAGGAGCGGACCCAATAATTAGCGGTCCTGCCGTGACGACGCCTCTGTGAAAAGGACCGATTCAGTGACACCGCCGACGACAAAGACGCCAACAGAAGTGATTGACGTCTCGCGTGAGAAACGCCGCGGCGGCGGTGTGTCAAACGCATTTATGTCTCCCCCGCAACGACAAATCATTTCATGATTAATTACCGAACGACGAGCAGAAAACCACGACTGCCAACGCAATGACTGACATTCCTACGCTCCCAAAAATGGAGGCGGTCATTGCGAGGCGGCGTGGCGATGCCCAAGCCCCGTAGATAATCAGATCGAATGTTTTGTATTGCGACCGACCGTTTGTGTGGCCCGACCTTTGACCTTAACCACGCCGTGCACTTACCACGCGGCGCCCTCCAAGGGCTCGGAGCAGGAGAAGGCCGACTACCTGTTCGGCGCCAGGCAGAAGGTGGTGAAGCTGACCGGCCAGTGGGTGCTGCTCTACGGCGTCCTGCTGAAGGACGACCGCGTCGCCCTGGACTTCCTGGAGGTGAGGGCGCCGCGCGCCATCACAATCACAATCAGAATCAGAATCAAGTTTATTGCCAAGTAGGTTTGTACTTACAAGGAATTCGACTTGGTGTAATTGGTGCAGAATAAAAGTTTAAAAGAAAAATATATTAAATATAAAAAAGGAATATAGGAAGATAAGAAACCAAGTATTAAAATATAAACAATATAAATATATATATACAGTATCTTCTAAAAACAAAGGAGCTGTAGTGCAAGCTGATGTGCAAGTATATGACAGTATAGTTCACACTATAATCACAGAATGCTATAAATACTATAAATGTGCAGATATACAACAGGATGAATAAATAGAGACTGTGCGTTAATGTAACGCAGAAGGTCTGAAGATGCTATGTTAGCGTAGCGTGTAGGTCTGGATGGGGGAGAGGCAGAGAGTCGGTGTCGGGGGGGTCATCAGACGAAACGCCACCGATCGGGCGGTGCGGACACTAGAGCCGCATCGAGAGTGTAATATAAAAGAGAGAGAGATTGTTCCTGTGTGTCGTTGACGACGCGACGCTCCTGTGTCTAAACCGTAACAGAGGCTGAAGAAGGAGGTGGCCCTGGACGGCCGCTTGTCCGCCATACTGAAGGATCAACTCAGAGAGAGGAGGAGACCTCGAGTGTAGGTTCAAACGACGTATTATTCATAGATATACGATGTATTTCATTCTCCTTCTTCTTGTCGTTTACCAAATGACGAAAATGTTTGATGTGGTATCTCCGCAGATCTGAGAACGGCTATCAGTCCCTGATCAAGGTAAGTCTGCTGACAGTGAAATGTGGTAGACAGACAACTCGTACGACCGGAAGGACGGCTTCAGCACACACACACACACACACACACCCTGTTGTCGTTGTCGAGATTAATCTTAATGTCATGTTATTGTCGCCTGTCACTTTAATGTCTCTGGCTGTGCGGTTTGCTCCCTTGCAGCAGCAGAGCCAGCAGTTTGATTGGTTCTGCAACTGCGAGGAACCGGTGGGGAGGTTGCAGTCAATCAGAGCGCAGGATAAAGGTCAGTTGGGTCGGAGCGTAAATACGGGCATATCAAACAAAATGCGTGCGACTATAATTAGATTGAAGCAGATGATGTCATCGCATTCTCAAAATGTTTTTATGCCACCCTAATATAATATAATATAAGACATATGATCACAGTTCACAGCATTTTACATGGCACACTTCTACAACAGCTCATCATGTATTGGTCTGTTGATTATGATCGTGTCATCATAACATGTTTCTGTTGTCTTTTTTTACCACAGTGTTGTATGAGATATTTCGGCCGGACAACAACTGCATCACTCTGCTGCTCCCGGTGAACACCTCCGTACAGGAAGTGCTGTCGGCCGTAGTGACGCCCGGCTCTGACTACGTCCTGGTCAAGATGAACTCCATGGGAGGTGGGCTAACGTTGCACAACATAACCCAGTGTGCGTAGCAATAGCATAACATAACAACGTGACGTTACAACGCGCACAACAACATAGCACATAGTCGCAGAGGAATGCCAACAGTCCCAACGTGTTAGTTTGTGGATTAGGCCTACATACCTTTAGAGGCGCGTGCTTCCAGCGGGTCACGTTTCGTGTGTCACTCGATTGTTTGCGTTTAGAGACCCACACCCATTTCCACGTGTCACATACATACATGAAAGTTATGGAAAATGCAATGTTGGTTTGCATAGAAAGCAAACCAACACAGGCCTTTACATACAAACTAAATCAAACCTAGCCGTCTTCTCAAACCAAATGTGCATATCGAGTAGGCAAGCTAAACTAAACTTAACCATTTAAACTAAACTAAACGTTTAAAATCATGTGCTCTCTGCACGCCATTTCCATGTCAACATTTGGTCCTAATTACCATAATTACTGGCACCTCTGTAAAGGCTCAATGTTGACCTAATATCCTGTTGCATTTCCAGCAGACCACTAGGGGGCAGTGTTTTCAACTATTTACAATATATTTTCTTTAATATGCAAAAAATGGCTCTTTCACTAACTAGCCTTACGTAACATATCGTCCCTTGGCGCAAGGTTTCACCCAAAGCAATTCAAAAAAGTTATTATGAAGTCCCATGAACTTAATATGAACTTAACAATAAACGTTTATTTTGGCTCCCCCTGCAGACAGAGCCCAGCTGAAGCTGGACGCCACGGCGGTGTCCAGCGGCCTGGGCCTCAACGAGAGGCTCTTCCTCTGCTCCTCCAGCCAGGTGGAGCGACTGGTGAGCACCGGCTTTACTTTCCACGCCTAGCGAGAGATAACCCACACACACACACCCACTCACCCATCCACCCACACACCCACCCATACACCTACCCCCCTACTCACACACCGACCCATCCACACACCTATCCACTCACACACTCACCCATCCACACACCCACACACTCACCCACACACCCATCCATCCACCCACCCCACACACCCACCCATACACCCACCCACTCACACACCCACACACCCACACACCCACCCACACACCCACCCACTCGGGGGGGGGGTATCACACAACTACACCATAACTTAAAGTATGTATGTGTGACTCCAGATAACCATGAGGTGTGTGAGGTCCGTTTTTGAGTGGATGATATTGAAGTATGGTGTGTTGTGTGTGTGCATCAAGCAAGAACCAACCAAAACAAGACTGACAACATACTATATATATATATATATATATATATATATATATATATATATATATATATATATATATATATATATATATATATATATACTAAATGTACAAAAAGGAGGACAGCCTTGTGGCCCTGCATGGCTCCAGCTCAGAGCCCAGAGAGAGAGAGAGTCAGCCGGCAGGGAGACGGCTCTCATATAGCTCATGACCCCGCCTCAACCGCCTGCAACACAAACACAATGGGAACACAACGGAAGGCACAGCCACGCCAGGCAGGAAGGGGGTGTGGTTGTCAGTCACAACACAAATAATTTCACCGGGTCACGGTCCACCAATCGAAATAGCACACGGTGTGATATGATATTACACAATCCAGTGTGAGAGACTGTGTATGGTTCACCCTAAGGTTGCAATCAAACTGAGGAATGATCACCGCATGATGCATATAATGGTTCAACTCTCTCTCTCTCTCTCTCTCTCTCTCTCTCTCTCCCTCTCCCCCCCCCCCCCAGGGGCCCTTGAAGGAGCAACAGGGGCCGGATCAGGGGACGGCGGACATGTTGGAACAGATGTGCTCCAAAGACGTCGCCGTCCAGCTCACAAACTACGACTGGGAGCTCTTCACCGCCATGCATGAGGTACGCAGCAGCATCTCTGTGTATCCTCACGAACCGGAATGTTTCTGTATTTGTATGTGTTGCCGTAGCGACCATACTCGTTTTTTAAATGGCATTGACCTTAAATATGTCCAAAAACCTGACTCCGTTAGTCAGCGTCGATACGGAGGACGCAGGCGTTCGCGTTCTCGGAGAATCTGTAGCATCGGATGATGATTCTCGCTTCACATGTCTTGTCAAACTCTTCAAACCTCAGGTGGAGCTCATTTACTACATCTTCGGCCGGAGCAAGTTCCCCGGAGCGACGACGGCGAACCTGCAGAGCGTCGTGCGGCGCTTCAACGAGGTGCAGTACTGGGTGGTGACCGAGGTGTGTCTCTGCGACGACCTGCTGAAGAGAGCCGCGCTGCTCAAGAAGTTCGTCAAGATCGCCTCCGTGTAAGGAATCGAAGGAATCTCCCTTTGTTTTTACGTTTTAGGACAACTCGTAAATTCAAGTTTGTTCATAAAGGGGTCTCTTTAAGCTGCTGTAGCTTAGAAATAGAGAGTTGTAAAGAGAGAGAGAGAGCAGATAAGTGCAAGATGCCATCAGGCAAGATGCCATCAGGTATCTGACCAATCAGATACCTGATTGGTCAGAAATTAGCTGTGTCTTCCTCTCATACAGAGGAAGACACAGCCAACTAGAAACAGATATTCATATATATATATATATATATTAGAGATGGGCATAGATTACAATCTTTAATCTAGATTAATCTAATGGTAATCTTGAAATTAATCTAGGTTAATCTAGATTAAGGTGGCTCCTTTGAATGATGTCGAAGGAGTCCATAATATGTATTTGCTACCTAAATAATGACTTATATTACCTAAATAATGACTAAAAGTGGGTCTGCGCGATATATATACTGTATATATGTGCTGACAGATGGCTAGGCCATTTCTAACAAATTACCCGCAAATAACAACTTTTACATCTTACCTACAGCGCAGTTGAATGATTTATTAGCTCAACTTCCTTTGAATTCTGAGGTCATCAGTATGTAAATACCTTACTTGGCCGTAATCTGATTATTATTCGGTCGAAGCGAACGAGTCGTGGTCATGTGACCATGCGGTGGACTTGAGGACCGGTTTGCGTTGTCCTTTACAGACTCAAGGAGCAGAAGAATCTCAACTCGTTCTTCGCTGTGATGCTTGGACTGAGCAACAGTGCAGTGCAGCGGCTTTACAAGACGTGGGAGGTAAGTGGACCGAAAGGTCTTGGAGGAGGGCTGTGTGTGTGTGTGTGTGTGGGGGGGGGCTGCAGGTCACTGAGAAAGAATGTGTGGAAACATGGAGGTTTATTTTGTAATTGTGTGTGTCTGTGTCTGTGTGTGTGTCGTGGTATGCGTGTGTGTGTGTGTGTGTGTGTGTGTGGGTGAACACTGTCTTCAGCGTGGGTTTAGTGAGTGGGTAAACTAGAGAGTAAACAAAACAGCAATTTGTTTGTGGTCCAGTATTTCTACAATCAGGTTACTTCACAGTGCTCATTCTGTGTGTGTGTGTGTCACAGAGAATACCAAGCAAAACCAAAAGGATCTACTGTACTTATGAAAGGTTGATGGTAAGTCTGATACAATCTCATCTCACAAATCAGACTTTAGATTACACATCTAAAGTCTGATGGCAGACGAGCTCAGATCTGGGTGAACGGGGCGTTTCATTTTATTTTGCTTCAAATATATCTCGACCAATCATGTTGCGGGGGGCGGGGCTCTGTAGACGTGCGTTACATTGAATGGGTCTCAGAGGATCTCAATGGGTTCATCTCAGATCCAGAAGGACTGATAAATAAAACGATAGCATCATCTTCCCATCGTCGTATCCCTCCTTGTTCAGCACCGGTCTACTAAACCTGTCCTGTAGCCGGTGGGAAGACGAGCTAAAACGTCCTAAAACCAAGTGTCTGTAAAGTTACGTAAAATCATACCTGTGTAGTCGACCGGCCACTGTAGAAATACATTTATTAAAATCATCCTCTGAAACCTCCATCTTGCCACTCGTGAATGAGTTTATCTTCGTGAAGAATATCTCCGTAACAAAACAGCGTAAACACTGTGTAACCCCGCCCCTCACTCTGCATAACCCCGCCCCTCACTCTGCATAAACCCGCCCCTCACACTGCATAACCCCGCCCCTCACACTGCATAACCTCGCCCCTCACACTGCATAACCTCGCCCCTCACACTGAGTAACCCCACCCCTCACACAGAGTAACCCCCCCCCCCCTAGAAGTTCGGCTATAGTGTTGTCAAATTACTGGATCCGAGATGACATGCGACCCAATGCAATGGAGGACGTGTTATCATATCATATCATAGATCATAATTGTACTATCATAGATCATAATTGTAATATCATAGATCATGATTGTATTATCATAGATCATAATTGTAATATCATAGATCATAATTGTAATATCATAGATCATGATCGTATTATCATAGATCATAATTGTGATATCATAGGTCATAATTGTAATATCATAGATCATAATTGTGTTATCATAGATCATAATTGTATTATCATAGATCATAATTGTAATATCATAGATCATAATTGTAATATCATAGCTCATAACTGTATTATCACACCATTGTTCTCCATGTAGGACCCGTCTCGTAACCACCGGGCCTACAGACTGGCGGTGGCCAAACTCAGTCCACCATACATCCCCTTCATGCCCCTCCTGCTGAAAGGTAACGGTTGCCTAGGTGATACAGAAGACACTTCATCCATGATCAGTAACCAACCAATAGCTCCCCAGATACCCATGTGACTGTAGGGCTGGGCAGTATATCGATATTATATCTATAACGGATATAAGACTAGATATCGTCTTAGATTAGTGTTAGTGTTGTCTTTTCCTGGTTTTAAAGGCTGCATTACAGTAAAGTGATGACATTTTTTTTTAAATAAGCAAGTATTCAATTCACACAGGAGTATATAAAAATAGGCTTTACCATGTGGTTATTTCATATAGACTATTTATTTATTGAATTCCCAGAAAACATGCTATATCGTGATATATATAGTTATCAAGTTATTAAATGACCTATATAGGGATAGAGGGTTTTGGACCCATACCACTAAAATGCACTTGCAAATGCACAACATGTTACTGCTAGATTGAGGATCGATCAATGTGTGTCTTCTCAAATGTTTTCTTTATCTTGAAAAATAATTGATGATTGATAGTTATATTTAGGCAGCATGATAATGTCAAACACGCACACATTGGAAACATTTTAAATAATGCATATAAATACTCAAATTGATTTGAGGAAATATATAGATATCCCATCACATACATGGAGCAACATGTTAGAATATAATAAGTAACAATACACACACTTCATAATAATGAAGTCATGAATAGAAAGGAAGCGTCGCGCGCTCTGTGTGACTGTTTGTTCCCAGCACACTGTGTGCGTGAGGATGAGGTTTGGGCCCTCAGGTCTTCTCTTCCACATCAACTTGATGACCTTGTTGATCTTGAACGAGGCCTGCGGGCCCAAACGTATGGAGCCAGACTGTGTGACGCTTCCTCTCCACTTCAAGTCGTCTCCTTCCAACCATCAGCACCTCATTGCAACCCTTGTTGTGTGTGTGTGTGTGTGTGTGTGTGTGTGTGTGTGTGTGTGTGTGTGTGTGTGTGTGTGTGTGTGTGTGTGTGTGTGTGTGTGTGTGTGTGTGTGTGTGTGTGTGTGTGTGTGTGTGTGTGGCACGTTTCCATTATAGAATAAATTTTAAAAAATGAAACGTAAAGAAAAGTAAAGTTCCTCACCTTAAGATGTGTGTTTGCTCTGTCTGTGGCGACTAGACATGACGTTCATCCACGAGGGAAACAAGAACTACACGGACAAACTGGTCAACTTTGAGAAGATGGTGAGTCACCGCACGGCGTTGATAAGTTATTAACATCGCCTTACAGTCTCGCTCATCTCCGCGTCGGTATTTAAAAACGCCACTTTTCTCCTTTCCCTCACTTGTTTTGCAGCGGATGACTGCCAAGACGGTGAAGATAGTGCAAGAATGCAGAAGTCAGCCTTACGGTAGGTTGCCTGTCGATCCCATGCAGCCATGACATCATCATGAAGATAGACTGATACCGCATCATGTGAGGTTAGACTGATACCGCATCATGTGAGGTTAGACTGATACCGCATCATGTGAGGTTAGACTGATACCGTAACATGTGAGGTTAAGACTGATACCGCATCATGTGAGGTTAGACTGATACCGCATCATGTGAGGTTAGACTGATACCGCATCATGTGAGGTTAGACTGATACCGTAACATGTGAGGTTAAGACTGATACCGCATCATGTGAGGTTTAGACTGATACCGTAACATGTGAGGTTAAGACTGATACCGCATCATGTGAGGTTAAGACTGATACCGCATCATGTGAGGTTAAGACTGATACCGTAACATGTGAGGTTAGACTGATACCGCATCATGTGAGGTTAGACTGATACCGTAACATGTGAGGTTAGACTGATACCGCATCATGTGAGGCTAAGACTGATACCGTAACATGTGAGGTTAAGACTGATACCGTAACATGTGAGGTTAAGACTGATACCGCATCATGTGAGGTTAAGACTGATACCGCATGTGTGTGAGGTTAGACTGATACCGCATCATGTGAGGTTAAGACTGATACCGCATCATGTGAGGTTAAGACTGATACCGTAACATGTGAGGTTAGACTGATACCGCATCATGTGAGGTTAAGACTGATACCGCATCATGTGAGGTTAAGACTGATACCGCATCATGTGAGGTTAAGACTGATACCGTAACATGTGAGGTTAAGACTGATACCGCATCATGTGAGGTTAAGACTGATACCGCATCATGTGAGGTTAAGACTGATACCGCATCATGTGAGGTTAAGACTGATACCCGCATCATGTGAGGTTAAGACTGATACCGCATCATGTGAGGTTAAGACTGATACCGTAACATGTGAGGTTAGACTGATACCGCATCATGTGAGGTTAGACTGATACCGCATCATGTGAGGTTAGACTGATACCGCATCATGTGAGGTTAAGACTGATACCGTAACATGTGAGGCTAAGACTGATACCGCATCATGTGAGGTTAAGACTGATACCGTAACATGTGAGGTTAAGACTGATACCGCATCATGTGAGGTTAGACGGATACCGCATCATGTGAGGTTAAGACTGATACCGCATCGGTTCTGTACCACTTTCTCCCCTGCAGTGCCTTCATCCCCCACCAAAGGCCTGGCCGACCGCATGCTGCTGGAGGCGCCTGCCATCCGCATCTCCACCAGTAAGTCACCGCTGGTTACGGCCCCACAGCTACAGAGATTCACTTATATGTAGCGCTGATCAGTGTTAAGTAGCTCCTCCAAGGTCCAAGATCAGCCGCATCGATGAAATTAAATGAAATCCTCCTGTACCAAAAAATAAACCATGATGAAATGTCATCTCTTCCTCTTCTTCTGGGTTTAGATTCAGACTCCCCGCCTTGCCGGAGTCACAGCAACATCCGACAGTACGTTCAGCATCTGAACGTGATCGACAACCAGCGCAGACTCACAGAGCTGAGCCGGGCTCTGGAGCGCTAGGACCCGGACCAGCAGAGACACTCACGGACCCGGACCAGCACAGACACTCACGGACCCGGACCAGCAGAGACACTCACGGACCCGGAGAAATGCATCAGTACACTGCGTCTCATCCATGGACTCATGGATAAACACAATGTGCACAGAGAACGAAGAGCGCTAGTGACCTCTAGTGGCTGGCCAGTGAACTGCAAGGTTCACTCTGGGGCCTATGTGGTCATTTGTGTAGCAGCCACTGAATACCTGCTTTTTTAATAAGGATCAATTAAGGATCAATGTAGATATGAGAGCCGATGTATATATGTGCCAGAGGAGCTCGGTTGATGAAGTATATTTTCATATAAAAAGGAGCAAAGCAGTACTGCAGAATCAATTTTTAACAGATATGGCATCTAGCGCAATATTATTTCATACCTTTTCATACGTTTTAAGTACAGTATTTTATTTTGAAATAAATTATTTTTTTGAGTTTAATGAAAGCCCAGCTCATCAGTGTGTAAAAAGGGAATTATTTTATTTAAAATACAAACTTTTAACAAAAGCAAAATCCCGCAAAAGAAAAAAAAAATTTCTCCCCAATATGGGGTGAGAAGAATTCACAACAAACTATTAATCATTTGAATTTAAAAATAATCTTCTCGTCAGAAATATGTACAACTTATTTTAGAGTCCAAGAAATGGGGTTGTTTGGCAAACACAGAAGAGGTTCTGACCCGACTCTGAACAGAACCATAGATGAAATAGTGAAAAGACTGCATCATCATAAATAACAGGTCATATGGGAAAACAATTAAATAACGTTTTAGATTGAATCAATTACCAAATTAATCAGGGTTTGAAAAAACACTTTGAATCTTTGTTGTCGTTACTGTGTAACATGTGTACTTGTGTTTTACGTCCTGCGGGGTTAAAGACAGCTATGTGACATATGGTTAGCAAAATGGTGGCGTTTAAACAGGTGACACAACGACACGGCCATCAAATGTGACACCACAAAAATATCTTGCTCTGGGGAGGGGCTCAAGACACACACACACACACACACTCACACTCACACACACGCACACACACACACACACACACACACACATACACACAAACAAACACACACACACACATCAGGTTTGTGGTAAAAGATCGGCTAGCAAAAGTGGTCCAAGATGTGTATATATATATATGGTGAGGAGAAAAAAAAAAAGTCACAGTAGAAAAAGTTGGATAAAAAGGGGGCGGGGCTTCCTAACCCTGCAGTTTCCTCACTGTCGCCGTGTGAGAATATGAAGAGACCTAAGCGGAGGCGGGAAAAAACATCGACTCCCAAGGCCTCATCGATCTGGTTTAGCGAAGCACACATATAACTAAAAAGAAATTAAAACGCATTAAAAAAAAACTGATCATAACAATAGTAGATTACAAATATTGCACTTCCAAACAACATGTAGTTTTCCCAGTGCCCTGTTGCCGACGTCATCACGAGTGACGCAGAATATGTCCTTCGTTGTGATGGATTATATCCTTGTAAAGACGATGCGGTACCACATGGTGTCCCGACTGCTGATTGTAACCATGCGACCATTGTCAGAAAACACCAGAACAAAGGGAAAAACTGTTTTTTTTTACCGATTCATACAGAAAACAGACATTCATAAATACACCACTCACACACCATTCGTGTGTGCGCGCGTGCGTTTTGTACGCGCGCACACGTCCTCTCGAAGATCATTAACTATCTACACTTTAAGGCACGTGAAACCCGATGCAAATACCCCACAAACAAAACCTGCTCAATGTTCGTTCCCTGGGCGGACGCGAAGCCCTCTCGGCGGCGGCGGTGGTCTAAGCCGGCGCCGCTCTGTTAGTACAGTCCCCCCTACGCGTAGATGAGCCTTTCCATATGAGGACAGTTAAAGCATACAGTACCGCACGGCGTGGGCTGACCCCCCCCCCTCCCCCCCCCCAGGAACGCATCCTCGCCGCCTGTCCTCTTGGCTACAAAAAAAAAACATGATTGTCGCTTCCTACGCTTCAAGACATCTTCGATGCATAACAGGTCGTAAACAACAGCGGCTGTAACAAGAGCTTCGTCCTCAATGATCTGAGCTCCTCTCCTAAAAAATACAAAAAATACAAAATACAAAACACAAGCGAGAGCAACTCTTGCGTCCTGAGGGACCGGCGACGCAGAAGCCCGCCCGCTGGTCACGAAAGGTCAAAGGTCGAAGGTCGGCGGCGGCGGTGGCGGTGGTTCCAGTCACTTTCCCAGGTGAGTGAACAGGACGTGGATGTGGACGAGGGCCGCGGCGGCGGCGCGCTGACACTCGGGACCGCGACAACAAGCGACAGCGATGACAACAACAACAAATACAACAACAACAACAACAACAACCAGTAGGAGACCCAAGTCAGACTTCTGAGGAAGACCTTCAGACAGTCACCGGTGTCTGTGGTTTCAGTAGATTACTCCGTTGAGTGCAACTAAAAAAAACAAAAAAACAACCAACAAAACAATAAAAAAAAGAAATAAAAAGCTAAACCTGAAGCGTCCGCCGACTCGAGGCCGGTGGACTTGAGGTTCAGCAACATTTTTTTGGTAAGTTGTGGTTGTAAAAAAACGACGTAAAGTTAACGTTAATCGAAAAGCCTGAGCTCTACTACATTTCTTTGGTTCTGCGGTGTTCGTCGCCATGGTGATTATTCCTGACCGAAAACGACAAAAAAAGTTATTTTCGACGAGGAGGTGTGCAGGGAGGATCGGGATCATGGCTGCGCGGCGGCGGCGTGTGTGTAAGGCTGCGTTTCCTTCAAAAGTGACGCGCAGCGCAGTCGTTTATTTTAGCACCAAGAGCAAAGTGTTGAAAACAATAATGTAATACGTGGATGGATGCGTGTCAAAAAAAAAACAACAGAAAAAATCCTCAGGAACCTTTCCGTGCCATAGTGTCGGACAAAATGTCAAAATGGCGGTCCGGTCCCAACGTTACTCCCGTCTTTACCGAGCAGGAGAAACTGGAGATCTGCCGGTACAAAACACTGCCTTAAAAAAAATAAAAAATAAAGTGTGAAAAAAAAGCAAAGACATTCATTTGGTTTTGGAGATCGTTTTTTGGGTTTTGTTCGTCTCGTCTTCTAGTGCAGTACAGTGGAGTTCCAGTGGTCGTTTCTCCTCCTCCTCCTCCTCCTCCTCCTCACTCTCCTCACACTACAGAGTCTGAGCGTCTCTCCTCCCGTTTTTTCTCCATTGCAATCATATGGCTCGATCCTGCGGGTCTGTGGCGGTGCGGCGCGGGCGGCGCGGGCGCCTAGGCCTCGGATGTGGCCTGCGGCTTGAGCTCGGCCTTCTCCATGGCCGTGCCGTACGGGAGGGACCGCTTGAAGAACCCCAGCTGCGGAAACACGTGAGGAGGAAACACGGTGTGAATCAGGAGGAAACACGGTGTGAATCAGGAGGAAACACGGTGTGAATCAGGAGGGAAAACGGTTTGAATCGGGAGAGAAAGCAGTTTGAATCAGGAGGGAAAGCGGTGTGAATCGGGAGGGAAACACGGTTTGATTTAGGAGGGGAAAACGGTTTGGATCGGGAGGGAAAGCGGTTTGAATCGGGAGGGAAAGCGGTTTGAATCGGGAGGGAAAGCGGTTTGAATCGGGAGGGAAAGCGGTTTGAATCGGGAGGGAAACACGGTTTGATTTAGGAGGGAAAACGGTTTGGATCGGGAGGGAAAGCGGTTTGAATCGGGAGGGAAAGCGGTTTGAATCAGGAGGGAAAGCGGTTTGAATCTGGAGGGAAAACGGTTTGAATCAGGAGGGAAAACAGTTTGAATCAGGAGGGAAAGCGGTTTGAATCAGGAGGGAAAGCGGTTTGAATCAGGAGGGAAAGCGGTTTGAACCGGCGCACACAGCCGGCCCAGAATAACGTAAAAAATGTGGGACAAAAATGTAATAAAAACAATGAAATAAAAAAAGGAGTAAACCTCAACCTTATGTTTAGAGGTGGGGCCGTTCCCGATCCAAAATTGGTATCGGGTGCAGATACTGACGTAATTCACTCATCACTTATACCAACAACAACAACAATAATAATGATGATTATAATAATAATATTCAAGAAAAAAGAGCTTAGATATCCAAATTGGATCGGTGCATCCCTGGTTCTGTTCAAACAGATGGGAGCGGTTGGGAGGCGGGTCTAAGGTCAGGAGAACCCACCTTGTACAGGACGTAGATGAGCAGCGCCAGGAGCAGCAAGCCGGCCAGGATGGCCAGGATGATGATCCACAGAGGGACTGAGTATTTACCGTCTGGCTTGTTCCACACCACCGGCGTCACCACCTACACAGGAGCAACACAACGTCGAATCAAGGTAAAAAAATAGAAAAATAAATATGATGGGATCTCATTCATATAATGACACTGTTATATTATATTATATACTATCAATGTGTGAGTTGAGGAGGAATACCTCCTCAACTCAAAAACAAAAAAACAAAAATATATTGCAGTATATTGGAAAATATCATGCAATATATAAGGCAATATATTCCCATATATGAGATTTTTATTTATATTTTCCAATATATTGCAACATATGCATCGACTATGTATGTGTATATATTGATACATATAAAAAAATATATTGCAATCAAGACCAAAAAGGGAATTTTATTTTTACATGTAATAGTTTGTCTTTATATGCTTTAATATACTGCAATATATGCATGTGCCATATATTTTTTTATTTTTTTTATTTAGTGTTTATTTGATATGGACAGCAATTACATTGGACATACCAGATGCATTGTTTACGTGTTTTAGCACAAGTGCTAATTCTCAACACTTGTCCATAGGCAGCTTTTGAGAAGATAAGGCAATTAAGATATAGGACAATTAAAAGTGAAGCTGTTCCTTTTCACTACTCTTGTGAACAACTGTGAGTAATATAGCTCTCCGTTGACTAGAAGTCGGCTGAATAATTTCACAATTGTATCTGTGGTGACTGAAAGTTGCTCTCTCATGGCCAGTGTCTCTTCACTAGAAAGTTTTCGAGAATAATGCAAACCAAGGGTAACAAGTTGATCGCAGACTCTTTCAAACTGCTTCAGTCTTTTTGGATGTATTCAGGAACAGCATTTCTCAGTGCATCATTCCTCAAAAGAGGCAATATTTGTCTATATGAGAATTGTTTCATTATCTGTAAAGGAACAAACTGTGTGCCATGAAACATTTTCAGTATTTCACCATTAAATGACTCAAAAATATACCCAGAATGAGCCCACAAAGGTCCCCAATTCCTGACAGACTCTGGCAAATGAAGACATAAATGTACATTAAATGACACATGGGTCTTTCCATACAGTGTTTCAGATTGTTTGACAAAATCTACAACAAGTTTTTCACATTTTTTTACATCCTCTGTTGTAATAATGTCCTTGCAAAGTATGTACATAAATGTGACAAGGACTAACCAGTGCTGGTAAAATACCCGGGGCAGAATTCCTTTTAGCACAAATATACTATAAAACAGTAACCAGTTCTGCCATTCACAAGCCTTCCAAAACTTCCTTTGCTGAAGAGATCGGGGCACTCCTGTGATATTGCAAGGAGGCTTCATTAGCAAGAGCTGTTCATCAAGTTCATTCACTCTACTGCCAATGTAATATGGCTTCTCATGGTTATCACTGTCCAGCCACATGCTTGCCATTTGGCGAACCACACCCAGATGTACATTATGCATATGGTCAGGAGGCACGCCAGATATGATGTCAAAGTGTGGAATATCAGACATGTGGGCCCTTTAACGCCCCTCACAGATGTTTTGGTATGTAAAGCCTCTCTTGCATCACTTATGGTTGAAACGTGGGTATGGGTATACCCTGACAGTGCCATGACCCTTTTCAACTTGTTCACCGGGATGCATCCATACCGACCATTAAACTGGGTCATGTTTTGAAGTATGGGCCTAGCTACCGAATCCCACATCATAAGAGCTGCCACAACTCTACATTGTTCCAAAATGCTGTTTCTTTTTATCTTAAAGCCCACAGTTGACAATTTCTGACACTCTAAAGTGAATGGCTTTAAAAACGTATTAACATTTGGCTTTTTATCACCAAACCACAAGCCAAAAAGTAGAACATTTTCTTTGCGCAGAGGGTAAGGAAGCTCATTTACAATCCCATATAATGGCCAAATACCATAGAGTGATGATTTGAATACAGCACTCCATCACAGTTGAGTGTGTATCCATGAGTACAGTTAAGCGGGCCTCCAATTTTGTGCAGATTATGGTACATTTTACCACTTCCAATATCCACATAAGTTTCAGAATGACATGTGCCATCGCTTGACTTGAGACAATGTGCAATATCTTCCCTTTGAAGAAGATGTTCCAACTGTGTTTGGATTGGTAAGTATATAAAGAAGTTTCCATTCTTCAGCGAGCTGTTTCTATCCCATGTTGTGTGGCATACAACACATTGTCCTTCACTATCCTGTCACCGATGTAATACTCACAGTGTGGACAATATATGTGACATTGTAGGTGACCTACTGGCTTAAGCTCTTTTAAGAACAGATGCTTTGAGGTTAACTGTGTGTTTTCTGGACAGTGAATATTGATCAAATCTAGGAGATCAGAGAGAGCCATGCCTGTGAGTCCGTGTCTCAAAACAAATGAAAGTATAAGTAAAAAACTCTGAGCTTGGGTTAGTCGTGAACCAGTGTAAAGTGGCTCTTCGTTTTTTCGCACTTCTTACGGCACCGACTGCTTCGACCAGAATGCTTAGCGCGGCCCGGAGCTCGCGCATGCACAACGCTTGAGCGGGAAAGTTTGATTCAAACGCCAGGAGAGGACCGTTAAACAGGGAAAGACACAGCAGCGATAAGGAGGCGGAAAAACATTTAGCAAAGATACAATGTCAAAATATAGGTTTCCCTTGTTAGTTGGGCGAAGGGACCTGACAAAGATAAAACCAGCATCATTCCCATCGGCTGGATAATTGATTTTGGCCCAGCGGACACTGACAAGACATATCTTGTGGAAGAAGCCTACTAATGGACGGCCCGTCGAAGATGCTGTTGTTCTTCAGTTAGCAGGTAAGTCTGTCTTTACACACTTAAGCAATATTACACCAGAGGATTTGCTTTAACGTCATTATTGGCAAGACGAGGCGCTTGCACCGAGGTCCGTTAGCATCACTGAAGTGCGATTATACAACAATTACCAACTTAAATAAAATATATAATCAAAGATATTCATGTTTTGATGCGATTTGCTCTCAAAATTAACATTTCTTTGCTCGCCGTTTCTGTTCTGATCTCCGTTTCTATGGATATACATGGGGCATGACTAATACCTGAAAAACAATCAGTCACAGCAGTAGACTCCTATGTGTAATGGAACACAGTTTACTACTCCAGCAAGTAGCCTTAGTAACGACCTAGCAACGGAGAAACTTTCTAGTCCGTCAAAGTTTATGGAGATCGTGGAGTTGCCCAAACTGAATAAATAGCGCACATATAAACACTAAACTGCTTTGTTAGTTTAGTCTTGTAGTGACTAACATGTCTGCTGAAAAATATATTTTTCCATGGACAGATTGGCCTCCTAACTTCACATTTATTCTGAAGCCTGCGCCGTATCAGCGACTCACCTGCACAGCAGATGGAGGATGATCCAAACATTTCCAGTAACTCCACAGCGTTGTAAAGTCCAAAAGTCAAAATGTATTGAACAAAGATCGATGGAATCATTTCCAGCATGAACATCATGTTTTTATCTAACGGAATATTATATTATATAATAAAGCTGAAATTGTAAATTAAGATGTATTACTTCATTAAAGTTGACTTCCAGTGGACTTATTCGTATTTGTTTACATGTTCTAGATTTTCAGGACGTGACAATGTGGAGACGGCGGAGTGATATTTTTAGTGATTAGTCAGGTGTGCTGTCATGCTGATTAAAGCACGTTCGAAACGTCTAGTTGACCAATCAGATTGCTCGATCGGACCTACTTGTTGTATAATCACACTTATTTCACTTATTTCCTACCAGTTATTGTATTAGCATATCAATTAAATCCATAGACACATACATAATTGAAAAAACATGGCACTACTACTTTTAAAGAAGTCTGAAAATGGGACATACTGTAATTATTTTATATTTGTTCTGTAGTATTTATTATTCATTGTAATGGTGTTGCATTTTTGGCATTAAGAAAATCTATCCTCTTACATGAATGTAGAAAAAGAGGCTACACTCTATCCAGCTGACATGGGCAAGAGGGTGAGAAAAGCAAAACTCCTGGACTTTGGTGATGGAGATACCAGTTCTGGGGACAAAGCTTTTGGCTCTGGACATCCAAAACAGGTAACTAAACAGCAGAGACTGATATCACATTCGAGATCATTTGTATATGTATTGGATTATCCATGCTTAAATATTAAAAATTAACATCTTTGCCCTGTAGAAAAAGGGCAAGGTTGCTGCACAAAGACAGGCAGAGGAGGAACTACTGTCAGAGGACGGTCACTGCAGCCCCGGTCCAGCAGAATCGTCAAGCCCAGAAAACAACCTTACCAGAGCCCCTCAGAACCAGATCAAGGCCCTACAGAAAGAAAACACCAAACGCGGAACATGGTAGCTAAAGGCAAGTATTATATCATCAAATATTACCCTATATCCAGTACTCGAGTTGTAAAAAAATAAATCAGGGGGGATGGCAGGGGCGTTGTAGACATAAACGTCTACTGGGGCACCCGAACGACGACCGACCGACCGGGGGGCGTGCGTGCGATGCGATGCGTTCGTGACACGCACCGGACCGACGACCGACGGGGGGGGGGGGGGGCGTTTAGGGACAGATCATTTGTGCTGATGACAGCACATATGGTGGGAGACGGTGTGTGTACCCTTTTGATTATTGTTTAAGCATAAAGATAATTATTATATTATATTACATTGTAAATGAACATGAATCCTCTCAAGTCAAGTCCATTTTAATTCAAGTGCAAGAACAAATGGATTAAACAAATGTAAATCTGAAAATAATACATATAATACAAATACACCACCTGACATTTCTTACACTTAAGGGGGCCAAACAAAAGACAAAAAAGGGGGACCTGGCACCAGCACCTGCTGCTATGTCGCTGACTGACGTGACGTCAATTTAAAACAAATCGTCGTGTCATTATATGTGCACGTTCCCCTCGTCCGCAGTATTTTAGCCTATTCAATATTCGCAAAAACTAAATGTTGAACTAGTGGTAATATTTCCACATTCATTGATAAAATAACAGGGGATGGGGAGGGGGATGGCCGTTTTAGAAGGGGGATGATTTTGACGATCTTTCTCATCCCCCCTCATCTCGAGTGCTGCCTATATCAAGTGGTATTAATCTATTTAGACCTGAAGGTGATTCTAAAGGCGCTTTCTTAATCTAGAAAGCATTCACATAGGTGGGGTGAATGTGAAGAAACATATTTGTCACTCACACAGGTATAAGCAGGGAAATGAGGTTGCAATTTGTTCCATGTGATTGTGCAAGTAACAACCGTCGGTCACAGTCTGTATCCTCATTATACATTATTATTGTTACCGTCTAATGAGCCGTGTGTGCGAATGATATACTGTACATCCATGGAGGTCAGTGTCAGTCCTATCTTTACAGGATTTGTAGCTTCTTAGACATGTTTAGCTCTAAATGGGTTAATATTTTTTTTTTAAACTGGAGATGTGGTGTTCAGGCACATATTGGCTTCTATGGTTGCTGTCTGTATTATCTTTTAGCAGAAATTCCAGCGCTGTTGGTGGACGTGAGAAAGCTCGTCTCCATCAACAACACCACCAACAAAGATGTTGACAACCGCCCCACCAAAGACGCTGATGACCCTGATGCTGAGAGTGGCGGCCCAGGTGAAACGTCACTTTGCACACCTTGCAAACCTTCACAAGTAAGTATTTATTAATTGGTAAATTTCAAACAAACATTAAGACTCATAGCATTATTGGCCTTCTATTGCTTGTGGCTATTGGGATGTAACGATTACCGGTATGACGATAAACCGCGGTAAAATTCCTGACGGTTAGTAGTACTACCGTTTCAAATTTTAATTATCATTATAACCGTGATCCATTACTGCAACTGACTACCGTAACACTCATGGTGATACTGCTCACTTCCTGGAGAAGCAGCAGCACCTGAACGGCACGCGCTCAGAAGCGGGCGCGCATGCGCAGTGTGCACTGTCCTGTGAAAACATGGCTGAATGCCCCAGTGCTCCAGAGATTTGTTTGTTTATTTCTTTGCTTATGCTCTTTTTTATTTATTTATTTGCATAAGGTGAAAATCGGGAATGATCGAACCGCTACCGTCTCGTCACATTGTTGGGAGACTGCAAGGGCTTGTTAGCCTGGCAAGCCACACCCACGTCAGAAAGATGTAAGGTCTGGCTCAGCTCCATTGGCAGTGTGGGCGGGATAAACGGTTGTCTTCTCTGCACGCAATAGGATAGCACTACAACCAATCAGAGCAACAAAGAAGGTGATGTAGTCATGGCGACGGCTCTGACTACGTAATTAATCAAAACTCCGAATACATCTTTCTTTTCGAGGAAAGACTTCAGTGCCGTTCTTTGTTCTTTTCTCAAAGAAAATGTTAACTTCAAGTCTTGAAGAGTCGCGGCCAAAGCCGAGTGGAGAGACAGCCGTTCGCCAGCAGCAGCAGCCATTGTTTCCCTCTAACACGGAACCGTCGCAACTCTGTCGTCATGGTAGCCCGGCTTCCGACTCCGCCCCTCACGCTGTGATTGGCCCGACAGATTTTCTGTTTCCAGCACAGAAAGCCGACGGAGAAGTGCTAGACCCCCCTGGCTGCAAAATAAATGTGCTGCCGCCAGGGGCGTCTAGATTTCTAGGCTAAGGGCTTGTGCCACCGCCAATGGGATGTGCTACTGATGGGGCTCTTCAGTGTGGATGTCCTGCTCCAGTCCAACCTCAAAGGAGGGGTCAGCAAGCTGGATCCCTCTGCTGAGCGTCGGCAGGCTCTCGACTCGATTAAACTTAAAGCTTTACTAGGTAAATAGTTTTCAGAGCCGGTGCTTTCCAGTTTTGATTGCATCTCTGCCAGACAGGGGGAGCGGGTTGAGATTTTCACAAACCAGAGGGGCAGAAGGAGGAGTAAGGAGGGGGAGAGTAATCATTGATGTTCTGTTCCACAGATACTGTTGTAAACCAGTTTCCGACGGCCAAGGAAGCTGATGTCAGAAAATCCATCAACAGTAGAATCTGCGAGCTAAGACACCAGGTGAAGCGCAAAAGCGTGTGAAGATATACAGTATAAGATAAGTTGTTTAAATGAGTGAAGAACCAAGATGGACTCCTAACCAGGATAACGGACTGTTCTTTTAACAATTTATTTCTTTAAGTTTGTATATTATGCGTTTATGCATTATTATTTGTGTATTTTGTTTATAGATATTTTATTTATATTTTATAACAGCACTGCTGAAAGTTTGAAAATGACATTGGTCATTGAAATGTTGAAATATTTTGTATATTTTCTGTTCAATGGCACTCTTTAAAAATGTTGCACTGCTAAGAAATGTGGAGTCAATCACATTTCCTTTGTCTAACCATATGCAAGGCCTCTTGTGGTTTTAATAGGCCTGCGTAGTTTGGGTTTAGTATCTGTGCCTGATTAAAAGAAAATAAAGTTGGCTTTTGATAAATTACCCATTAGTCTGTGTTAATATGTGGTATGAAGGTTTGCACATATATTGCAGGTTGCATATTTATTAAGTTTAAGTATTCATATATTTTAGATGTTACATGTACATACTGTATATATCACCATATATGTACATACATTGTATGTGCATGTTCTCATATGTACACATATATTGTGCATACATCTTACAATATATATTTACATATATTATTTCACATTTATTTCCATATAATTTTACATGTACTTAAAAATATATTACACAATATATTGGACACCTATCTACATATATTTCATGTATAGGTTTCCATATAATTTTACATATATTTGAAATATATTCTACCATATATTAAGCATACATGTGACACCATATCTTTACATATATTTCCAATGCATTTTCCAATACAAATCGCAATACATTATGGTTGATATTTATAAATATAAAATTGCATATATTTTGGGATATATAAATCCATATATTATATAGTCATGTTCAATATATTGCAATATATTGAGAGTGGCAATCATTTGTATATTTTGCAATATATTGCAATATATTACAAGAATATATAATATATTGTATAATAGCCTATATGTATCATCAATATATTATTCCATGCATTTCCAATATGTAATATATTGGAGAATGTAATGGAAAATAATATATTACAATATATTTCAAGTAATATATTGGTAAATATATTTTCCTTTCATACCTTTTTCTCGTCGCTGGGGGTGTGCTTGGGTAGGATGGCGTAGGGCATCTTCCTGACGCTGTACCTGGCCAGACACTCCAGCACATAATGCTTGTATTGCCTCTGAAATGGGTCAAATCACAACGCATATAAACATAGGAATCAAAGACTTCGCTCATGAGAGGCATTTCCAACCAAATGAACAGGGCTGTGTCTCGATTGGCGCTCGCTGCAGTTCAGGGGGACGCCCGAGAGGGGGCGACAAAGCCTAACACACGAGACCCGTTCCTTTCCAAACGCTATGAGATGCCAGGTAACACACATTTACATTACACACATAATCTCACAGTTGTTGCAGTGACTTTTCTGGAAGAGTTTTACTCTACGATACGAAAAATCATCAACGACCACAACACTAAAAACAGATGTGCCACTGCTGTTATAATGACAAGTAAAAATACATCGTCAAACCAAATCCAGGACTTAACAGCGTATGTTCGGGGCCCAGGGACTGTTTAGCGTGTTCGGCCAAATAGTTGAGACTGTGTGTACTGGCAGGCTGGGCAGCTTCAGGAAACACGAAGGCCAGCGGACAATCATGTATTATACACACAGTAGAACAGACGGTCCCTTTTGCCGGTCTGACGTTTTTAAGACGTTTAACACGCGCGATTTGGACGAGGTTGCTGCGGCGTTGTGCCCCCCCTTAGCGTCTTTCCTTCGCTCTGGCGCGGCGATCTGGCGACTGTTTGAGAGACTGTGTGTGTGTGTGTGTGTGTGTGTGTGTGTGTGTGTGTGTGTGTGTGTGTGTGTGTGTGTGTGTGTGTGTGTGTGTGTGTGTGTGTGTGTGTGTGTGCGCGCGGCGCGCCGGGCCTCCTCTACTGTATGAACGAACCTCCATGAACGTCTGGGCCCAGACGCGCGAGCGCACTTTGAGGATGGCGCTCCTCCCCTTCTCCAGCAGACCCACGTGACACTGCAGCGTCCAGCA
>JAOPHQ010005037.1:0-7500 GCA_030340625.1 Merluccius polli
TATATATATATATATATATATATATATATATATATATATATATATATATATATATATGAACTGCCCTGATAAACTAAGTAACTAAGTAATATGATATAGATACTGTGCGTGGAATAGTCAGGGAACAATGTGCTACTCCCATTCATTTTTTTCAGTAACATTTATATTCATATCAGATGTGTTTCAAAGTGTAGGTGAATAATTCCTGTAGAATCTGATGCAAATCTGTAAAACTCATACTTTTATGAATCATATTCCCCCTGTTGCTACCTAATTTCTCCACTTTTACCAATGTCAAACCACTTCTGAACCCCTTGGTAAATAAAACAAAAAACAATCAAATATATCCTTTAAGCTTATAATAATTATCTAATTAGGCATGAGAAAATATTCTGTTCTGCTATTGTTAAACAAATGTGCCTAATGATGCACTCGTTCATGTGGGTGGTGTATTCTGGGCCTGTGAAAGCCTGTCTACAAGATGATTGGTTTGCACACACACACACGCACACACACACACACACAATACAGCGCTGATTAAGCTGGAGAGCTCTCCATCCAAGAGGGCTCTCCACATCAAGGGCCCCTACTGTGGGACCCCGAAAGGTCCCTGCAGTACAAACCATTGAATTTAGTGATGATTTCTGTATTTGGAGAGCAGTGGGTGAGATGAAAAAAAACACCTGCTACAAAAAAAAAACCATCACCTTGTAAATTTGAAGACCTTTTGAAAAAACAATCAAGCTATAAATATAGTATTTTATACATGTATCCAAAAATATTCAGAAATTCATTTTGTATTTAGCAGGTACTTATAATAAACACAACCAGGGGGAAGTGTATTAATGTGACACCATTGCATTGTCATATCACGTGAAAGGTGACAATGCGTGCGGGAATACGACTTGTCGCCGTGGTGAGAGTCGATGTTAACCAATGAGCAATCAGGGACGGCGGGAAACATTTTTATATGAACGTTAACCCAATAATGGGGGACATTAGCGGCACAGATCATCATGTGACAAGAGGAGCATGGCAAAGGAAAGAACAGATGGTTGTCCTCCCTCCCTCCCACCCTCCTCTGTGCTGAAACACGGTACAGCTTGTCAGGGGGTTAGTTGTATTGATTTGAGTGCAGTGCCCTCAGACGTGGGTCCTATATCTGTGTCAGCGCTGATATGGGCTGTTGGAAACCCAACACCGGGGCACAGGTTGTGCAGCGGGGCGGGGGGCCCAGACCCATTACCATACACACACAACTGGCCCCATCTGTCATTCAAAGTGGCGCTATATCTCCGGTGATGATGAAACAATGAGGGGCTGTTAGTTTAGGTGAAGGGGAACCGTCAAGCTTGACTACTTTTTGAATATAAGAGAGTAATGCTGTATAGGCGTGTTGTGAAAAATCGTCACAACATCCTCAACATCAACTCAGTTTCCACGGAAAGATCCAGGATAAGTCGGACGATTGACATCATTGGTCGGCGTGCTCCAAATCGGACCAATGATGTCAATGCTGATCCCACTTTTCTGGGATTTTTCACAACATGCATATGAAGTAGTACTCCTTTAAGTATGATTCTCCTTTATGTATTCCTGTATTGCAATGGCTTTGCTCGTTGTACCAGTAAGAGCACATTTGTTTGTTTGTGTTTTTCAACTGCCTTTTAACAAGACCGCGAAAGCATATTCCATAAATGTACAGACGCAGGCCTTTGACTGTAACAGCGTTATTTAAATGTTGTGCTTTGTTATCCTGTCAGTCGGGTTCATTGTGAGGATGGGGGGGTTGGGGGTGCAACACATTAAAGCCCAGTGAGAAGTCATAAGTATTGAGTGGATGTAGTCGGCGCCACTAACCACATCTTAATCATGCAGGAGAAGAAGAGGATGACCCCATCTGCCAAGTGGGGACCTCTTAATTGTATACAAAAAGAAAAAATAACAAAACAATTCCCCTCCAGTAAACAGTTGATCATGTGGGGCATCAGCTATGAAATGATGTTAAGTAATGATAACCATCAACAATCATCCAAAGACCGGCCTCATCAATTACCCGTTATTGGAGCCTCTGTATCCTGTGTGTGTTGGGCCGATATTCGTTTACGTTTGATGAATGTTGTGCCCCACCACTGTTTTGGTCCCCGGGATATCGTTCTCCCACTGATGTACTTATTAATAATAAATTGAGCGAGGACTGTGTGAGCTCTGCCTCCTCCTCCTCCTCCTCCTCCTCTTGATTGTGGAGACAAAAGAGCGTTTGAGGTATCCATCCTAATACAAAGACACTTTATTAGATAAAGCTAACTCGCCCAAGACAAATAGTGACACCCAGGCTCCGCAGTGAACAACGCTTCTCTCTCTCTCTCTCTTGCTCTCTCTCTCTCTCTCTCTCTCTCTCTCTCTCGTCCTGTTCCTTCTTATCATGTTTTCTATATTTAGCATTAGAGTGTGAGTCCATAAAGCAATATGATTCATGGTACAGAGAGCGCTCAGAAGGGAACATGACCCCCCCTGTGGTCTGGCTGTGAGGTGACACTACATGTTAGAGACCTCCATAGAGCCTAGCATGAGCTTGTTGTCTTAGTAGACACACACACACACACACACACATACATACACACACATAATGTCATCTGCACTGAACAAGAATATGCGTATGTATCCCCATTGCAGGATGCTCACCTACGGAGGAAGACTCGGATGTGTGTTTTCATTTCTGCCGCCACTCTATTAAAGAGCAGTCAGTCACGCCGGGACGCATGAATCACCTCAGAGCGGCACTTCGTGAAAACACACCAATTAAGTTAGTGTGCCGTGGTGGAGTAGGAAAGCACTAAATTTCCCTGGTAACAAAGTTAACATTGATTCAGATATGAGCACTTGTCCACATGTAACAACGATAACCTTTTAGTACATTTGGAAAAGGTATTTGACAACCATTAAAATAACGAATGATTTTTTCCCCCCCTGTCCCCGAGGAGGGTGGGCAAGGTGTGTTTGGACTGGGTGAGAGGAAGAGGGGGGGGGGGAGGACCTCACATGCTATAATTCCCACCAGAACCCTGTGGGGGCACTGCACAAACAGCCTATTTATTTTTGTACTTCACAACCCATATGAAATATTAAATATGAAATAGTATGATGATGTCCTGGCGGTCGACACCCGGCGCAAGGATATATTACAGAAATCAATTTCCTCCGAATTATGAGATCAATATTTTGGTATTTTACTTGAACTACTTCATAACCATCATAGATTTAATCCCCTACATGCCATAATTTATTTAGCCCTTATGAATTTGACTGGCCCTTGAACAGCTCAGTGTCCTCCTGTAGGCTATAATATCATTAGAGATGAAAATCAGGCACACAAGTTGTTGCCATCATATTCACTACCAATTAAAACGCATTCGGTTAAACAAAACAGAGTTGCATAGCGGTTCCATTTCCTGTGGCTGGACATTTTTTAAACTTGCAGCAAATCAAGTGGCTGCCTCAGGATTTATGAGGTTGCGTTGAGATGAAGCTTTGACTATGTGAGACTGGATGATATCATCCAGTGACTGGATGATAGCAAGCAATGAGAGCTAACCCTAACCCTAGCAGCGAGCCCTGTAGCAGAATGTAAACCTAAAACCTGAGTGGTCAATGGACTAGTGTATTGGTTTCATTGCCACCGCCTACACAGCTCAAAGGAGGACAAAGCCTCCACAGCATCCTCACCTTACAAGTATTATGAATAGAGGTCCTGAACACTGTTTTGTGTCTCTTAAAGGAACAGTAGGCAAGAAAAAAATATCCTGCCCCTCCCACCAAGCGATGTCTAATAGTGCACACGCAGATCAGTGTAGTTGGATAGAGAAAGGCAACCAGGAACTTGACTTTGTGGAGAATCTTCCTGATTGGTCGCTACAAAACTAGACCTGATTGGTTGTTTTTTGGCTGGTGGGTTGAATATATGTTGACAGCGTTACAGTACTCACAGCCTTACAGTAATTCATGTTTCTTTTTGAATAACATTGGCTTTACAGATAGCTACTGTTATGTTATGAGTAATTTGATCTTTGAGAAATATTGCCTAGTGCTCCTTTAACCGTGATCATAACCGCGTTCTTGGCCATAACAGCAATTTTAATAGGAAAAAGTCTTCTGAATAGTATGTTTTTTTAATGTTGTCCTTTATAGTTGCTTACTGGGTGCAATGTTTGTACACAAATGTGTTTCCCTTTTACTATCGTAAAATATTTTATAATGCAAAAAAGTCGCACACCAGGTGGAAACCATTTTCATTTTTTGCCATTACAGAAGTCATTATGTACTCATGCATTTGGTTAATACTTTTCATTCTCAGGGCATTAGAGCACAGATATGTGCGTCTCTTTAGAGTTGATTTTGTTGGGAATATATTTTCACAACGTCACTTTGAGGTTAGCCTCGACTTCAATGAGATAATGACATGAAACTTTCATAGTCCTGAATTTGAAAAAGTATCAAAGTACAAAAGAAGGAACAAGTATGTCTCTCTCTCTCTCGCTCTCGCTCTCTCTCTCTCTCGCTCTCTTTCCCTCTCTCTCTCTCTCGCTTCACAAACAGCGGGAACACATGTCAGTTGGTGGTGTGTTCTTCTGGTGGTAAAATATTTTCCTAAGCTAAAGCACCAAAGTGACATCTCCATCACTGAAAGTACTTTGTCCTTTGCAGTTCAGTGAAAATATTATGAGAAGCCCAGGAAAAGAGAGAAGAGAGAGAGAGAGAGAGAGAGCGAGAGCGAGAGCGCGAGAGAGAGAGAGAGAGAGAGAGAGAGAGAGAGAGGGCGACGCTGGGCGGGGGGGGGGGGGCGAGGGTGTGGGGTAGGGCGGGGGGGGCAGTGGCTGAGTGACGGACAGCTTTGACACTCTGGAGCACTTAGACAATTACTAAGAGTTTCTGCCAGTCACCACATCTGACACAACACAAACACGGCGAGGGATAATTTTACACTACACTGCCGGGCATGGGTCACTTTAAAGCATCGCGGGGGAAACCCGCTTCAGCTTGCCTTTCAAGGCCAATCTTCCAAATTGGCCCCAAGCTAATTGGCCGTCCCAGACTCCATATCTAACGCCCATACACTCTTTCTCTCTCTTACCTTCCCTCTCTCTCTCTCTCTCTCTCTCTCTCTGTTTCTACCTCTCTCGCTCTATCTGACTCAATTGTTCCCCCACATGAGAAACGTGCAGTGATATTTTTTGGGACTGTGTGTGTGTGTGTGTGTGTTGGGGGGGCGGGGGGGGGGGGGGGGTGAAAGAGAGAGAATGAGAAATGGGCGGCGGCGGCGGTGGCGGTGGCGGTGTGGGGGGGGGGGGGGGGGGTGGTGATTCTTTGAAGTGCAGCTGTCAGTCAACTTGTTTTCAGAGTGGGAACTCAGAGAGTGAAATGGGCTACAGGTGTGGGAACGGAGCCCAGATGGACCCCATTGGGTCAAAGTTGTGTTGGGGAAGGAGGAGACAGCGGCGGCGGCGGCGGCGGCGGCGGCGGCGGTGGGGTGGGAATAGGCGAAACACAGACAATGCAGGAACGCTTTTTCTCGTTGGGACACTACATTGTTCTGAACTGAGGTGAAGACGAATCAAGCCATTGTTTAGCAGGCACGATTTGCCATCTGTAATGCATACATATTGAACAAGCTGAAGCTATGGTGAGGAATTGCTTAGCATGCCAGGCTAACACACCAGTAGCACATCTACTAGTGATCATAGATGGTAGAAATTGTAAGATCAAGCGCAGCTAACACAGTTATCCTAGGAATGGCTAAAGTGTTCTCCATGTTCGGGATACCCAAAGTCCTCAA
Source organism: Merluccius polli (assembly GCA_030340625.1). Taxonomy (NCBI): domain Eukaryota; kingdom Metazoa; phylum Chordata; class Actinopteri; order Gadiformes; family Merlucciidae; genus Merluccius; species Merluccius polli. The sequence goes on from JAOPHQ010005037.1 coordinate 5,834, forward strand.
GACAGACAATGGGCCCCCATTTAACCATCCAACTTTGCCGCCTACCTAGGGTCACACCAATCGCAAAACAACACCTTGCTGGACGCAAGCGAAAAACCACAGCAGAGCAGTTAATGCGCACCCTGGGTAAATGTATCTGTGTGGAGATAGATACACGTTCCTGAACACGTTCCTCCGTGAGTATCGCTCTACACACGGCACCGCTGGAGCAACACCTGCAGAACTGATGTTCCAGCGTCCAAAATCGGCACCAAGATCCCGACACTCAATTTTAGGAAGTGACATTGATCACAAAATCATAGAGCGAGACCAGATGGCAAAAGCCAAGATGAAGTTCAGCTCAGACCCCCTACGCCGAGCCAACGCTCTCACCGCTGGAGACTCTGTGCTTCACCAACAGCCCAAGCACTACAACACTTGACACCACACTCGACAACAGCGAGCCGCACATTGTGACTAAGGTCAGAGGCTCGATGGTTACAGCAACGAGAGATGGACATTATATTACCGGGAACTCCTCGTTCTTCAAGAGAAGCAACTCACAGCAGGTCCAGGACGTTTTCTTCAGATCCTGACAAAGATGATGATGATGATGATGATGATGATGATGATGATGATGTCGTTGTCATGGTACCTCAGAGATACCCTTCCAGAGACGATAGACAGCACCTATCTTATCTCTGTGATTAGGAATAGTTGTGGCCTGTGGACTAACAGTGTGAACACACTCAGGAACTGTTGTATGCCAATAACAAGAACTGTTTGTACATTTAAAGAGTTATATTTTATATTTTATTATACATTTGAAAGCCATTTTGATATCAATATAATTCAAAACCAATGTTTATGTTGAAGTGAAGGCAAGCTAACTGTTAGAAAGCCATAGTTTATTTGATTGAAACAAGCGCTCATGCGTATTGCAGGAAATAACAGTATTCAAGTAAGATACATCGTGTACATTGTGTTGGTGAAAACCAAAATAATGCATTTGTTGTTAAAAATAAAAAGAAAAGAACAATGTAATGTTCTCGGCGAGCCACAATGTAATTGACTGCTTTGTCGTAAAAGCGGTACACTACCAGTGTGGCGGCCTGCCGTAAAGCAGGTGAACTACGATAGAGGGATGCGGTTGCATGGTTTCACCCTACTGTATGTTTTGACTTCACTTCGAGTGCCTGAACAAAAGTAGTTGTGTGCGTCATCATTTTAGATTGGGAACATCGTATCCACTTACAGTGGGGAAGTTATTGTTATTTTCAAATCACAGCTTTGATTGCTGGCAGCTTACCTCTAAATAGAATCAATGAATACAGCAGGCAGTCGCTGAAGAAGTCGAGAGACGATGCCCCGCATGTATACAGGCAGTTGTTTACAGGATAGATAACCATAGTTTCCATAGCAAATTGACAGCATAACGATGCATTCAAATAGGATTATTGCTAAATAACAGCCTTCTGCCCCAAATACGAGCAATGTAGGAAATTGATCTTGGTATTTGCTGAAAAAGAAAGAACTACGGAGATATATTTGTCCTATTTGTCTTTCTTATTGAATATCATACATGTGTCAATCAAAAATACCTTCAGATATTATTTTAAGAGATAGGTGACGAGTAAGTTGCTGTTTAAGAAAAAAATGATGTGTGTGTGGTTGTGGGTGTGTTTGTG
>JAOPHQ010005037.1:12500-18667 GCA_030340625.1 Merluccius polli
AGTGCAGTAGTGCCATTGCCTTACGAAAGTCATAATGAACTTTTAAATTCGGCTAATATGAGTGAAGATTCAGCAACTGGATTGCTTATTTCTGACCTCAAATTAGTTCAGTTCAGATTTTGTCGGACCGCTGCGGTGAAATAAGCGAACGTTTATGTACTTCTACTTCATGCTCGAACCCCATTGGCTCAGTTGGACCCTTCGAATACTATAGCGCTTTCGCCGAATGTACATCGCCACCTACTGTTCAGGCTGGTGAACTGGCCGACCTACAGCGCTGATTCTTTAGTGTATTTGCAGATTGTTTTCACGAGTGTGGGCACAAATTGCCCGCCGAGGGAATCGCGGATTTCACACTCGCAGGAGCGGATTTGTACAGTTGTAATCGATGAGTTGTGTGGGCGCTTTTATCAAAGGCAAGTTGGAATGAAGTCAAACAAAAATTTCATGATCAGAAATATTTTTGACAGTGTATAGTGCAAGTTTGTGAATGTTTGTGTATTTATTCTTATTTCCATCTGTGACAATCACATTACAAATTTGCAAACCGTTTCTGCGACTACAAATACCAACATACCAAGGTCACAAATCCCTGCAAATACAACTACAAATACAATTTTTCAGTTACAAAAATTGACTGACTACAGCTACAACACTTTAGAGTGAAATGAAACCCCATATGAGGGCTGTGGATCAGGGTGCTGTTTGTGAGTCCATTTAGCTTCACACACACACACTTACAAACACACATACAAACACACACACACACACACACACACACACGCACATACATACACACACCTTAAAACAACACCAGCACCATGACTATTGCCTGAAAACAACTAATAACAGCCAATTAGATCATCAAACAAACAAACAAAAGAAAGAATACGGCATTACACCCTCGCACAAAACCCATGGAGCAAAGGAAAGCAAAGTGAAAGAGAGGGGGGGAGGCGGGGAGGCGAGGGGAGGGCAGCAAGGAACCCTAAGGCTGTTAAACTTTAAAGCTCCCGCTTCAAAAAACTGTACAAAATAAATAATCTGACTAAACCCATAACCCAGGGAGACCCTGGCTCGCCGCCTGATAATTGTCTGCTTTTATGACACCATCCATCCAGAACATTAGGCCCTGTGTACTCGGGGGCCTGTTGAGCCCTATCGCAAGGGGCAATCCCAAATGAGACAGGGGGTGTGTGTGTGGAGGGGGGGGGGGGGGGGCATCACAAAGGCAGTCCTCCATGGGGATGTCTATAGGGCCGGGGCTTAGCCAACTGCAGGGATCTGGGCCCACATAAACAAGTTCAAAGAGGGAGCCGAGATTGTTGCAAACAGCCCAGTTACACTGTTGCGCAAGATTAGAACCGGCGCACACATGCAAACACACACAAGCACACACAAATGCATGCATACACAAACACAGATGCAAGCGCACACAGACACACACAGACACACACAGACACACAGACACACACGTACACACAGACACACATATACATACACATATTGATGCGGGTGCACACACACACAAACATACACACACACACCCACACACACACAAACACACACTTGCGTACATGCTCACACATGCATATTCTTGTATGCAACAAGTACCAGCACAGGCACAAACACAGGCATACAGTAGGCAATTGTATGTGCATGTTTTTTCCCATATTTCAATGCACACACACACACACACACACACACACACACACACACAAACACACTGGCACGTGCACAGATGCACACAAACAACGTACCCCCCCCACACACACACACACACACATACATACACAACATCAGTTCTTACACTTTGGACCTTCGTTCAGCTTGATTTGAGGCAATTGCTGCTTTCAAACAGGATCTATAAGAGATGAAACAACCTTTGCACCCTGTGAGAGAGACAGAGAGAGAGCGTGTTGGTGTGCGTTTCTCCCACGCCTCTTCCCCTCGGACACACGGGCGCACTCTGGCACCCCAGCCACGGAGCAGTGTGGGATACGTACATCTAATTGGGCCTGGAAATAGCCATAGAGACGAGGAAGAGGAAGGGTACACGTATTGTTTTAACATCACACAGCGGCGCACGGATTTGAGTTTTGCAAAAGGCGAAGATCTAGAAAGAAAAAAGGAAAAACTCTTATTAAGAGTGGACATGGACATATTTGTGTCCTTGCGGCCTATGCGACAATACTTGCAAATCACACGGATGCGTTGCCATGCACGCACCATAACAAACACACATACACACACACACACACACACACACACCGTCAGCCAATGCCCTGCTTCCCACTGGATATCATTAGGCATGGGATATGCTGTAAAAATTACAATTGAATGCATCCTTCAAAGCTTCATTTAATATGAATTCTGCTGGTCTACATCTTTTGCTGTTAATGCCGGAATCAATGTGTGTGTGTGTGTGTGTGTGTGTCTGTGTGAATGCGTGTGTGTGTGTGCATGCGAGCATGTGTGTCTGTGTATTTATGTGTTTGTCTGTCTCATCCCTGTAGGTTTGTAGTTGTCGGTAACAATCTTTAAATTCCTCCTAAACATCCATAATGACTTGTGATAGGGTTCCTGTGTCCCTCACTTCAAACATGCAGTTTAGTTCTGCTCTAATTGCATGAGGCATAATTGCAGAAATCAAGACCATCATGATTGCATTATCAGACTAAGGATGCCGGTGAACCTGCCTTAGCATGAATAACACGGTGCTCTACACACCAAGTTTGCATGTGCGTGTGCGTGTGTGTGTGTGCATGCAAGAGAGAGAGACAATAGATTATCTTCAATCCACAGTTGAAGGCTTGGCAGTGACATCACACAGTTGACCAGAGAAGAGGAGATTGGTAGGGGGGTGGGTGGGGTGGTGGTGGTGGGGGGGGGGGGGGGGGGTTCATCCATATCTACCACTAATATCTATTTATAAAATCTGCCATGGGCTGACAACTACACTTGAGGCTTAGCGGAGCAGGCCAGCACAAGCTAGCTGCATGAGAGGCTGCATGTGTTGCTATTGATTACCAGTCAGAAGACCAGAAAGCATTTGGGAAACGGAGAGATGGGCAGCAAACAAGGGAGGTAGCGTTCCCTCAGGCCATGTATATATAACCATTTGCCTTTATGATATTGAAAAAAAATCCCCCCTCCCTGTTTTGCACCCTAAGGGGGTGCAATAAGTAATCTATTGTGCGAGGAATATACAGTGATACAGTTCCCACAAGGCATAGCTCTTAGCCAATCAAGTCTTCACAGGGTGAGAGGTGAGATGTGTGTATGTATATATGACGTTGTTATTTTACATGGCTGGGGATGACCCCTGTGACCTGCCATGGGAAAAATATAGCATTCTTGAGCATGCAGCATGCCGGCTGTTATTCATATGTATCTGGTGATAATGTCTCCTCACATTAAGGAGGAGAATGAAGATACAAGCAGCTCTCTCCAGCACTGACTCACAGACTCAAACTCTGATTCATTGCACATACCAGTCATAAGGTTTCTTTCAATATATACAGTTGAAATATGTAAATCAGTGAAAAACTATATCCTAAACTATATCGATTTTTTATTTTGAATGCCTTACAGTGTTGTTTAGCATTTAATTATGCCAGCAATTCTATTGTAGTATTGCATTAGTACTCTCTTAAATTAATAGAGATGTGGTCTAGGTTCATTGATTGGCATAAAATCATTATCTAAGACCATCCTGTCAATGTTAATCCTACTCTCCATCTGTTTTATAAAATAAGAGATAAAATATGAATAATTCAAAATTCTCAACACTAACACTAGAAATTAGATGAATCTGCAAGCTCATGTTTTATTTGCTCTAGCAGATGCGTCTGGTCCCCCTCCTGTTCAGTCCAGCCGACCTGGCCAGGGCCTGCCATCATATCAGGGTGATATGATGACTGCACAGAGCAGCGCCATTAAGGCATTTTCATAATCAACCAAGATGGCTGTGGAACGAACTGGACGATATATTTTCTCTAAAAGAAAAACAAACAACTGCACTTAAAGCTTTTGTTGTTAAGAAATATGTGTTTTCTTACACATCTGCCGTACATCTGACAGGATTTGGCAAAAGGTTTCCGTTGCTCAGTGCTACGTCACATGTTTCGTCACTCTGATTGGTTGTAGGTCTATCCAATTGTGTCCAGAGGCATTTTGGTCTGGGCCCGTTGATGGAAATCAAAAATTAACTGAGAGGTTCCAGACTTATAAGCATTTCCGAAGAGGTCTGGCGATGTCAGGCTGCACATTTGTACAATTAAATCGGTGGTGAGATTATAGAGGAACACACAGCCTTCTGGTCAAATTAGATGTTTTTTTTCAAAGAGTGTACCCTGGGTCAAGCGTGATTAATTTGCTGCACATAATAACTTTTTTTTTAAAATGTAAAGTAATAATCTCAAAGATTTTTATGTAAATAAACGTTTGTTAAGTCACTCCTGAAGGTATGGTTATATTTTATATCTATCATATGACTAATAATTAGGGTACAGAATCATGACATATAAGCAGAGGCATATAATTATAAAAGCAACTCCTCATGATCAGAATGAGTACGTTGTTGGTGACATGTGCAGAGTACATAGTGTGAGATTAGTTTGTTGCAAAGAGCAGGAAGTGTTAATCATATGATAGCAAAGAACAGGCAGGCTTGTTTCTGTACATGTAAAGAACGCTGGAGTCAGATAACACGAGGACAACACGGGGAGACGTAAACAGCCAGCCTTTTGTGATGACGGTTGCATTGTTTGTGTATATAACTTCCTGGGTCAGGGATAGTTGGTGCTCAGACTTCGTGAACTGACACACACTTTGTTGTTCGGTCAGGGAAACGTAGTCGGACCCAGATATATCTGTAAAACTCTGCACATTATACTGGTGTTAACAATAAAACTGATTATTTCTTAAAGCTAAACAACTTCTTCTATCGCTTCATTAAAAGAACATGCGTGAGTAGGGGTTTCATTTTTTTACTTTGAAACTGCCTCTCACAACACTCCCTATCGCCGAATGAGGTAACACAATGGTGGTTGAGCCTATGGCCCACTGATGAAAGCCATTGCATTTGAAGTTTTATGAATGTTACAAACTGGGTGTCGCTTATAGGTGTTGCCAAAGAGAACGAAACAGAAAACTTCAAGATTGCAACAATCATCAGCCTTCTCAGCAGCATGTTGACACGTTGTCATTGAGCAAACCCTCTCATTATTTATTGAATGAATGCAATGGAGAAATCATTACCATTTACTTACCTGCTCATATGTTGGTAATATGAATCGATACACAATGTTGAATGTGGCCACCCTTTTTCAGAGGTAAATATATTATTTGACTGGTGATGGAAATTAGTAAGATTTAGCTATAATCTGTTAAAAATGTATCTCTGGTCATCACTAATGCCTTTTTGTACATTGTCCCTGACAACAAATTAACTAAACTGACTGAATGATTGTTTTATCCATCAAAGTTTGTTAATACATCTTGGGAACAATCAGGAATGTGTGTAATAAGCAGATATTTGCGTTACATTAAAATAGAAAAAGTATGTATATGGTCTTCGTTCCAGAGATGAATGCAGTGTTAAAATGCTAGTCCTATGTACTTTACTGCATACAGAGAGACACTGACCATATTTTATGCAAATTGGTTTTCTAAAACCAAGATGGTAAAGTAACCCTAAGGCTATAATTTTGAATGAGTCTGACCGGTTCTCCTCATAAAGCATTGTTTAAGACCAGCAACCCCAAAGCCACATCTTTTAGGGCATAATCTCTGCTAAAACATCTATTTTCTGGGGATCTGGGATGGATAACTCTTGTATTTCTAATTTGGTCATGTCATGTAAACTTTCCAAACATATCTTTATATGTAAGCCCTCATTTGTTTAATGATGAATTTAAAGAAGGAAAACACTTGCTGAATTCTCGGATCACAAACCATAACTTGGCAAGAAGATGCTGCTTGTCTCGCGCTCTTTATTCCAACTGTAGCAACAATGATCATACAGATTTGATCACAGGCAGAAAGCTTTGGGCACTGTATTTCGCCGTATCATTAGCAACCCACCAAAACCGGAAAACTGTTTTCATTTGCATCTAAATGCATTTGACCCTCAGACTGGAAACGGCAGATAATTATTTTTCCCC
>JAOPHQ010005038.1:0-17500 GCA_030340625.1 Merluccius polli
CACGTTACAAAAAGACATGAGCAACCGCCATTACAAGTGGTGTATGCAATGAGCAACGCCACACAAACAATCAGTTGAACAATCCACATAATGTTGCCCCACTAAACGTACAGCCTTAGTTTTCTGTGTCTTCTTTTTGTTGTGTTTTCACTTGTTTTGGTGAAGTGGTGGTTTCCACAGTCTCTGGTGCAACGGAGCCACTAGAGGGAGCCCTAGTCAAACTCTTTGCTCCCCTCGTCTGATCTACTCACACCGTCTGGATCAGAATCTCTTTGGCTGAAATTAAATGTCTTCAAGGGTTTTGAAATGTAATAATATTTCTCCATTAAGAAAGCATTCAGCTCTTTTACAACTATACTATACAACTATAAGAGCTGCTACTGGTGATTAGGTCGTATTGGATAACAACAAAGAACATTTAATGGTGCTCCAATATCTGTGTGTGTGTGTGTGTAGAGTCGTGTGAGGAGGAGGAGGAGGAGGAGGGGGAGGAGGAGGGGCGAGATGAAGAGGCAGAGAGGGTCTTCCAGGAGTTCTATGCCTGTCCTCCCTCAGGTCCTCTGCTCAGCACGGTGCTACGGGAGCCGGAGCAGCAACGCAAGCTAGGTGATCACTCCTCCTGTCTGTCTGACAGTCTAATTAGCTGTCTGTCTGCCTGTCAGCGTATGTGTATGTTACTATCTGTACATACGTCTGTATGTGTCTATGTGTGTGTGTGTGGTTGGCCAGGTAAGGCGCACCTACGGCGGGCGGTGATGCGGCACGAGGAGGCGATGCGCGTGCACAGCCTGTGTAAGATCCTGAGGAAGATGGACATCCTGCAGGACGTCCTGTCGCTCACACACCGCCGCTCGCTGGACAAGTACTCAGAGCTCGACCGCGAGGACGACTTTGACGAGACCTCCGAGGCCCCAGAGATAAAGCGTGAGTGTTAGCAAGTAACCAGGAAGTGTAAGCTGGAAACCCGGAAGTATTCGCTAAAAAACAGAGGTGTGTCTGAAATCGCGCACTTCTATACTTACACTTACTTTTTTCAGTGCACTTTGCGCAAAAACGGAGAGTGTGCCAAAGCGCAGTGCACTGGAAATGCGTCGGTGGCGCACTCAAAACGATCTGAAATGTGAGTGTGGACCGATGGACACTTTCCACACTCAACGGCCGCCATCTTGTCTACGTAGCGGAAGGGGCGGAATCAAAAATGGAGACCAACGCACTCAACAAATGTAAAATAATATTAAGTATGTAAATTAATATATATTAATATATTTCATAGGTAAATAAACTTACCGGTAGGCTGTTTTCCGCCAGGAGGAAAACGGCAAAAAAAAATTACCACCGAAGAAGAACCGTCAAACTGCAAACTCATTTCCGGTCGGTGCGCGAAGGCTGTTTTGACAGTGCACAGTAGAAATGAGAGCACTGCGCCTATAAGTAAGTGTACTGTAGGGATAATGAAGTGCACTAAATGTAAGTGCACTTACGTAAGTGCGCGATTTCAGACACAGCACAGGAATCGTAAGCTAGTAACCAAGAAGCATTAGCTACGATAAGGAACTGTTAGCTAGGATAAGGGATTGCTAGCTAGGATAATTAAGTGTTAGCTAGGATAAGGGATTGCTAGCTAGGATAAGTGTGTGTTAGCTAGGAATCAGCAAGTGTTAGCCAGGAAAAGGGAGTGTCAGCTAAGGACCAGGATGTTCTGGCAAGAACCAATAAGTTAGACGTTAACTGGTTTCTGGGTTCTGATTGGCAGCTCAAACCCAGCAGAAGCCGGACATCACTCCGCCCAACTTCACCGCCGTCCAGGTCACGGACATCTTCCAGCGGCTGGTGAGAGAGAGTTCACCGAGCGCTACGACCCCCGATGGAGTCGCACAAAACTGAATAAACGATAAACTGTTGTTCTCGTCAATCTCAAGGATTAACTGCAGTTGGCTCTGGGGAAAAAGAGAATTTCCCGCTCTATTAAGGCCCTGTTTTATCCCACCGATAAGATACAATTTAGCTTTTATAGAGACCTTCAAAACAAGGAAATGTGGAAAATGTTACACTTTTTTCCTGTTATCTTCTTTTTATTATTTAAAAGATTTAAATTTCATTTAAATTATGACTTCTAACCAATTCAAAAATATTGTTCATTTTAGCCCTTAGATGTTAGATGGCAGCAATAGTCCTGCTGACACCATCTCATATTACCGATGATGCCTTAATGATGCTAACAGTGCTAACGCTGAGTGTGGGGTCTCCCCCCCCGCGGGTCAGGGGCCTCTGTCGGTGTTCAGTGCGAAGGCCCGCTGGGGTCCGGTGCGCCAGGTCTGTCTCCAGAGAGGAGAGGGGGGGCTGGGGCTCACGCTCAGAGGGGACTCCCCCGTCCTGGTGGCCGGGGTCCTGCCTGGGGGGTGCGCAGCGGTGAGACACGCACACACACACACACACACACACACACACACACACACACACACACACACACACACACAGTACAGGCATACACTCTTTCTTACCTAACACAGTGACCCTTAGGAGACACACAAACACACACTACAGGCTTTTTCTTTTACCTAACACAGTGACCCTTAGGAGACACACACACAAACACACACTCACTGTTCGGCTTTGTGGTTTATCCCCGCCGAAGAGGGTACCGGAAGAGCAAGATGACGCTGTTATAACTCAAGTGTCCAATGTGTTGTTTTATTTTCTTTGTTGATTTCACATTGCAACACCAGCAGATTATAAACCTGTGGAATAAACACCAAGTTGTGCTATACATTAGATGCCATATTCACATATACATAAATAACAAGTGCAAATTCACTACAATATAAATAAGCAATCCATATAAATACACAGAAAAGCATCCATATGCTATAGACTCTTATTTAAATATGCACCATAAAGCATCAGTAATTAGTATATAAATATCTGCAGCTTGTATAAATAATTCATATAAATATAAATCAATCTTTAAAGCATTATCAACTAGAACCCACAAATATAAACACTGGAATGCACAACAATTAATTTATAAGCAACAACAGACATTACATATCATCCATTGCATTACATACAACAATAGACTATGGCCCGACTACAACACCCAGGATGCACCGTGAATCAGGAAGTAGGCTCGTAGTGGTAAACGCGCTTCGTTTCAAAAATGTTTGTACCGTCAAATCAGACCAATAAACTTAACCAGTAAATCAGCGGGTTTAAAACAATGCACTCGCCTAGCGACCACAGTGAAAAGGTTATAAAACATCCGACCAGTTAAAAGGATGGCAGCAGTTAAACAACCAGCGAGAGAATATTTAAAACCCAGCACCTTACCGGTGACGTGCGTTGCTCTTCCAGGCATGCGATCGGATTCTGTGTTTGTCTACGCGCGTGCACGCTCCCGCTTATCTACGTGTTATTTGGATTATTAGCAGCATGTACAACCAATGGCAAGTCGGTACTCAAAACCAGGTAAGTGCCCCCTCCCACCTAATCAGCTGTACTGCGTTTCATCTGATCACCCGTGAGTTCACGTTGTTTTACCCACTACCAGTGACAGTGCGCGCAACACCTCCCACTTGACTGAATGATCGCAAGATCCAATGAGGTCACAATTTTACAATAATTTCTCTTTTCTTTTTTTTTTTTTTTTTTTTTTTTTTTTTTTCAAGTCCAGTATGTATCCGAAGGACGTACAGTACATCCCATGGCAGGGGTCTGGTGTCCTGCCCGAGTGTAGGGTGATGCGTACGTTTTGCAGCTCCTCATGATGAAATTGTGGTGGCATAGTGGCAGCGTTCGGCGTTCACCACTTTGTGCATGTGTGTGTGCTGAGCATAGTGGCAGCGTTCGGCGTACACCACAATTACTCGTATTAAGGAGGGATCAAGTCGGCGGAGGATTTTGATCCTCCACCGGAAGAAGGACCACAAGCCTTCTTACGTCCCTCTTGATGATTGCCGTAGGCAAAGGAGAGCCGCCCTTCTTGCGGCTGCCCGACTGGGAAGCAGAAATGCCAGTACAAGTCGCGATGTCGGCATCCCGGACGATCCCCTTGTTATCAGGGTAGACAGACAGAATTCTGCCGAGGCGGAACTGACTTCTCAGGGCATTTGAGTCAGCTACCCAGACAAGATCACCGACTCTGATGTTTCTTTCTGACCGGTGCCACTTCTGGCGAATGAAGAGATTCGGGCCTGCAAGTTCCCTCCATTTGGCCCAGAAGCGATCCACCCCGATTTGGATAGCTCGCAACCGGCGCCAGGAACGGGTCTCCAGGTCAAGGCCAGAGGTGTCTCCCCCCATCGATGCCCGACCCAGGATGAGGGAGTTTGGGGTTAGGTACTCAATGGAGTCTTCCTGGTCTTGAGCTCTGGCATCGATTGGCCGTTCATTTGTCAAGTTGGCTGCCTGGTAAAAGAGTGTTTGTAGTTCTCCCCACGTAAAGGACCCTGTGGTCCCACCGAGGTTTGTCAATGCCCTCTTTAGAAGCTTCACGGCTGCCTCTGCAGCTCCATTCCTGTGTGGTGCATCCGCTGTGTGGAACTCCCACTTCCACTCCGTTCCGTTTTTTGCAGCCACATTTTCCATGGACAAACTCTGCAGGCAATCCAGATGCCTGTAGAGTTGCTGCAGGGCTGGTTTAGCGCCAATGAAATTCGTCCCCCGGTCGGACCACAGTTTCCGTGGATGCCCCCTTAGGGCGACAAAGCGAGTATATGCCTGAAGGAAACCCTCTGCTGACAGGTCATCAGTGAGGTCCGCATGAACTGCTCTGGAGGCCATACAGCAGTAGATGATCCCCCACACTTTCTTTGTCGTCCTTCTTTTCACACTGTCCTTAACTTCAAAGGGGCCAAAGAGGTCAAGGGTGGTGAACTCGAAAGGGCACGCTCTCTGGGTGCGTTCTGGGGGCAAATCACTCATGACTTGCTGGCACATTCTGGCTCTTTGCTTTGCGCAGGTGATGCAATTGTTAAGCACTTTTTTGACGACTTTTCGTCCCTGCGTGATCCAGGCTTTTCTTCTTGCTCGTAAGAGGGTTGAAGCAACGCCTTCATGATTTTCTTCATGGGCTTCGTTGACCAGTAGGGATGCGAGCCATGACTGGTATGGGATCAGTGGTACAGATACTTTATCTTCGTCCAAAGACTGGACTCTCCCCCCACAGACAAGTAGACCCGTGGTTGGTTCTTTTTGAACGACCAGGCGGTCAAGCGTGGTGTCCTTAAACTTAACGCCATCTTGGGCCTCAAGGGCCAAGAAGTTGAAAGCAGCAGCTCTTTCTTTGGCAGATAGGTATGTTTTTACCTCCCACTTTAAGGCTCCTGGGGTCTGGGTGTGTCTACTCAGCCAGATGTCCACTGCTCTCTTCAGCCAGCCGACAGCCCCACATAGGCGTGTCAGAGAGCTGAATTTTTTGGGTTCGATCAGTTTCACGAGAGCTATGATGTTTGGGGCTGGCCATTTCCAGGGCTGAGCTGCAGCTGACATGACTGTTGCTGAGAATGCCTTCCTTTGAAGTGCTGCAATATCTCCAGTGACAGAGGAGATGACTTCTCCGGCAGTTTTCACGGGCCAATCTTCAAATGGGAGCTTTAGAAATCCAGGGCCTTCCTGCCATACTGAACCTTCTGCCAAGTCCTCAGGAAGGGCTCCCCTTGTGATGAGGTCAGCAATGTTTGCTTTCCCTTCTACCCATCTCCAGCTGTCGACAGGTCCGACCTTTTGGATCTCTCCTACCCGATTTGCAAAGAAGGACTGATAGCCATAGCTATCCTTTTGGATGGCTCCTAGAATTGTCTGGCTATCGACTAGGTGGACCCACTTGTCGACTTGGATGCGGCAGTGCTTTTCGAAGTAGGACCTCAGGCGTGTTGCGAACACAGCCCCGCACAGCTCTGCTTTGATGGCCTCACCTTTTTGGTCTAGTGGGGTGAGTTTGGCCTTGGATTCGACTAGTTTTACAACAACTCCTTCCGCCGTCTCCCAGCGGAGGTACAGAACGGCTCCGTATGAAGCTTCACTGCCGTCAGAGAAGGTGATGCCCGTTGGACGGCCTACGGCTCCAGGGGGAGTAAGGTTCCTATCGAACCTCACCTGGCCAAGTCGCACACACTGCTCGAAGAGGGTTATTGCAGCCTCCCGGAGATGCGGTGAGAGGGGGTCGTCCCAGGTGTCTTTAGCAGGACGGTCTTTTCCTGCCTCCTGAAAGGACTCTCTCACGAGCATCACACCTTTTTGCTTGACGGGTGAAGCTAGGCCAATAGGGTCATAAAACCCGGCAATTTGACTTAGCAGTACTCGGCGGGTGAGAGGGTCAGGGGTATTTGCACGAACCTCTCCCTCTTGCAGGTCCAGCCCGGTTCTCATCTTTCCCCGCCGCTTTGAGAAGTTCACTGATGTCAGTAGGCGGAGTTTATCTGATTCTGGCTCATAGCCTAGTCCGAGTGCCTTATTGTCTTCGTCCCGCATCTGATTCGGGAGTATTAGGGTCTCGGGCTCTATTGCTCTGGAACTGTTGGATTCTTCACCCCTCCCCCTTTGACCGGTCAGGACCCAGGGTTTGAGTGAGAAGCCTCCTGCTTTTAGGATCTTTTCGACTCCTTCAGTCATTCTAAGTAAAGCTTGGAGGTCATTGTGGGAGGTTAATATGTCATCGACGTAGCAGTCCTCTGTCACGATGCGGCGCTCCGCGAACATAGATGTAAACTGGGGCAGGTTAGCAGTCTCCCTCATGGCCACTTGGGCAATGCAACCGGCAGGCTTATCACCGATGTTGACCCTGACAACAGCATACTCGCTGATCTCTTCTTTGGGGTCATCCCTCCAGAGGAATCGGTGGAGGTGTACTTCCTCATCTTTAAGCCACACCGAGTTGTACATTTTCTTAACGTCACCGAGGGCTGCGTACAGCCCACTCCTGAATCTCAGGAGGACACCTCGGATGGAGTTGAGAACGTCAGGGGCCTTTATGGAGCAGGTTGTTCAGGCTCATCCCCTTGAACTCCTGGCTACTGTTCCAGACTATCCTCACTGGCGTGGAGCTGGAGTGAGGATTGGGAGCGACCAGGTGGCTGATATACCACACTGGCCCGTTCCAGTCCTTGATCTGCTCCCTGGTGAACTTGACAGCAGCTCCTCTTGACACCATGTCATGGATCTGCTCTCCATATGCCGCCTTCCACATCGGTTCTTTTGCCAGCCGTGCCTCAGTTTTCCGGAAGGTTGCTTCCACCGCTTGGCGGTTGTTTGGCAGGATTTCTGGGTTGGCCTTCCAGGGGTAAGCTGAATCCCAGTGGGGAGCATCACTGTGCTTATCTGCCAGGACATATGAGAGACAGCCTTTTATTTTTTCTAGGTCCCTTTCTTCTCCAAGGGTCATTTCTTGGCCACCCGGAGAACATTTGCCGCACTTGCAGCTCCCGCATTTTGGGTTGCATGCTGCCCCGATACTGTCCCACTTGAACCATTCAAGAACCTCTTTGTTTGTGGCAGTGGTGTAACTGGGAATGACAGTCTGAGCCAAGTCCTCAGCCGGGCTCACAAGAACCTCCCTGTAGAGCCTTGAAGAGGTCCTCATAGTTCGAGCAAAGTGGGTTTCAGACTGGTGGAGTGTCAAGGCCACGGACTCGAAGAGGTCGGGGTGGGAGCCACCAATCGTTTTGCCAAGAGGTCCATCCCAGAGGACGAGATCGCCCTCCCTCTTCAACGGCTGTGGCACCAGACGACCCTCCCTGTGACTTATTAGGAGGTCGATGGTCTCAGGCCGGGCCAGCTCTACTGCAGCAACATCTGGAAATATTTTCTGGAGCTGCTGTGGGGTGACTGGGTGGCTGACATCGGCAATGCTTTCCAGCCCATAACAGAGCAACTTGTGTTCTGCTACCGTTCCCTTGGTTGTCTTCACTCTCAGGCGAAGAGAGTACCTTTTGGTTCTGACCGTCTTGGTCATTCCTCCGACACCACACACCATCAGTTGAATGCTCTCACCATTCAATCCGAGCCTCTGGGCAGCGCAATGGGTGATGTAGTTGGTGTCGGAGGCGAGGTCTATCAAGGTACCGATGAGCTGACCAGAGTTGGTTGTTACTTCGAGAAGCATCATCACTACTGGATACTCTACTGGCCCTTTCCCAGCAGAGCAGGTTATGGCGGAGGTCTTATTCGAGAAGGCCTTCCTAAATTCTTCCCTGAGCTCAGGGGCAACTTTTTCTAGAAGCTCCTCCTGCTGACTGGTGAGGCCGAGGCCTTTGCCATTTGCCTTTCTTCTGGTACTTTCCAGAGGCATAGACCTGGGGCACAGCAAGTAGTGGTGGAGCTCTTCAGTTCGGCAGTCTGCTTTGGTGCAGATGAACTTTTTGTTGCTGCAAACACTCTGTGAATGGGAACCAAGGCACTGAGAGCACAGCCTGTTTGAGTGGAGATGGCCTTTCTTAGCCTGAAGATCCATCCCTCGGAAAGTGGTGCAAGCGAAAAGTCTACCTGCGTGGGCTGTATCAGAGCAGGCCGTGCAAGCGCTAGCCTGCGACCTTGGCTGGGACCCCTTTTGGCCTGAGGTGGCTTTGGAAAATGCCTTTTTGGCTGACTTATCCATCGATGACTTTGCTGGGGGGTTTCCCTCTCTGAGACTCTCATCCAACTGGTCCAGTTCCTCCAGCACGGTCTCCTGTTTCTGGAGGTAGAGCAGCAGGCAGTCGAAGTGTGTTTGTGGGCTGAATCCATTTAGAGGTTCTGCTTTATACTCGATCCACTTCTCCTTCAGCGAGCTGGGCAGCTTTCGCTCCAACGATTGGGCGACAAGCCGGTTCTTTAAGACGTCCTCCTCTCCGAGTATCACCAGATTGCTAAGGGCCCTCTCCACGGCCTGGATTAATTCGATTGCCTTCCGGGAATTATTTCCCTTCACGGGGGGTAGGCTTTCGACATCCTCAGCAATCTTTAGAACAATCCTTGCCTTGTTCCCAAAGCGATTGTCAAGACGCTTGAACATCTCATCTGGTGTTGAACAACTGGAAAGGACCAGGTCCTTTTTCACCCTTTCACTCAGGCTTGCCAGCAGGTGGAACCGGGTTATTCCGGCAGTCCTCATCGGGTTTCCTAGACTCTCCAACTCCGCCCACTCGGCCTTCCAACGATAGTAATCAGTCATGTCTCCTGAAAAGACAGGCAGTCGTGTTCTTTCTAGACTGATCTGAGGCTTTGAGATGGTAGGTGATGGAGAGGCTTCCGAGACGCTGGGTTGGTTCATTGTTTGCTGCGCTGTTACAACAGGCTCTGACTTGGGTATGCGGCTTAGTTTTCTCCAGTTCAGCTCCCAGTCCCGTGCCCTGCTCCTAAGTTTGTAAATAGCCTGCTTATGAGCGAAGACCTTGTCGGAGACGAGCCGTTCCCAAGCTAGGACCTTCTGCTCTAGTTCGTGGATCCCTTCCACAAGACCATCGCGCAGGACTTCAAACTCATTCTCTGGCAAGTCAGCTACATTTTTATTTTCCATCTCCTCACATTTCTCCTCCGTCCCTTCAACGTGGAGCTGAATCTCAGGTTTTGCGAACTTGGTGTACAGGACTTCTCTGGTGAGTTGGAGGGTGTCACTATAGCTGGCGAGACACTGCGCAACTTTTGATTTTGTCTTCCTTGCCTCATCTTCACTGCCATCCACGTCTTCCAGAGCCTCCAAGAGAGCTAGCGCAGTGTCATGCATCCTGCTGAAATCCGCACTGAGTGCACGCATCTCCTCTATAAGGGCGCCTTTCTCCATGATGTCAGCAGTGAGAGATAGCCTGTTGGCTCTTCTGGTGAATGCAGCCTGTGCAGAGGCCCTCTTTCCTTTTAGTTCTGAAATTGCAGTGGAATCCATTTTCCCCTCGTTTTGGTTTTTTCTGATGTTTGTTGAGGTGAGATTTATTGAGGTTTTTTCCTCTTCTTCCTTGATGGAACCGAGCGGTTTATAATTGTTCGGCTTTGTGGTTTATCCCCGCCGAAGAGGGTACCGGAAGAGCAAGATGACGCTGTTATAACTCAAGTGTCCAATGTGTTGTTTTATTTTCTTTGTTGATTTCACATTGCAACACCAGCAGATTATAAACCTGTGGAATAAACACCAAGTTGTGCTATACATTAGATGCCATATTCACATATACATAAATAACAAGTGCAAATTCACTACAATATAAATAAGCAATCCATATAAATACACAGAAAAGCATCCATATGCTATAGACTCTTATTTAAATATGCACCATAAAGCATCAGTAATTAGTATATAAATATCTGCAGCTTGTATAAATAATTCATATAAATATAAATCAATCTTTAAAGCATTATCAACTAGAACCCACAAATATAAACACTGGAATGCACAACAATTAATTTATAAGCAACAACAGACATTACATATCATCCATTGCATTACATACAACAATAGACTATGGCCCGACTACAACACCCAGGATGCACCGTGAATCAGGAAGTAGGCTCGTAGTGGTAAACGCGCTTCGTTTCAAAAATGTTTGTACCGTCAAATCAGACCAATAAACTTAACCAGTAAATCAGCGGGTTTAAAACAATGCACTCGCCTAGCGACCACAGTGAAAAGGTTATAAAACATCCGACCAGTTAAAAGGATGGCAGCAGTTAAACAACCAGCGAGAGAATATTTAAAACCCAGCACCTTACCGGTGACGTGCGTTGCTCTTCCAGGCATGCGATCGGATTCTGTGTTTGTCTACGCGCGTGCACGCTCCCGCTTATCTACGTGTTATTTGGATTATTAGCAGCATGTACAACCAATGGCAAGTCGGTACTCAAAACCAGGTAAGTGCCCCCTCCCACCTAATCAGCTGTACTGCGTTTCATCTGATCACCCGTGAGTTCACGTTGTTTTACCCACTACCAGTGACAGTGCGCGCAACACTCACCTTACCAGAGATACACACATTCTGTGTGAATGTGTGTATCTCTATACATTAACATGTATATCTATATGTGAACGTGTATACGACTCTCTGTATGATTTGTATATGACTCTCTGTGTGACCGTGTGTGCAGGAGGCGGGCCTGCGGGAGGGGGACTACGTGGTGGGGGTGGAGGGGCAGGACTGTAAGTGGTCTAAACACGCCCACGTGGTCCAGCTGCTGAAGACCTGCGGCCACCGGGGGGTCCGCATCAGCGTGGTCACCCTGCACCCGGCCCACCACACACAGGTGTGTGTGTGTGTGTTAGGCTAGTGTTTGTATGTGTTAGGTAAAATCTGTGTATGTGTGTGTGTGTGTGTTTGTTACGTAAAGCTGAGTGTGTGTGTGTGTTAGGGTAGTGTTTGTATGTGTTAGGTAAAATCTGTGTATGTGTGTGTTTGTTACGTAAAGGTGAGTGTGTGTGTTAGGGTAGTGTTTCTGTGTGTTAGGTAAAGTCTGTGTGTGTGTGCGTGTTTGTTACGTAAAGGCGAGTGTGTGTGTGCGTTAGGGTAGTGTGTGTGTTAGGGTAGTGTGTGTGTGTGTTTGTGTTTGTTTTTATGTGTGCATGTGTTTCCTCATGTCTGTATTTGTGTTTGGTGTGCATATGTGTTTATTCTCATATGTTTGTGTCTTTGTGTGTGCACATGTGTGTGTGTGTGTTTGCCTGTGTGTGTGTGTGTGTGTGTGTGCGCGTGTGAGCAGGCGGAGAGGAGGAGCGTGGCGCTCAGCCAGGGCGATAAAGAGAACGCTCGCCAGCGACTGCTGATTGGTGGAAACAAGGGTCAGAGTTCAGCGTCGCTGCTCAACTGGAACAGGAAGAAGAAGAGGGAAGGGGGCGGAGCCAGCAGGAGACTAGGAAGCACTTTCAGCCTATCGCTGGGGAGCATCCGGGACACGGAGTCGATGTACTGACGTTGCGCTTTAAGGCCAATTCATAGTCCAGCCATACCACACATGACGCAAAAACACACAGTGGCGACGCGCCTTTTTTGTGACCTAGCGTTCGCGTACCTAGCGTTCGCGTGCTGGTGTTACACACAGCATGGCTCGCCATGAGACTTTCACATCGAGACCCATTTCGGTGTGTAACTTCCGACAAAAAAGGAAAGTGACGCGTAACGATGGTGGGAAATGTGTTCCTTGAGTGTGCTTGGTACAGCTGGACCGTAAAAGGCTGAAGTCGACGAAGTCCCCTTTAAAGGTACAGTCAGCGATTCTGGGGAGAGATAGTTGATATTAGAACTCAACACCAAAGTAAATACGCACTCCCTGTCAGTCTCCCGCCAGATTGACCACCACTCCCGCTCCTACTGCTCGCTTACCCCCATCTCCCCTCTCCCTCCATTGGCTGGAATGGCTCGGTCCGAGCCACGTTCAGTCCCATTTACAGAGCCTGTTCCGTGTATAAACACAGGTTTTTTTTCAGCGCACACACAGAACGGACAGCTAGCGGACCGAGAGGGGAGATATTCACTGAACTTGATCAAAAAGTGTATTGGATTAGGAATCGCTGACTATAGCTTTATGTTCTGACCACCAGGAACCGCCTTCACTTCACCGCCGACTGTTTCTCTCCGTCCGCTGCCTCTGCTTTTTATGTGGTCCATTACATTCCAAACACACAAACATTATTACCGTTTAGTCATTTAGCGGACGCTTTAATCCAAAGTGACTTGCAGCGTAGCTTCGAGGAAGACGCTATCATTTTGGGCAAGCCAATCGGGTGGCACTTGAGCTGTGATTAGGCGAAATTGGTTCGAAGGGCGGAACGGGAAGCTTGATGGACCAATGTCGGGCCAATCGCAACCGTTTATCTAATATGGGGCGGGTTTGATCCGATGACTGTACAGAGGCATTTTCATAAACAACCAAAATGGCTGCCGCTGATGTGGAATGGTCTGTTGAATCTGCTATTGCGACAGTATTAAACAAACCGGACGGTATAGCAAACAACTGCACTTAAAGCTTTTGTTGATAGGAACGATGGGTTTGCCGTACTTCCGACAGGATTTGGTAAAAGTTTAATTTACGTCAATGTTTAGTTGCTCTGATTGGTTGTAGGTCTATCCAATTGTGTCCAGAGGCATTTTGGTCTGCGCCCGTTGATAACGCCCCTTGGAAATCGAAAATGAACTGAGAGGTTACAGACTAAGCAATTAGGTTGGGCCAATTGGTCTGGCGATGTCAGGCTATGAAGGAGCAGGTAGGGGTCAAGGATGCCTACAGGTAGACTGGACATTGGTGATCAAACCCTTTTGGGCTGGGAGTCACACTCCCTACATGCACCCTATCATAGCCCTGATCCACTTAACCCTGTCCTCAACCCTTTCCCATGTCGATAACATCATAATCCACCCACTATCCCAGATTAAATTGTGCTTAATCAATACACATCCGATGTGTTTGGTCACGTCCTCACACCCCTGTTGCCTGGGAAACCACCCCATCACAGGAGCCAGAAGGCCGCTTCACTCGGCCTTTAAACACGGCGTGCATTAGGCTTGGATGAAAATGAGAGTCCTTGGAAAAGGTTCAGATTGAGAATGGGAATGGCCTTTCCAGGTTTCAGATTGGGAGGATTTCAGAAAATGACAATTTGTATTTAGGTTTACATGTGGAGTGGAGGGTATTGAGCTATTTGATTAGAGTTAAATTCCTGCCCTACCGTGGAGATGTTGTTTAGTATGTTTAAATGCACTGCAAGTCTGTGTACAAAAAAGAAAAGCACAAGTACATTCTGTTAATAATATAATGTTTGGTGAGTTACCACAATATTGAACAAAAATAGTGAAACCGAGAGTGTTTGTTTGTGATCATTTGTTTGGTACTGAGATCCTACGAGAATACGTAGCCTGAGAGGTGCTCTTAATCTTAACTTTGCTTTTCTGTTATTTTCCTCATAGTTTCTGAGAATGTAAAAGTCTAGTCACTGTATGTTTTCGATGTTTTCATGTGATTGAACGGTCCAGCTAAAATAGTTTTGGGATGAAAAGATTGTTTTAAACTCCAGATGTAACAGTTTAATAACCAAGATAGTTTGAAAGACGGTTTGAATATTGTTTTGAACTTAGTATTTAATTATTACACCTGTGTGTTCAGTTCACCA
Organism: Merluccius polli; assembly: GCA_030340625.1. NCBI lineage: Eukaryota > Metazoa > Chordata > Actinopteri > Gadiformes > Merlucciidae > Merluccius > Merluccius polli. The sequence continues at coordinate 14,057 of JAOPHQ010005038.1, forward strand.
ACATTGTTTTGTAGTTTCAAGACTTCTTATAACTGGAATTTAAAAGCATTATCAGCACATTTGCAAACGTTGCAGTCGTATAATTTGTTGTTATTTTTTAGGGGGGGTTTGGATGGCTGCTGTGTGTATTAGTCTGCACGGTATAGTTTGTATTCATAACTGTTGTGTCATTGTGTTTGTGTTTCATCGTCTGTCATGCCTATGTTGTTGTTGTTGTTGTTTTTATATTTGTGTCTGAAAAATATCCTGACAATACTTAATTGTAGACTTTGTTGGGAGTTTGCACAAAATGTTTTTCCACGTGTTAATAAAGTCGTGATTTCAAATCTAAAAGTGGTCGCCTTGTAACGTTGTCGCGTCGCGGCCACCAGGGGTCGCTGTAATACTCGATAATAATAACCACTATATATATATATATATATATATATATATATATATACATATATATATATATATATATATATATATATACATATATATATATATATATATATATATATATATATATATATATATATATACATATATATATATATATATATATATATATATATATATATATATATATATATATATATATATATATATATATATATATATATATATATATATATATATATATATATATATATATATATATATATATATATATATATATATATATGTATATGTCCTAATTAATACAGAAGTAGAAGTAGGCCTAATTGGCCTACTTCGGCATGTTGCCAGCATGATTCTCTCACATACGTGATTTCTCTTTCCCTCACAGCCCCTCTGAGCCCCCCAAAGGTCTGATCCTAGAACTGCCCCTGATGTGTCTTTAATGTGCAACACCCCCCCCAGCAGTCTCTGCTGTCAAACTTGTGTGTCCTTGATATTTGATCACATTGTCTTAAGAAGGTGGTGGTACAGCGAAGAGACGCAAATCCTGGCGTGAATTGTAATGTAAAGTGTAATTTCCGGAGGCTAGAGTCATGGGTTGTCAGCTTGGTCTGGGTTCAAGGCCCGGTGAGGGAGATCTCTGTGGCGCTGTCTTATTTCTATGTGACATGAATTGTGAAGTACACATGCAAATTCTGTCCATCTCACACCGGGCGTCTTGTTGGCGCAACGGAGAGAGCCATGTGCTATGATCTCTGAGGAGCTGGGGTTCAAGTCCTGGCAAGGGAGATCTTCCTGGGATTGTCTAATTTCTACATCACCTGAATCGTGACGTCAAATACAATTGTGGTGCAGGGGAGGGAATTGTGTGTCATCTGCACAGGATACCTGGTTTCAAGTCCCAGGGAGTGTGCTGTGGTGTCATTTTATTTCTACACGAATTGTAATGTCAAATACAAGTGCGACTTCCTAGTACATCACAGTGGGCGTCCAGGTGGCGCAAGGCAGAGTGCTGCAGGTTATCAGATCTGCAGACCTGGGTTTGAGTCCCGGCAAGGGACATCTATATGGTTTCCTCTTGTGCATTGTGATGTCAAATACAAGTGTGGCTTCCCTGCATGTCATGGCGGGGCGACTTGGTGGCATGATGGAGAGAGCTGTGGTCTACTGCTCCGACTGACCTGGTGTCGTATCCCGGTGGTTGGACTCTCTCCCCGTTCCCCAGGGGTAAAGGGGGATCTAAGAAGGTTTCTTGGGGATGCCAGTGAGTGACAGAGGGCTCTTGGAGATGTAGTACCACAACAGTCAGGGACACAGGTGTCCTAGTTAGGCAGAGGTGTCCAACAACAGTTAAAGTAACAGTTGTGCAAGTGTTACTTTAACTGTTGTTGGACACCTCCGCCTAACTGGGACACCTGTGTCCCTGACTGCTGTGGTATGTCAGGAGCGCCATACCACATGTCCAACAGCCCTCTGTCAATCACTTGCATCCCCAAGAGCCCTTCTCATACCGCCTCCACCCCTGGGGAGAGTCCAACTACCAGGATTCGATACCAGGTCAGTCAGAGCAGTAGACCACGGCTCTCTCCATCACGCCACCAAGTCGCCCCGCTATGACCTGTAGGGAAGTCCCACTTGTATTTGACATCACAATGCACAAGAGGAAACCACATAGATGTCCCTTGCTGGGACTCAAACCCTGGTCTACAGATCTGATAAACTGCAGCGCTCTGCTTTGCGCCACCTGGACGCCTACTGTGATGTACTAGGAAGTCACACTTGTATTTGACATTACAATTAATGTAGAAATAAAATGACACCACAGCACACTCCCTCACTCACTGGGACTTGTACCCGGTTCTCCTGTGCAGATCAGACGCAATTCTCTCCCCTGCGCCACAAGGTCACACTAGCATTTGACATTACAATTCAGGTGACGTAGAAATAATCACTGGCGTCCCCAAGAGCCCTCTTCTTATATCTCGTTGTCCCGGCCAGTGGCGGTTTTAGGCCGTTTTTGGGGGGGCTTCAGCCTCCCCAAATTCAATCTCGCTCCCCCCCCCCCAAATGAAGAGGACATTTTTACCTTTCTAACGATACCAATATTATTTTTGTACTCCAAATAGACCCGAGATATGTCGTAAGTAATACAGAAGTAGAAGTAGGCCTACTTGGGCCTGTTGCCAGCATGATTCTCTCACATACGTGATTTCTCTTTCCCTCACAGCCCCTCTGAGTCCCCCCAAAGGTCTGATCCTAGAACTGCTCCTGATATATATATATATATGTATATATATATATATATATATATATATATATATAGCGCCACCAACCCATAAAACCCAGATATAAATGATATATAAATAAACCGGTAGATGAGTGTCCAGAGTGACGCCCAGCCCCCCCATCCGCCTGATGTGTGGCCCTCAGTGGGCCGCCTTGCGGGCCGTAAATGTAATGAGACGTGTGGTCCCCCGCGACCCTCGTGTGGTGGGAGAGTGGGTCCGGTGTTTACCTCCCACAGCCAATCATCTTTCAATCACTAATCAATACACGAAACACAGCTGGGATCTGTGGAGATCTGTGTGTGTGTGTGAGAGAGAGAGAGAGAGAGAGAGAGAGAGAGAGAGAGAGAGAGAGAGAGAGAGAGAGAGAGCTGTATGCACAATGGCGTCAGAATATAATAAAATAGGCATAAAACATAATACAAACATACACAACATACAAACATACTAAGATAACACATATTATTGTCAATGTTGATTATTTTTGATTAGATTAGATTCATTTATATTAAGTTGTGTTTTAAGTCTTAAATTAACTAAATAAACGAAAACACAAATATCCATCAGAATATTTACCATTTTCGGATTTCAAAATAAAAGCCAACATGCAGGACGACGTGTATCTGCTCTGCTGCTGTCAGCCGGTTCCTCACTGCTCCAGTATTTTACACAGATTAAGACTAATATACTGTTTTACTCACAGTGAGGACGCTGCTGCTGCTGGCAGTGACGCAATCATAAGGTTTGTAACCTCTGCTGGCTGGTTTGTTTTCAGCGG
>JAOPHQ010005038.1:20000-28550 GCA_030340625.1 Merluccius polli
CAAAAGATGAGGACGTGTTCGTCAATAGAAAGAAAGTACATTCCATCAACACGCAGATTGCTGTTGATGCAACTTTTAACAATCTTGATGTTGTTGCAGAGTGGCCTGCAGGGTCTACCCATGATCCGCGTATTTTAATGGGGAGCGGTCTGAGGCAGCTTTTTGAGAGGCACCGTGTACCAGTTGGGTGTCTTGCTGGGTGACAGCGGCTATCCCTGCAAGACGTCTTGACACCTCTCAATCCACAACCGGAGCAGTTAAAGTATAACATGTAAGTGATTACGCGGATTACGCTTAGTCCTATGCGTAAAAAACATCGTATTAGCTCTTTGTCGCCTTTTATTTGTTGCATCCATATTTATTTTGTTTACTGTTTCCTCCATATATGTTAGGGCACACAAAAATACACGAAATCTTGTTGAGATGTTCATTGGATTTAATTGCCTCCTTGAATTAATGCAAGTTACGTATTTTTATTGTTTGCTTTTTCTCTCTCTCTTTAACGTGCATATAGGCTACAACGTCATTATCGTGGTCTGCACAAACTTGTCATAATGCGTGTATTCTGCTAACTGCACTGTCCATAACTATTTGATAGGGATGTCTAGCCGAGGCTATTTCCTTGTTCTTCGGTGATGCGGTGGGCTCGTTTCCACAGAGACCGCCTGCTCTGAACAACCAATCACCGCACTGACCGCTTCCAAACTCGTGCACGAGAATCGACGTAATCCATAGCAACGGCGCGTCACTCTTAGCTCACTCTTAGTGATTTATCCTTAGTATGAGTAGGTCTCAGCGGCTTTGTGAATAACTTTTAAGAAAAAACTCCTACGTAAAATGTTTTAGTGCGAGTTAGGAGCACTCCTAGCGGTAAGATAAAATGCTTTGTGAATACGGCCCCAGAGCTCTTGGGACCCTGGGCCTGGTAGGCCTGTTCAGTAATCCATCCCTGCTAATACATTTCATCATGTAAAATGAGCATTCCTTCCAGGTGATGTGACCTATTAGCTCAAAATCAGTGCAGGATCATACTTGTTTGTGAAACACAACTCTTACTTTCTTTAAAAAAAAAATTTAAATAAATAAACGTTTAATACATTTAATACCCACGTTTTATTTTGAAAACACGCGAAACCGAGAGACGGCTGGCTTGACCGCAGTCCGGTGCGTGTGGATGTGCGGCTCCTCCGGCGGAGCGGTTCATGTTAATAGCGGAGTCCGGGAGGGTTCACCTTCACGGCGTAGTTACGAGGGATGTGCGACTATCGTCTTAAAAAATACTAAAGTGTTTTTTAAAGTTAGAAAGATATTAGATATTCAACCGATATTCACGCTCCGAATTACAGCGATCAGACGCGGGGAACTAAAGTCGCGATCACCGGTATGAGTCCCGTGTGTCTAGCGGTGTCTACCTGCCCAGGTGTCTACCTGCCCAGGTGTATTGGTCAGTATGCCTGCAGCGATTAGTTAAATCAGGGCTTGTTGCGACCGCGGATGTATTCGGTTTGCGATGCGGTTTGCGATGCTCAACTATAGAAGAGTCTATAGGATTAGTGTGTGTCGGACGAGGGGGCGTGGCATCACGATGGTGGCTCTCCATCGTGATGTCAGTCAGCCATTATGATGGACGATGTCAGACCACGCGAACGCGAACCTGATTCCACCACGCCTCGGAACGCTATCAGCCCTGCAGATGAGATTGACAGTTTCCAGCCCAATCACATCTTAGAACCCGCCCAATCCAATAAAAACCCGCCCAAACCACAAAGTTGCCAGACACCCTGTAAACCCGTAAAATCATAACACATGCAATAGAAAACACTCGTTAGTATCCAGAGCTTCAAATCTGCATCAAATAACCACACATAAATGATAGATAAATAGGTTTTTGCAAATTGTAAAAAGGAAATGACCCGTATGAGACTACTTGCAAAACAATTTAAAAAAATAAATAAAAATGCACAGAGTGCCTCCCCTCCCCCTCTTTTTCTCCTTGCTGCTTAGCAGCGAGTGTGGCGGCTACAGTGCCTTTGCTGAACTGACGTCATGGTTAAGTTGCCAAATGAAATGATGCCGATTGAAAAACAAAAGATGCCCATGGAATAACCTACAACTCGTGTCATTTATTTATTTATTAAAGTTATTTATTTATTAGCTATTTATTTATTTAAAAGAGAGAGGGTGCTGTTTTCACAGTATTAAAAACTCGCCAAATGTGGACAAAAGTAGCCCAATTGGGCGGAAAACCGCCCTTGTTCCTGAACCGTAGAACTTTATGCTGTTTTCTAATCCTGTTATAAATTGTAATTAAGTTGTTAATACTAAATGGAATAGACAACATGTAACAATTAACAATAGTTTAATGGTATAACAGTAACAAACATCAACAAGAAAAATAACTAACAAATTATTTATTTATTTACAATTTTCTCTAACAGAGAGAAGAGCTTCTCCATCCTTTCCTTGCTCTCCTTCTCCCTCCTCTCCTCTGCCTCCCTCTGAAGTTTCATATCTTCCCTCATTAAACTTAGGAGGTCATCCTCCCTCTTCCTCTTTCTTTTCGGCCCTGGCTGGCTCTCCTCCAACTCCTCCTCCTCCTCCTCCTCCCCACCCCCCTGCTGGTCACCCACTGTGGCACTTGGCCCTGGTGTGTCCTCAGGGATGGAGGCAATTAGGACAGGGGGCAATAGAAGGCCTCTGTCCGAACGCCTCATCCATGAGGGCAAACCAGGGCCAATTGGCAGCAGTGGGCTTCCCACTTGTCCCCTCCCCTGTGCCTGGATATTTGCAATCCTAATGCAGTGGAAATCAATCACGTCAGCAATTTTCAGCAAAGTATTTAGTAACTTGCATGGGTAAAACAAATCCAAACCTGCACCTACTTTATATTTTTTCTTCATGTTGTCCCTTTTTTTTTTGGCCTGGTGGGGCTGGACTTTCCCCTCCAGGCCCATCTTTTCCAGAATTATTCTAAACACAGAGAGAAGCAAGAGAAAAGGTAAACACAAGATCACATTAACACAGGGATGCAAAGATGTACAAAAAGGGATATCAGCCTTACCTCCAACCCACTGTGGCGGAGTGCTTGGCCCCTGTGAAAAGTATATCGTTCTGGCATCGTATTTTTACCAGTTTCTCCGTCTGCTCCTTGCTCCCTAAAACAAATGACAATGTAAAACACGGTTTTTTTTGCTGTCAGCAGACAAAGGGGTTTTATAGCAATAAATGATCATAATAATGATAATAATGAAGTATAACATAATAGTGATAATCCTAAACCGTAGCTCTTTATTCAATCCAATCGTTTAACTAGAGTTTCCAGTCTGGAAATAAAGCAGGGATTATAAAAGTAATAAAATATAAGTATTCAGTAAAAGTATAAGTAGCAATAAGTAAAAGTAATTAAATATAAACCCAATACCTTACATTTAAATGTAAAATCCTCTCCCACCTTGAGTCGCCATTATTCTTTTCCTGCCTCTGAACAGCGGCGTGCAAAGGATCTTGGGATATGCGAGGCCGCGAAGGATAGTTGCGGTGCATCCTCCACAAAAAGAGGGAAAAGAAGTACGCAATTTGAAGGCTTGCATTTGTAGGGAGCCTTCGAATTGGGACAGCCTTCGCGACGCGTGTGTGACGAATCGGCCTTCCGAATGCGTAATTCGAAGATAGCAACCCTGAATTGGGACAGCTATAGACGCCGCATTGGCCTTTGGAGTCGTACGTCAACGTCGCCCGCCATAGTTGGTCAGGGAAAGGCTGGCCTGTAAACAAGTTAACAAGGGGTTATAAACAAGGGGAGTTGCGGTTTTTTCTGGATAAAAAAATACCCCACTAGCGTTTACATTATAGTGGGGTTTATGGGGTTAATGATCTACGTGGAGTAGAAAATGGGTTTTCTACTCCACGTAGATAATTTTCTCTACGAGTAGTAGAAAGAAATTTAATTTATTTTTTTTTTTTTTCCTACTCCACGTAGATGATAAACCCTTGAATATAAAAGACGACTCATTGAAATCGGTTTGAGACATGTAAATGTTAGCGTTTTTTATCCACAAAAACCGCAACTCCCCTGTTTACTTGTGTTTATTTACAGCCGAGCCGGCCCTTTCCCTGACCAATATGGCGGTGGGACGTTGGCGTATGTTCAGGGTCGCCAGAGTGCTTGCTCATGGTGGTACTGTTGGGTCTCTCGTAAATGTTATAAGGAATTCGGTCTAGACCTCCTGAGATAACTTATGTTATGAATTGGTGCTATACTACGGAGCCCCAGACATGACATGGTAAAAAAAATTAAATTGTAGCTACAACGTGCGCACGACATACTATTTCGTGCCCACGAAATAGTATGTCGTGCCCACGAAATACTAAGTTGTGGCCACGAAGTAGGTATAATGTGCGCACTACCTGGACAGCTGGGTAAGCAAATCGAGCGCACCTTGCCCATGTCAGTTCGTACGAGCAAGGGGCAGCCCCCACAGCGCTCCACTGCTTCCACAAAGTATCCCCCGATAACTTTCGGGTCGCTGTTAGTGAGGGCGGCCCGCAGCCAAATTATGTTACGTGAGAACCCGTCGATGCAGCCATTAATGCATATCCATATGCATTAATGCATATGTTTAGATGTCTCTCGGTAATGATGGTTCCTTGCAGCTGCGTCGCGGTCGCGCTGCTGATCGCTGCCACTCCGCCACTCTAGTCAATGAGAGCATTTCCACCGGGCGCGCTGCATAACGTCTCAGCTGCGTCCCAGGAGCAGCGCGCCGCAGCCCGCAACGCTATCATTACGCAGCGTTCCATTTTGACGTGAGCCGCTGCTGAAACGCGTTCAATTTAAACAGAGCAGACCGACCGGGCAGGAAGTGAAATAGTAAAAGCCACAGAGCATCCGGTCAATTTTCAAAATAAAAACACCCTCCCAATCGAGAACACGGACACAAATCGTTGTCGTTTATAACTGACTTTGTCTATAGCTACAGGCACAACACATTAGGACATAACAACCAATAAACAAACACTAAACACAATTAAACCAGACAAAAAAGTAAACATTTACTATATAGCCTACCAACCTCATGGTAGAAGCACAACAATCTAGGAAAAACGACCAAATCAACAGCAAATCAACTTCTGACAGACAAAGCAACTGTAAGTCAACTTCGGAAAGGCAAAGTAACCTTTTATTTGTTTGTTCTATTGTTGACATCCACAAATTCTCGTGTGGTCTTGTAGTTCTCGCGTGATCCCGCGAATCCAGCCGCCTCGCTGCACTACGCTGCCGTAACGCGTCCGGTGGAAATTGACGCAGGGCAGACATAAGGCCGCGGTATACCTCGCCGTTCCCAAGCTTTTTGGTTCCCAAGGATTTTGGCCTGTTTCGCGCCGTGTCGCGCACCTCTCTTTTTTTTCAGCGGCGCGCGACAAAGCGGAAACAAACACGGACGAGTTCGAAGGCACATTGTAATGCGCCTTATTGCTAAGGCTTCTTTATATGTTCTATTTTATTGTGTGGTGTAGGCCTATATTCTTTCGCTAATAAACCGTGGTTTTACGCAAGTGCTGTCTGCTGTTGTGGTCAAAGACGAGTGGAATTACGTGGCTGAAAAACTATCTCAAAGCGGCAGTAAGTTATAAAATAAAAGTATATAAGATAATCACTGTTATTAAGATGGATGCTTACAAACACCATTCATGTGAGAACTGCTGCCATACGCTGGGACTGTTGATGGCTGACCAGGTGGGGCAGTGATGTAGAATAACAGCAATGTAAAGTAATAGGACATAATGCTGTATAGTGAGAGACATCCCGGTGAACTATTCTGATGAAGACACAGGGGGTGCCAGTAGCATATCTCTTCTGTGCGTAGAAATAGAAGAGTCGGTCGCCTTTCCTCAGTGGCGCCACCTCTGTTCAGGAGGAAGACTGCAACTACTGTCGCGGCCACCAGCGCGAGTATAAATAGTTTACCGTCCTCCCGTGACGTCACATTGTCGCGCGACAGCTTGGAAGCGGCGAGTATACCGTGGCTATAGGCGTCAGTTACGCTGGGGGACGAGTACCCACCAGTTTTCGTCAAGATTCATTTTGTCCCCACCACTTTTAAAAATGTGCAAACCAATTGCGACCGAAAAAATCCCCACATACTCAACCGAAACCGTCAAGTCTAAATCATGCGATAGGCGCCCCCCCCCCCCCCCCCCGTCGACAACCGCTGCCCCCATCCCCACCACTAAAACCAAACTGACGCCCTTGAGGGCAGAGGACGCGGCCGTAAAGGCTCATTTATGCTCGACGTACGGACGTAATTGTACGCGTCCGTTTCTAACGTTGTTACCGTCACTGCTCACATACTTCCATGCGTCCTTTACGTTGGCATAGATGTTAACCAATACATCCACTAGGGGGCAGCGCAGAGTCAAAAGTTTATGACAACAAACCATAGACTGTAAAAAGAAAACAACAAACATGGCGACTATGGAGGAGGTCTTGATTATGTACATAATAAATAAAAGAAGAAAACGGGCTCGTTGTAAGAGGCGGTGGTCGGTAAAAAGGTCTTCAAAAAGTTCAGCCATCGTGTGTCTTCTTCTTCTGTCTCACACTGGCTCTAGGCTCCGTATCGGGTAGTGACGGCAACAGCGCCCCCACGGCTTCCGGTGGTACTGCTCCGTTTGGTGCGTATCCGTAAGCTTTGTGGAAACGGTCGAAAAACGGACGAAATGAACGCAGAGTACGGACGAAAGGCTCCGTCCGTATCCGTATGCGTATTTAACGTTGAGCATAAATGAGCCTTAAAGGCTCATTTATGCTCGACGTACGGACGTAATTGTACGCGTCCGTTTCTAACGTTGTTACCGTCACTGCTCACATACTTCCATGCGTCCTTTACGTTGGCATAGATGTTAACCAATACATCCACTAGGGGGCAGCGCAGAGTCAAAAGTTTATGACAACAAACCATAGACTGTAAAAAGAAAACAACAAACATGGCGACTATGGAGGAGGTCTTGATTATGTACATAATAAATAAAAGAAGAAAACGGGCTCGTTGTAAGAGGCGGTGGTCGGTAAAAAGGTCTTCAAAAAGTTCAGCCATCGTGTGTCTTCTTCTTCTGTCTCACACTGGCTCTAGGCTCCGTATCGGGTAGTGACGGCAACAGCGCCCCCACGGCTTCCGGTGGTACTGCTCCGTTTGGTGCGTATCCGTAAGCTTTGTGGAAACGGTCGAAAAACGGACGAAATGAACGCAGAGTACGGACGAAAGGCTCCGTCCGTATCCGTATGCGTATTTAACGTTGAGCATAAATGAGCCTTAACGCGACGCTCACGTCCCCGGTGGAAATCCGGTGTTAGTATGTCGTGCGCACGTTGTAGCTACATTTTGTTTTTTTACCATGTCATGTCTGGGGCTCCGTACTACACAAATAAAACTGAATTGTATTGAATCGTAGCAACGTGCCGAAGCAGTCAATGCGGCGTCTATGTCTATGGGTCCTGGGTACAGCTTGCTAGCTAACAGTTAGCATTAGCGTTGAAGCTACGGTTGAGAGTGGACAAAACACATTTTAACTTAAGCAGAATTAACTGACAAAGTTGTTTACTGTATTTTCGACATAGCTTAATAAATTGACACGTTTAGCTATAATAATATTAAATGTATTTCGGCATTGAGTTGTTAACTTAATTCTCCGTGCTTTGTACATAACTTACCTGAAAGACGGTTGGGTCGTTCTACAGCTTGGGGTAAACTCTCGCGAGGTTGACGACACTGCGCGCGCGCGCACACACACACACACACACACACACACACACACACACACACACACACACACACACACACACACACACACACACACACACACACACACACACACACACACACACACACACACACACACACACACACACACACACACACACACACACACACACACACACCATTCTATTATGCTATTTTCTATGCCTAATTGTCATTAGAACACGGAAGGGCCACGGATACGAAATTGCTGTGAATTAATCTCATATTAATACATTCATAAATAGGCGATGTATAAGATGTGTGTGTTCATATCCTTTAGTAGGACGAGCTGGTTTGCAGCTGATTTCGCAGTTGACACAGGCGGATCTCCCCGGTGTTGGTGTGGAGCAGTTGCTTCTTCTTAACCCTCCTGTTATGTTTGGGGGTTTTATATTTTACACTCAGGTTGGACCTCTTTGAACAACGTGTAGGTTCTGCTTATCATTTTACATTTACATGTGGCATTTAGCAGACGCTTTTTTCCGAAGCGACTTACAATAGTACATTTGTCAGTTAGAAAGTGAAACAGCAATACATCACTGATTTAATTGAGAATCAAGATTTATTAAAGAGAACTTCATAGGACTAATTTCAAGAAATCAACTCAAAGAATTTGAATGAAATGTGTTTTTTATTAACAAACAAAACAGAACTAGTACTGATTAATACTAAACCTAACCCTAATGTATCAACAGAAACAAACTAGCCCTAACAATAATATAACAATACTACAACAACAGTAATAATAACA
>JAOPHQ010005039.1:0-5000 GCA_030340625.1 Merluccius polli
GACTCTCCATGATGGCCTCCTGGCTTTGTTATGGCACATCCCCGCCTCAAACCTCAAACCTGATTGGCCGCCCGAGTTTCACCCCAACAACATTTTAAATTGTCCAGAGGTTAATTTTGTGAAGTGTGAATTTTTGTGTGTGGTGTGTTATTCTGTGCCAGTCCCCCGCCACCCCCACTAAACTATTATGGACACGCCTCTGGGGACCTGAGGCCTCGTAAGAGACGGTACTACAATCTGTAGGGCCTTCCCCTTTACATCGTCGTAATAGATGGTGTCCGGGTTCACCACCCACTGGAAGGTTCTGGGTTCGACTCCCAAGTGTCCTAGGCTGCCTGTAAGCTTCCTGAAGCAAGATGTCTGACCCCTACCTGCTCCATAATCTGAATGAATCTCTGTGTGGACCAAGTGAACTGGTGGTGTTACAGTTTAATCACAGACTAGCGTTGACCAACGTCATATACGCAGCAGAGAGACAACTGATTGATTTGATCGGCTGGTCGGTTTCTTTATTGATCTCCAGGCTATCAGGGTGAACGGAGTGAAGGTTTACACGGAGAACGTGGACAAAAGACAGATCATCATGGACCTGCAGATCAGGTACACACACACACACACACACACACACACACACACTCACTCACATGCACACGCACATACACACACACTCACATGCACACGCACAGGTGTACACACACTCACGTGCACAGATTAATGTATTTCCTGTCACTAAGTAGACTCTGTTCCTCTCCATCGTTGGCTCTGAACCTCAAACTGTTTGTGGTTCCAGTTTTGCGGGTAACACTGAGATCGATGTGGACATCAAGAAGTACTACTGCCGCGCCGGGATCAAGAGTATACAGGTATGGCGGCTAGCGGTAGCATAGCATTAGCATAGCTGCAGCATTATGAGTATACAGGTGTGGGTGCTAGCGGTAGCATTAGCATAGCTGCAGCATTATGAGTATACAGGTGTGGGTGCTAGCGGTAGCATTAGCATAGCTGCAGCATTAGGTGTATGCAGGTATGGGTACTAGCGGTAGCATAGCATTAGCATAGCTGAAACATTAAGAGTATACAGATGTGGCTGCAAGTGGTAGCATTAGCATAGCTGTAGCATTGAGGGTGTACAGTTATGTCTGCGAGCAGTAGCATAGTATTAGCATAACTGTAGCATTACCAGTGTTCAGATATGGCTGTAAGTGATAGCATTAAAGGTAACGCTATCTGTAGCATTAAGTCCGTTCAGGTATGGCCGCTATCTTCATCAATAACGGTATTCAGGTCATGTTTGATTTCTTTAAAGTCCTGCTATCTCGAACCCAGCGAACATTAAACACAAACCTCCAGTAACGCCAGCGGGGAACCAGAAAGTCGACCTTTCTCTTCTCCAGCAGCTAAAGCGCTGTGACCCCGCGTGGACGCAGAGGCCTGCGTGTTTACCCACAATGAGCTGATAAAAGGTCAAAGGTTAACTGCTGTACTATTGGCACAAGATCAGGTCATATTTACTGTAATGAGATTAGGAGGGAGATGGGTAGATGGAGGGGGGGGGGGGGAGGGGGGGGCTACAGTGTAATTGAAAAGTATTTTAGATTGCCATTTAGGCCAAATGATAAAGATAGATTGTAAGGAACATGAATGTCTCCGTTCAGATGTCGGTCCCAGAGGCTGAAGATTAGGATCCTCTTAATGAGGTTGTTTAGTGTCTTCAGACTGCGCTTGAAGTCGAGTCTCACTGGACCCCTCAGAACCATAGTCAAACCATAGTTCTTTAGTTTCGAGCCCAGTGGGTTTTTATTATTATTATTATTATTAGTCTTTTATATTGTCTTGTGTTTTATAATGCGTGCTGCTGTGTACAACTGGAATCCCCCCTAAAGGAGGAATAAAGTACCAATCAAATGTAACGTTACATCATCTGATCTAACAAGCAGTCACTGGTGGTGCTTTCTGTTGCGTTTACAGTTGGCTTGACTGTGTGCATTCCTGCAGTATTAATGTGTAACGTTGTGTGTACCGTTAAGGTGTCGTAACAGTCCATCAACAGTAACCCAGCAGGCAACAGATCTGGATCTGGATCTGCTGGTCTTTCTCTTCACATTAGTCACATAGGCCACATGTCGCTGTTTGACTACTTTGGTCTGTAACCAAATGTGGCGCGGCAGACAGCAGGTCCACATCTCAGAGAGCGTGAGTCACTTTCCCCGCTGGATGGGCCAACCCACCAGGGGTCTGGAGAGTTCACAAGAAAGGGGATGTTTAGTTCTGGTTCTGATGGCAAGCTCAAGTAAATAAGAAGACTAACCCAGATTGATATCTCATCACGGTGGTTTAATTCCTAGCTTGTCTTTATTTTTGGCCAAAGTATTTCCTGCACATGGTAAGGAATGCTTCATATCAACAGAGTTTCTGAGAAGCTTTCAGACGTTCAGGCCATGATTGGGATCCCATTCCCTAACATTATCCCATACCCCCTAACATTAGCCCATACCCCCTAACATTAGCCCATACCCCCTAACATTAGCCCATACCCCCTAACATTAGCCCACACCCCCTAACATTAGCCCACACCCCCCTAACATTAGCCCATACCCCCTAACATTAGCCCTAGAGCCCTGCACTGGAGCCCTAGGCCCTAGGCCCGAGGGGCCCGACAGCCCGACAGCCCGAGGGCCGGGCTTCGGGCCGACGACCGCATAATTACATCGGACACGGGCCGGGCTCGGGCACTTTTATTTTTCAACTGAATTAATTTTTTTTTAAAACCTGCTAATTAAAGAACTGTGTTATAAATAATACTGCGAAATAATCATTTAAACAATACCAAAAACGCTTCAAACGCTTGACAAAAGTGCCATTATGCCATTAAAAGTGCTCAGTTAAGGTTTGTGGTCTATAACCGCCTATATCAACGAGTTCTCAAGTTGCTGATCGAAACATGAGCCCCTATTTTAACCTGCTCTTTTATGTCCACTTTGATCTGTCAGAAACCGTTCGTTTATTCACAGAAAAATAGAATGCTGTTTTTTTCTAACTGCAGAGCGTTATCCCATTTTCAGAGCGAGAGATTAAATTTACGATCGCACTCAATGAATATAGCGTTCTATCACGCTAAAACATTGTTAATGGGAGGTTAACAAAAAAACGTCGGGCTTGATACGGGTTCGGGCCTGAGAATTCTGAAAACCTGTCGGGCCGGGCTGGCGCTCCACCCCCTCGGGCCAGGGCCGGGCTCGGGCCTAATTAGCCCATACCCCCTAACATTAGACCACACCCCCTAACATTAGCCCATACCCCCTAACATTAGACCACACCCCCTAACATTAGCCCATACCCCCTAACATTAGCCCATACCCCCTAACATTAGCCCATACCCCCTAACATTAGCCCACACCCCCTAACATTAGACCACACCCCCTAACATTAGACCACACCCCCTAACATTAGACCACACCCCCTAACATTAGCCCATACCCCCTAACATTAGCCCATACCCCCTCACATTAGCCCATACCCCCTAACATTAGCCCACACCCCCTAACATTAGCCCATACCCCCTAACATTAGCCCACACCCCCTAACATTAGCCCACACCCCCTAACATTAGCCCACTCCCCCTAACATTAGCCCCATACCCCCTAACATTAGCCCATACCCCCTAACATTAGCCTATACCCCCTACATTAGCCTATACCCCCCAACATTAGCCCATACCCCCTAACATTAGCCCATACCCCCTAACATTAGACCACACCCAAACATTAGACCACACCCCCTAACATTAGCCCATACCCCTAACATTAGCCCATAGCCCCTAACATTAGACCACACCCAAACATTAGACCACACCCCCTAACATTAGCCCATACCCCTAACATTAGCCCATAGCCCCTAACATTAGACCACACCCAAACATTAGACCACACCCCCTAACATTAGCCCATACCCCTAACATTAGCCCATAGCCCCTAACATTAGACCACACCCAAACATTAGACCACACCCCCTAACATTAGCCCATACCCCTAACATTAGACCACACCCCCTAACATTAGCCCATACCCCCTAACATTAGCCCATACCCCCTAACATTAGACCACACCCCCTAACATTAGACCACACCCCCTAACATTAGCCCACACCCCCTAACATTAGCCCACACCCCCTAACATTAGCCCACACCCCCCTAACATTAGCCCACTCCCCCTAACATTAGCCCATACCCCCTAACATTAGAGCACACCCCCAAACATTAGACCAGACCCCATAACATTAGACCACACCCTGACATTCGACCGCACCCATAACATTAGACCACACCCCCTAACATTAGACCACACCCAAACATTAGATCACACCCCCTAACATTAGCCCACACCCCCTAACATTAGATCACACCCCCAAACATTAGACCACACCCAAACATTCGACTGCACCCATAACATTTGGCCACACCCCCTTATGATTTAGACCACACCCACAACCATTTAGACCACACCCTCAAACAACCAAACTAAACTGTGTGTGTGTGTGTGTTCAGCTCCAGGGGGTCCTCAGGGTGGTGATGGATCCGTTGCTAGGCGACATGCCACTGATCGGAGCGCTGTCCGTCTTCTTCCTCAAGAAACCTGTGAGTAACCTCTCACCTTTCACCTCTCACTGCTACGCGCTGAAGCCCTTCCCTGTCAACACAAGGTCATGCTAGCACTGGGGAGCGTGCACGTGAGATATATGGGAGCGTGCACGTGAGATAGCTGGGGAGCGTGCACGTGAGATAGCTGGGGAGCGTGCACGTGAGAGAGCTGGGGAGCTTGCACGTGAGAGAGCTGGGGAGCGTGCACGTGAGATAGCTGGGGAGCGCGCACGTGAGATAGCTGGGGAGCGTGCACGTGAGGTAGGTAACATATATTCATATATGTAATGTTAATATGCATTCTGATGCATTCTGAAACGCGACTCTCCAGATCATAAGTGCAGAACTCTTAAATAGCCCTCAG
>JAOPHQ010005039.1:7500-15228 GCA_030340625.1 Merluccius polli
CTACTACCTGTGTTCTAGTACTACCTGTGTTGTAGTTCTACCTGTATTGTAGTTCTACTATCTGTGTTCTAGTACTACCTGTATTGTAGTTCTACTACCTGTGTTCTAGTACTACCTGTATTGTAGTTCTACTACCTGTGTTCTAGTACTACCTGTATTGTAGTACTACCTGTATTGTAGTTCTACTACCTGTGTTCTAGTACTACCTGTATTGTAGTTCTACCTGTGTTCTAGTACTACCTGTATTGTAGTACTACCTGTATTGTAGTTCTACTACCTGTGTTCTAGTACTACCTGTATTGTAGTTCTACTATCTGTGTTCTAGTACTACCTGTATTGTAGTACTACCTGTATTGTAGTTCTATCTGTGTTCTAGTACTACCTGTATTGTAGTACTACCTGTATTGTAGTTCTACTACCTGTATTGTAGTACTACCTGTATTGTAGTTCTACTACCTGTGTTCTAGTACTACCTGTATTGTAGTACTACCTGTATTGTAGTTCTACTACCTGTGTTCTAGTACTACCTGTATTGTAGTTCTACTACCTGTGTTCTAGTACTACCTGTATTGTAGTTCTACTATCTGTGTTCTAGTACTACCTGTATTGTAGTACTACCTGTATTGTAGTTCTACTATCTGTGTTCTAGTACTACCTGTATTGTAGTTCTACTACCTGTATTGTAGTACTACCTGTATTGTAGTTCTACTACCTGTATTGTAGTTCTACTACCTGTGTTCTAGTACTACCTGTATTGTAGTTCTACTACAATAGTAGTAGTGTTATTTTTGTTAAGTTTAGTTAAGGCTTTGTTTCTTTACGTGTTTGCTGAGTTCATGCTGAGTTTAGTTCAGGTTTAGATTTAACTTCATGATTGTGTTTATTTTAGGCATAATGAATTTACCTTAAACCCAGCTGTGCCAGTTTGCTGCTGCTTTGCCCTCAGTGAGCTCGCTCTCCTCGTTCAACCCGTTTGAAGGAAACCACACACCCTGTGTTTTTGTGTGTGTGTGAGGTAGTTAGGGAGGTATTTGGTGCACGCCTGTGTGCGTGTTTTAAGCTCGCCTGGACACAATTTTGTTTTCCTTTTGGAATGCGACTCCTCCTGGTGTACACATACACACACACACAGCCAGCGCCCACATCCCCTGATCTTCCCGTCTAATCACCAGCCACCGCCCTCCCAAGGCATGCTGGGATATGCCGTCAACACTGGTCAGGCAGGTGGAGGTGCAAGATAGCTTGAAGGTTAGGAGCGAGACAGGCCTACTATGCTGTGTTGCTGCTGCAACGCTGCCCCCCAGTGGACAGAGTGTGAAGTGCAGCTAACTATTGGTTTAAAGAGTGATCAATCAAGTGAACCCTGATTGGTAATCAGATATGTGTTATTGATCCTTCCAGGTTTGATCGATAGCGGAAGGACTTCCTAAGAAATACAGCCTAACGATGTAAACATTCATATCTCAGAAACCCCTAAACTACACTAAACTAAACTACCCTAAACTGTAGTTTAGTTTGGTGTAGTTTACAACTACACTAATCTATTCTAAACTAAACTAGACTACACTAAACTACACTACAGCACAACTACTCTAAACTGAGAGTAAAAGACTGTGGTTGTATTGGGCGGTTCCCAGGTGTGAATATTGTGAAGTGTGAAGCAGGGCGTTGCTGAGAACCAGAAACTACCCTGGGTCAATAAAGAAAAAAAAAATGTCTCTGACTGTCTGTCTCTCTCTCTCTCTCTCTCTCTCTCTCTCTCTCTCTCTCTCTCTCTCTCTCTCTCTCTCTCTCCCCCCCCTCCCCTCTAGTGGTCTGTGTGACTCTATCATACAGGATATCATCTACAGTTACCTTGTTCTCCCCAACCGCCTCAACATCCCTCTGGTGGGCGACGCCCAACTGGCCCAGCTCCGCTTCCCCCTCCCCCAGGTACACACACACACACACGCACATACACACACACACACACACACACACACACACACACACACATGAATATTTATGTATGTATATTTGTGTGTGTATATATGAATATATATATATGTGGTTGTTGCCTAAGGGGGTCTTGCGGGTCCACTTCCTGGAGGCCCAGAACCTTGTGGGCAAGGATAAGTTCCTGGGGGGTCTGATCAAGGGCAAATCGGACCCCTATGGTGTGATCCAGATCGGCAACCAGCTCTTCCAAAGCAAGGTGGTGCATGAGACCGTGAACCCCAAGTGGAACGAGGTGTATGAGGTACGCAAGGGACCCGAGTCCCCTAGGAGTAAAGATCTAGACTTCCCCTTCAGGTGTATCCTTAAACCCTCCCAGACCCTGCAGGTGTATCATTAACCCCTCCCCCTCCCTCCAGGTGATGGTGTATGAACACTCTGCCCAGCAGCTGGAGATCGAGCTCTTCGACGAAGACACTGATAAAGATGACTTCCTGGGACGGTAACATCACTTCCTGTCTGAACTGCTCCGCCGTGGCGTCTCGTGTTGCTGACCTGTCATCATTTACATTTACATTTGTCTTTAGTCCCCTTTAGTCAGGTAGGGGTTAGACAGTACAGAGACAGGTCATTAAGGAGCAGGTAGGGGTTAGACAGTACAGAGACAGGTCATTAAGGAGCAGGTAGGGGTTAGACAGAACAGACACAGGTCATTAAGGAGCAGGTAGGGGTTAGACAGTACAGAGACAGGTCATTAAGGAGCAGGTAGGGTTTAGACAGTACAGAGACAGGTCATTAAGGAGCAGGTAGGGGTTAGACAGTACAGAGACAGGTCATTAAGGAGCAGGTAGGGGTTAGACAGTATAGAGACGGGTCATTAAGGAGCAGGTAGGGGATAGACAGTACAGAGACAGGTCATTAAGGAGCAGGTAGGGGTTAGACAGAACAGACACAGGTCATTAAGGAGCACGTAGGGGTTAGACAGTACAGAGACAGTGTCTGGGATATATATAAATGAAACATTTGAACATCAGGACAATGAGGTGTTATAAGCATCAGAACAGTGGGATGCTATTATCTATTCAATATTTATCGATTATGTATTGATTGTTTATGTATTCATATTAATTGATTATTTATTGACTTGATTATTTATGTATTGTTCATTATTATCTAGGGATTATTTATTGATGATTGATTATTTTTTGTGTTTTGTCTCATTTGTAGTTTGGTGATTGACATGGCAGAAGTTGAAAAGCAAAAGAAAGTCGATGAGGTAATTGTTGTCCTCTCCTCTTTAAAAACCTTTAATAATGTCTTTCTATATGTCTGTCTATCTCTGTCTTTCTATATGTCTGTCAGTCTATTTGTCTGTCTGCCTGTCTACCTGTCTGTCTATTCATCGGTGAACTTTGACCTCCCCGCCCCATTAGAGCCACCCTGTGTGGACCTTGTTGTTGTTAACTAAAGTCTTTCCCACAATGCTTTGTGGCTGCAGTGGTGCGACCTGGAGGACGTGCCAACAGGGCAGCTACACCTGAAGCTGGAGTACCTGTCCCCTCTCTCCACCGCGGACCGCCTCGACCAGGTGCACCACCCACCCCCACCACCACCTCCTCCACCACCCCCACCTCCTCCACCACCCCCAAAAATATAATAATTATAAGTGATGTCATAATAAGTATAATGCATATCAGTGATGTCATAATGTTTGTCAGGCACTGGCGGGCATCAAGGCGGACCGCGGCCAGGCCAACGACGGCCTCTCCTCCGCTCTGCTGGTCGTATTCCTCGACTCGGCGCGGAACCTCCCGGTAAGATAACCGGCTGGTACCGGTTTGACCCAGAACGGCGTCGGTTAACAGAATAACGTCAGTAGTTCTGTAGTCCAGTTAGTAGAAGTCTGTTTTAAATACCCGGTATAAGAACTGTGTAAATGTCAAATGTACATTTCCTGGAGGAAGTCCCGCCCCTGCTCAGCCCAGACCAATCACGCTGCAATCAGTCCATTGGATTGGAGGTTTTTTAGACAGAATGGATTATATGTTGGTGTGTCAAAGCTAACACAGTGTAAGTCTAGCGTTTCCTAGTTCCACGTGCTAAATGTCAGATGTCTTAATGGACCTCAGGAAGAGGAAAACCTCGCCTGCACGTGCTGGGGGTGGAGCCAATCGTTGGCCACACCCATAGACGACCGGTGGGCCCAACCTCAGAGCCACACTGAATGGTTCCTGCTAACTTGTTCATATAGGCTGTTCCAGAGAGGCAGATACAACTCTTTAAAACTGTTTGGTTTTGTACAACGTTCCCACGCCATCAGTCTCTACGGAGCTGGGAGAGGGTGACCAGTCACGACCTGCACAGGCACACACTTATTACCCTCATCCTAAACTAGCTTGTTATAACCTTCATGTTAACCTAAACTAGCTTGTTAATATTATGATGTTAGCCAGGCGCTTGGTATTACATTCATGTTAGCATACATGAGCCCGTTATGACCCTCATTTTAGCCGTGCGCTAACTCGTATTCACCACCGGTCTGCTTCAGCACCTGTTCCTCTTCTCCTCCTCTGCTCTGCTCTACTCTGTGGTTAACACAGCGGTCCAATAGCACTCATATATGAATATATACAATAGTTACAGATATAGAATGCACAAATCCCTGAAGGGAGTGTCCATAAAATGTGTTTCAGAGGGATTTAGTTTATGGTCTTCTTCAGCTGTCTCTTTTCAGCTTCCTTCCTCTCTCTCTCTGCTCCTCCTGCTCCTCCTCCTGCTCCTCCTGCTCCTCCTGCTCCTCCTGCTGCCCCTCCTGCTCCTCCTGCTGCTCCTCTCCCTCTGAAGAGTGTGTTTGAGGGGAACTTGGGCTCGGGATTCTTGAAGGAGAGACGAGACGCTGGTCTGGTGTTCTGTGAGAACACGTCCTCCCTCTATAGGACTCTGTTTGTGAGTCCCCTCGTCTCCTCTGCCTCCTAGCGCTGCGTGCTGTTAGCTTGCTGCTGCTGCTGTGCTCGTCTGTGCACGTGTTGCTGTGCGCGATTGTTTGGTTGTAATTGCGAGCGGAGGGCAGCGCGTGGGTTTGACGAGCATGATGTGTCCTGTTGTTACCTGGTTGGTCTGAACGTCTCCCATCGGCTTGGCTTGATGTTGGCTAACAGCTCACAGCTTCAGGTCACCTGACAGCATGAGGTTAGCCAATGGTTTGACGTTAGCCAACAGTTTGATGTTAGCCAACAGCTAACGGTTTACAACCACTGATATTTTGGCCTATAACTGGTTTGTATCATCTCAACGCCATTCTTCTGCTGTTGGATCAGAGAGCCTTTAAACACATGACAGCGTGAGAGAAGGTCAGCATTGAAGTTGGGGACAACCCCATATGATGTCATCGTCCAAACCTTCCCGTGGTGTTTTGTAAAAAAACTTTTTAACCTTTTTTTTTTCTGAATGATTTTAAACTTTCATTTTAGCATAGACAATCCAAATAAATGTACTTAAATATTGTTTCACTTTTCTAGAATAAGTTAAAGCTGGAGTGAAACTGTGCCATGGTCTAAATATTACACATCAGTGTTGGGTGACAACAAAATAAACTCAGGGACAGAGCCATCCACAGGTTGAATTCACAACTCTAACACAGTGTAGCCTAGCAACACGTTGCTAGGCTATAACACCAGATGCCTAACTACTTTAGAGACTTAACTTCCTGTGATTGGAGAACCAATGAGATACCAGTGCTTATCCTTCACATCCCATAATATGTCTAATCATGGTGGATTTCCTGTCTGTAATAATGTGGTGTTTCCCCCTGGGTTAGGGAGTGTGTGATTAACCATTTCATCACCGTTGTCTCTGTTCTCTCTGTGATTGTTGTTGTTTATGTTGTTCCTCTTCCTCATCCTCCTCCTCATCCTCCTCCACATCCTCCTCCACTGTGCACGCCCTCCCGTTCCCTAATAACCTGCCGTGTGTGTGTGCGTGTGTGTCTGAGTACGTGTGTGTGTGTGTGTGTGTGTGTGTGTGTGTGTGTGTGTGTGTGCGTGTGCGTGTGCGTGCGTGTGCGTGTGCATGCGTGCGCGCGCGCGTGTGTGTGTGTGTGTGTGTGATCAAAGCGCAACCCGTTAGAGTTCAACCAAGAGGGGCTGAAGAAGGCCTCGGTCAATAAAGCCATCAAGGTAACCATGCCGACCACAGAACACCATGATGACCACAGAACACCACAGACAGACAGGTGGAGACAGACAGACAGAGAGAGACAGAGACAGACAGCGACAGGCAGAGACAAGCAGGGACAGACAGACAGACAGACGTATAGAAAGATAGACAAGCAGAGAATGAGACCGACCGAGAGACAGGAAGATGAAGCAACAGGAAGACAGAGAGACAGGAAGATGAAGAGACAGACAGAGAGACAGGAAGATGGCGACAGGAAGACAGAGAGACAGGAAGATGGAGAGACTGACAGGAAGACAGAGACACAGACAGAGAGACAGGAATACAGAAAGGCAGGGAGACAGACAGGTGTATAGAAAGATAGACAGCCAGAAAGGGAGATGGGCAGGTGTGTGTTCTTGTAAATCATTAACCAAACCCACCAATCAAACTAAAACCTGTCTGTGGACTAAAACCCTTTGTCTGCCTCTACAGTGTGTTGTAAATAACCTGATTTCTGCTCAGTCATCCATGTTATAACTAAATCATCCATGTTATAACTAAATCATCCATGTTATAACTAAATCATCCATGTTATAACTAAATCATCCATGTTATAATTAAATCTTCCATGTTATAACTAAATCTTCCATGTTATAACTAAATCTTCCATGTTATAACTAAATCTTCCTGGTCAAATCTATTTCCTGGGGTTAATGGTTTCACATCCTACAGTTAAACACACTAACTGCAATAATCTTTAGCATTACCTTATACTTAAATATATACTTAAACTTGCTTTAAACTTACTATAAGGTCAAACAGACAAATATGTAAAATATACTTGTGTATAATTTATATATTTATATCACTTATCTATGGGATAAGTTTGGCTATTGCTGTCTGACCTGTAGCAGACTTTAACCGTACAAACACATTCTGAGTAACTATTATAAATGAGAGAGTCTAACTTAAACACATCCTCAATAACTATTATAAATGAAACATGACTAGAGTCTAACTTAAACACATCCTCAGTAACTATTATAAATGAAACATGACTAGAGTCTAACTTAAACACATCCTCAGTAACTATTATAAATGAAACATGACTAGAGTCTAACTTAAACACATCCTCAGTAACTATTATAAATGAAACATGACAAGAGTCTAACCTAAACACATCCTCAGTAACTATTATAAATGAAACATGACTAGAGTCTAACTTAAACACATCCTCAGTAACTATTATAAATGAAACATGACTAGAGTCTAACTTAAACACATCCTCAGTAACTATTATAAATGAAACATTGGCTGTCTGTAGAACAGCAGTCATCCCGGCTAAATTTCTAAGTTTAAGTTTTTAAGTTTTTCCAACTAGTTGAGTCCAGTTGGACCTGTTGGACAGTTTGAAGGAGAAGAAAATGAAGAGTCCAATTTCAAAAAAGTTAAAAACCGAATGTGGTTGATAATATTTTATCATATTTATCATATATATTATGTTATATCATATTTATGTTGTAATTGGCCAAGTATGAATATGATCATGGTAAGGTAATGTACATAACATGATCATTTAAAGGTAAGGTACATCATTATGAATCTGCCATGGAAGGGTATAGCATATAGATTATATAA
>JAOPHQ010005040.1:0-20073 GCA_030340625.1 Merluccius polli
GAGTATAGAACCTATGATTAGGGTATAGAACCTGTATAGAACCTATAGATTAGAGTATATAACCTATAGATTAGAGTATAGAACCTATAGATTAGAGTATAGAACCTATATATTAGGGTATATAACCTATAGATTAGAGTATATAACCTATAGATTAGGGTATAGAACCTATAGATTAGAGTATAGTATATATAGATTAGAGTATAGAACCTATAGATTAGGGTATAGAACCTATAGATTAGAGTATAGAACCTATAGATTAGGGTATAGAACCTATAGATTAGGGTATAGAACCTATAGATTAGAGTATAGAACCTATAGATTAGGGTATAGAACCTATAGATTAGGGTATAGAAGGTGTTTAGAGGCTTTCCTCATCTGTATCATCATCTGTGATTCTTCATGCTGTTCTTTCTTTCCCTTTAAGGAGAAGCGATATATGAGGTGTAGAGGAGATGTAGGAGATACACTAAAGCAGTGGTCCTCAATTGGTCCTCAGGACCCACATGTGTCATTAGACCAGTGGTCCTCAACTGGTCCTCAGGACCCACATGTGTCATTAGACCAGTGGTCCTCAACTGGTCCTCAGGACCCCCATGTGTCATTAGACCAGTGGTTCTCAACTGGTCCTCAGGACCCACATGTGTCATTAGACCAGTGGTTCTCAACTGGTCCTCAGGACCCACATGTGTCATTAGACCAGTGGTTCTCAACTGGTCCTCAGGACCCACATGTGTCATTAGTCCCAAACCAAAACTAAAAAAGTATTTACCAGATTGCAAAAATCAAGTTCGAACGGATATCGAATACCAAGCAATGTATTCGAATATATTCGAATATTTACGACCCGCGGCTTTAGTTCCCCGTGTCTGATCGCTGTAATTCGGAGCGTGAATATCGGTTGAATATCTAATATCTTTCTAACTTTAAAAAACACTTTAGTATTGTTTAAGACGGTAGTCGCACATCCCTCGTAACTACGCCGTGAAGGTGAACCCTCCCGGACTCCGCTGTTAACATGAACCGCTCCGCCGGAGGAGCCGCACATCCACACGCACCGGACACCACAATACAAACACACATGTTTTACATTTGATTGCTTTTAAATAAAGTTGTGTGCCGTTATACGGTAAATAGGATTATTAAAAGTGTTCATGTCTCCTTCCTGGTCCAGAACCGCTTGGTCCATGCCGTTACCAGGCGGCCCG
Organism: Merluccius polli; assembly: GCA_030340625.1. Classification (NCBI taxonomy): domain Eukaryota; kingdom Metazoa; phylum Chordata; class Actinopteri; order Gadiformes; family Merlucciidae; genus Merluccius; species Merluccius polli. Next base: position 1,209 of record JAOPHQ010005040.1, read on the forward strand.
CTTCGTGCGTCTGCTTGTAAAGTGTTTCTATATACTCGCATACAGAAACGGTAAAGTTAGATTACAAATTAGATTAACGCGATTAAAAAAACATAACACGCTAAACATAAAAACCGAATCGTTTATACATATTCGAATTCGGATATTTCACGTCATATTCGAATGCATATTCGAATATGGAATAAAAAGTGACAGCGCTAGCGTGCAGTAATCCACAACGCCTCCATGTCGGTAATTGAAACTAATGGGTCGAGACCCACTAATGGGTCGAGACCCACCAGTTGAGATTCACTGCTCTAAAGGACATACAAACCACTTAGTGGTGCCTCTCGAGTTATTAAGTTATGTCAGTTTGAAATTAATAGTTAGTTCTCTACTAGTTTGAAACCAATACTTGTTAGTTTTGTACCAGTTTAAGACTGCTAGTTAGTCAGTACCAGTTTAAAACTAATAGTCAGTATTAGTTTAAAACTACTAGTTAGTCAGTACCAGTTACTACGACTAGTTACGTCAGTACTAGTTTAAAGTCACTACTAGTTAGTACCAGTTTAAGTCCTGGGTTGGTAAGTAAATGTGTGTCCACATTGTGTCATGCTTTTTGGTTTGTCGTCTGCCGAACTCACTCACCAGATGGATACACAACGCTCAGTGTTATGTGTATACTAAACGTTGTTAGTGCATACATAATACTTTTTTAATGGGGTTTTAATATTTCAAGGTTTATAGGGAGTTATCGGTGTCCATGTTCTCTAAGTGCAACATCTGTAACCCAGAAGCACTTTGTTGGTTAAAGGACTTTAAAACTATCTAGCGATGGAGGAAGGAGTCCAGCGCTGTTAAAAGAGCTGAGACTCTGCGGTACACACGCAGACATACTGCAGTAGATTATATATATATATATGTATATATATATATATAGTATATATATGTAGTACTGTGTATTCAGTACCCACAGGGCCACAGTCTCATCTCTATGGATGTTTACATGGCGTGTTTCATCCATACCATCTGTACTTCATGTACTCACTCAGATTTCAATGTGCATTTTGTCGCTGATGCAGCTTTGCAGTGGTGAATACAATATATCCAATCATGTTCAATTACAAACTAATCCTTTCCTGAAAGAAAATAAGACTAGAAATCTTGCAGTCAAGTAAATCAAGCTAAATGTCTTGCAAAACAAAATGTCCTGACAATGTAGACTGACTTCACAGATTGGGTCTTGATGAGAAGCTAAACCGTATGGCTGGAAACCATTCCAACAATGTGAGCCCATGGATCCAAACCAGGAGACATCTCTCACATGGCGTCAATATCACGTAACATATGTGTTGAGGCCAGAAAGTGAACTCCCAGCCGGATGCTGTGCGGGTCCATGTGAACCTAAGGGCGGATTTTGTAAGACATTCGCTGTAGAAATGAATCTGACTGCTGCTTTAGTCCAGAAAGGGTTCCTGAGTAGAGATCCACTTGCAAACCTTTCACAACGCTGCACACACGCAGCGCTGTAACGCTAGCTGCTTGGCTACGCAGCTTCTAGTCCTGCAAGTTGAATTGATTTGATTGATTATTGATCAGTGTGTGCCGATTACTCAAAGCGATAGAGCTAGGGCCTGGCGCTAGGCTAGCCATGGTAGCAACACATCACAGCTAGCTTAGCATGTGGACCAGCGCCCCACTCTATCGCTTTACCCTTTATAAAGTAGTATTTAAAGAGTTGAATAACATAAAATAACATGTTATGATGTTATTTATGTTATGTCCCACGTGAAGAACTCCTGTAAACCTTGCGGTATTGAAACTCAGTGAGCAAGGCGTCTTAGACAAGCTGAAAAACAAATGGTGGTACGATAAGGGAGAGTGTGGAACCAAGGACTCTGGAAGTAAGGTCAGTCGCTGCGGTCGCACCTCCAAATGTTCAAATGTTGAGATGAATGATTCATACGTTCATAGACACGTTCAATACGTAGCCTCACTAACTGATCACCATGACAACCATCAGACACTTCAATATGACACCTTTCATAACACCACTGTTAGACATTAGTACTACTGACTTATTAACAACATAACGTAAGAGTAGTAACCATTATACTGCTATTCTGTTGACCAAACCTTTATTGACATTTTGTTTGTTGGTGTGTTTAATCATTTGTCATAAAATGTTATTTACAATTTGTCGTAAGAGGTTTTTTTCACGTTTAAAAAAGGCGGTTAACGCTCCGCCTTTAAAACGTGAAAAATACTTTTTTATCCTTAAGACTTTATCCTTAAGACTTTAGGTAACGACTAAGGAAATAGGATTTAAAGTAGGGAAGGAACTAGGGTGTGTGAATACTTTATAAAAACACAAATGGTCAAACAAAAAAATGAAATTCAATACGAATGTTTGGCTTTTATAATATCAGTAAATTGGTTCTACTCTACATGAATGACTTCATTAATTAGTTAATGATCCCCCCGAAGGCCCCAAGGGCCCCAAGGGCCCCAAGGTAGACCGCGAGGGCCCCAAGGTAGACCGCGAGGGCCCCGAGGTAGACCGGCAGGGGCCCCAAGGTAGACCCTGAGGGCCCCAAGGTAGACCGGCGGGGGCCCCAAGGTAGACCGGCGGGGGCCCCAAGGTAGACTGGCGGGGGCCTCGCCGGGGGAGACTACTACTACACAATAAGAGCCTTTCTCTCTACATTCACCGCACTAGTTTAGTCCGTCGTCCACAACTTTGACTCCAAAACGACGAGTGGCGCTCGTTTTAAATCGACACGCGACTGCTGGGATGGGGAGGTTGGCTCAGGTAGAGGGTTCAGTACCCCAGGGTAGGCCTACATAGGGTGCGTTAGGGAAGTCTCCAGGGGCCCATAAGGTAGAGGGTTTAAACCCCCAGGGTAGGCCTACATAGGGTGCGTTAGGGAAGTCTCCAGGGGCCCATAAGGTAGAGGGTTTAAACCCCCAGGGTAGGCCTACATAGGGTGCGTTAGGGAAGTCTCCAGGGGCCCATAAGAAACCCTAATCGCTGTGCTTTACCTGTTGCCAGGACAAGACGAGCGCTCTGAGCCTCAGCAACGTGGCCGGGGTCTTCTACATCCTGGTGGGGGGTCTGGGTCTGGCCATGACTGTGGCCCTCATCGAGTTCTGCTATAAGTCCCGAGAAGAAACCAAGCGACTGAAACTCGCGAAGAACGCCCAGAACTTTAAACCGGCGCCTCCAGCCAACACGCAGAACTTCGCCACGTACCGAGAGGGCTACAACGTGTATGGGACGGAGAGCGTCAAGATCTAGACCTCGGCAGGTAAACCTTCTGCCCAGAGGTAGACCTTCTGCCCAGAGGTAGACCTCGGCAGGTAACCCTTCTGCCCAGAGGTAGACCTTCTGCCCAGAGGTAGACCTTCTGCCCAGAGGTAGACCTCGGCAGGTAACCCTTCTGCCTAGATGTAGACCTTGGCAGGTAACCCTTCTGCCCAGAGGTAGACCTTCTGCCCAGAGGTAGACCTCGGCAGGTAACCCTTCTGCCCAGAGGTAGACCTCGGCAGGTAACCCTTCTGCCTAGATGTAGACCTTGGCAGGTAACCCTTCTGCCCAGAGGTAGACCTTCTGCCCAGAGGTAAACCTCGGCAGGTAACCCTTCTGCCCAGAGGTAGACCTCGGCAAGTAACCCTTCTGCCCAGAGGTAGACCTTCTGCCCAGAGGTAGACCTTCTGCCCAGAGGTAGACCTTCTGCCCAGAGGTAGACCTCGGCAAGTAACCCTTCTGCCCAGAGATAGACCTCGGCAGGTAACCCTTCTGCCCAGAGGTAAACCTCGGCAGGTAACCCTTCTGCCCAGAGGTAGACCTCGGCAGGTAACCCTTCTGCCCAGAGGTAGACCTCGGCAGGTAACCCTTCTGCCCAGAGGTAGACCTTCTGCCCAGAGGTAGACCTCGGCAGGTAACCCTTCTGCCCAGAGGTAGACCTCGGCAGGTAACCCTCCTGCCCAGAGGTAGACCTTCTGCCCAGAGGTAGACCTCGGCAGGTAACCCTTCTGTCCAGAGGTAGACTTTGGCAGGTAACCCTTCTGCCTAGATGTAGACCTCGGCAGGTAACCCTTCTGCCCAGAGGTAGACCTTCTGCCCAGAGGTAGACCTCGGCAGGTAACCCTTCTGCCCAGAGGTAGACCTCAGCAGGTAACCCTTCTGCCCCCCCCACACTTGATTGACTCCAAGCTTGTGGACAATAATTGAATTGAATATTTGTAATTTCTCTGATTATTTGTAAAAATCATCTTAATATATAAAATGAAACGGTGACAAAGTTGAGGGGGAGACACTGTAATTATTGTTTAGATTTAATTAAGGATTACATCTGCACACAAATTATAGCTGACAGGTAAAATCCGTTTATTAATCACTCCAACGAAATGGGTTATGTATTAAAATGTATTTAAATTAGGATTCATCTGCAAAACTTATGATCTTCATTACATTTGCAGATTGGAAACGTCAATCCTAACGGTGGCTGAACCCTGGACAGTCACACACACACACACACACACACACACACACACACACACACACACACACACACACACACACACACAGGGCTCTGGACTGTGGAGCCGTCTAACCCGCTCCTCCGGATCTCCATGTTGGCTGACGGGCGTTCGGCGGGGAATCGAACCTGCGATCCGACTCGTAGTGCCTTACCGAACACACGGCATCATGGCAATGCAACTTCAATTGGAATCGAGAGACTCTTTGAGACACTTCAGGACTCAAACGCCGCCGAGTGGCTGAAGACTTTCTGGTTTTGTTTCCACAGGAAACCATCGGGACTCTGAACACGTTAATAGTTTGAATCCTCTCCATATTCTGTGGTGAAAACTTTTAAGTTTGTGTTTTAATGTTATACTTAGTGTAGTAAAGTCATCTACTTATTTTACTCTAAGGTTTTATTTTCAGTGCTATAGTATAATACAATTTAATTCATAGATTAAGATCAGTAATAGTGATGACATGGTTGTTTTTTTATTGGAAAATGTGAATCATGTGACTGTGAGGTTTGCGCTCTGAAAGGCTTCGGTGCGGACGACGAAGACAAAGACCGTCTGTAATATCTAGTGCAGCTATGAGGTACTCACATCCCCACGCTCACATCCTACACAACAGCTCACATCCTAGAGACAACAGCTCACATCCTAGACAACAGCTCACATCCTAGACAACAGCTCACATCCTAGAGACAACATCAACAGCTCACATCCTAGACAACAGCTCACATCCTAGACAACAGCTCACATCCTAGAGACAACAGCTCACATCCTAGACAACAGCTCACATCCTAGACAACAGCTCACATCCTAGAGACAACAGCTCACATCCTAGACAACAGCTCACATCCTAAAGACAACAGATCACATCCTAGACAACAGCTCACATCCTAGACAACAGCTCCCATCCTAGACAACAGCTCACATCCTAGACAACAGCAGCTCACATCCTAAAGACAACAGCTCACATCCTAGAGACATCAACAGCTCACATCCTAAAGACAACATCAACAGCTCACATCCTAGAGACAACAGCTCACATCCTAGACAACAGCTCCCATCCTAGACAACAGCTCACATCCTAAAGACAACATCAACAGCTCACATCCTAGACAACAGCTCACATCCTAGAGACAACAGCTCACATCCTAGACAACAGCTCACATCCTAGAGACAACAGCTCACATCCTAGACAACAGCTCACATCCTAAAGACAACATCTCACATCCTAGACAACAGCTCACATCCTAGAGACAACAGCTCACATCCTAGACAACATCAACAGCTCACATCCTAGACAACAGCTCACATCCTAGAGACAACAGCTCACATCCTAAAGACAACAGCTCACATCCTAGAGACATCAACAGCTCACATCCTAAAGACAACATCAACAGCTCACATCCTAAAGACAACATCAACAGCTCACATCCTAAAGACAACAGCTCACATCCTAAAGACAGCATCAACAGCTCACATCCTAAAGACAGAATAAACAGCTACACCTCCTAAATATAGCATCAACAGGTCACATCCTAGACAGCATCAACAGCTCACATCCTAGACAGCATCAACAGCTCACATCCTAAATATAGCATCAACAGCTACACCTCTTAAGACAGCATCAACAGCTCACATCCTAAAGACAGCATCAGCAGCTCACATCCTAAAGACAGCATCAACAGCTCACATCCTAAAGACAGCATCAACAGCTCACATCCTAGAGACAGCATCAACAGCTCACATCCTAGACAGCATCAACAGCTCACATCCTAAATATAGCATCAACAGCTACACCTCTTAAGACAGCATCAACAGCTCACATCCTAAAGACAGCATCAGCAGCTCACATCCTAAAGACAGCATCAGCAGCTCACATCCTAAAGACAGCATCAACAGCTCACATCCTAAAGACAGCATCAACAGCTCACATCCTAGAGACAGCATCAACAGCTCACATCCTAGAGACAGCATCAACAGCTCACATCCTAGACAGCATCAACAGCTCACATCCTAAAGACAGCATCAACAGCTCACATCCTAAAGACAGAATAAACAGCTACACCTAAAGACAGCATCAACAGCTCACATCCTAAAGACAGAATAAACAGCTCACATCCTAGAGACAGCATCAACAGCTCACATCCTAAAGACAGAATAAACAGCTACACCTAAAGATAGCATCAGCAGCTCACATCCTAAAGACCTCATCATTCACATCTTTAAAAAACAGGTGGAGGTGTTAAGACTGCATTCCTGTACAAACTGTGCTATTCCCTATTTAATGAAGTTTATATTTAATATTTAACCCCCCCCCCCCCCCCCCCCCCCCCCCGTTTAGTTGTGACATCAGCAGCTGCATTTTGTATTACATTGCGTTTTATCGCCGGTTGGCTTTTGGACATCCAGACGGACAGAACAGGAAGTGGAATAAGATGGCGGCTTGTGTGTAAATGTGATGTTTTAATCGAGATAGAGATGTAAAGAGATGTAAAGACGCTTCTCATTAACGGCTGAAACTTTAATTTAGATTTCCTCCCCAAGTGAAACGCATGTCAGACTGTTGATGGCTTAACGACCCCTGAAGGTCAAACCTCAGTCCCTCCAGGGGGGAGAGGCATGCAGACCGCAGGATCCGTGTACAAACACTTTTATTACATTCTTTTCCTAAATAAAAGCAACTTCTTTATATTTTGTTTTGTATATTTATTTTATTGTGTTGTACTTACTACTTATTTACATGTGTTGAGTTCTTTCCAACACTTTAAAAAAACGCTTAGTGAGTTGAAATCCTTCAACTGATTTCCCCCCCGTTGAGAACCGCCGGATCAAACCGGATCTCCAAACCTTAAAGTTATCATACAATGCATAATATTACATTACAGCAATGCCAAATCATTTGTTCGTTGGTACAAGAATTGATATCACATACGAAACAGATGGTTTTACAAAATAAAAGCATGAGACAAGATCAAAGTGACACACTAAGAAATCCATTATTTATTGGTTTTAAAAAAGCGTACACTTGAGTACAGCAGATTAAAAACTCCAAAAAGTTACTTGAAACAGTTTTAGTCCAATACAGAACTTTAGAAGTGGGATTTTATTCTTTATTTTACAATTCTGCATTTTCAGGGAGAATAAACTGCCATTTTTTTTGTCATTTTATAAATTATGTAAAAACCTGAAAACACAAAACAGTGAACAAATAGTGACATAAATTGAAAAAAAAAAAAAAATCCAAAACAAAAAAACAAACATGATTTGAATTCATGTTCCCCTCTTTATTATTGTACACATAATATACAAACTGGTCCTTTGTATTTGTATTCATCTAAACGCTCATTAAAAGGTGTGTGTGGGAGGATGTGTAGGAGCTAAAGGCCGGTACACACTAGCGACGCGAGCAACACTTTGTGCTCAAGTTCTACCATAAAAAAATCATAACACTTTGAGGTGGTCAACAGGAATCACATTTAAAATGAAACATAAAAACAACGAGAGTTGAGAGTCCATAAACTACAGCTGACGTTCCTGGGCAGTGTCGACACAGAAACCAAAAAGAAGCAGCAGATCTCGTTCAGGATGTCCGAGGGCTAACATGTGCTGATGAAAGCTTCTCCGGTTCTGTGAGCAGCAGGAGGAACACAGTGAGGAACCGAGACAACAGAGAAGAGGACCACTAGAAGATATTGAGGAACCAAGACAACAGACAGAGGGGAGGACCAGTAGAAGATGTGGAGGAACAGAGAGAGGAGGACCAGTAGAAGATGTAGAGGACCAGAGAGGAGGACCAGTAGAAGATGTGGAGGAACAGAGAGGAGGACCAGTAGAAGATGTGGAGGAACAGAGAGGAGGACCAGTAGAAGATGTGGAGGAACAGAGAGGAGGACCAGTAGAAGATGTGGAGGACCAGAGGACAGAGAGAGGAGGACCAGTAGAAGATGTGGAGGAACAGAGAGGAGGACCAGTAGAAGATGTGGAGGACCAGAGGACAGAGAGAGGAGGACCAGTAGAAGATGTGGAGGAACAGAGAGGAGGACCAGTAGAAGATGTGGAGGAACAGAGAGGAGGACCAGTAGAAGATGTGGAGGACCAGAGAGGAAGACCAGTAGAAGATGTGGAGGAACAGAGAGGAGGACCAGTAGAAGATGTGGAGGAACAGAGAGGAGGACCAGTAGAAGATGTGGAGGAACAGAGAGGAGGACCAGTAGAAGATGTGGAGGACCAGAGGACAGAGAGAGGAGGACCAGCAGAAGATGTTGGGGTCTTACCTTCACTGTGGTGGCGGAGCACATTATCTGTGCTTGTCTGACGATTTATGAGTGACAACGTTAAGGGAAACGGTCCAAAACAAAGTGTTAGACGGACAGAAAGAGAGACAGATGGACAGGGAGGGAGACAGACAGACACAGTAAGAGACAGACAGACAGACAGACAGGGAGGATGACAGACAGACACAGTAAGAGACAGACAGACAGACAGACAGGGAGGATGACAGACAGACACAGAGGTCCACAAGTGATTTTCAAGGATATTGTTTCTTCTCTTCTTTTCCACTACTGCTGTCTCTCTTCTCCTTCTTCTCAGACTTCTCCTTGTCGTGGCGAGACTCCTGAAGACATGAAATACAGCAGAGGTGAGGACAGAGGAGGTGAGGATAGAGGAGGTGAGGATAGTAGAGGTGAGGATAGAGGAGGTGAGGGTAGAGGAGGTGAGGATAGAGGTGGTGAGGACAGTACTGTAGAGGTGAGGACAGTAGAGGTGAGGATAGAGGAGGTGAGGACAGTAGAGATGAGGACAGTAGAGGTGAGGACAGTAGAGGTGAGGATAGAGGAGGTGAGCACAGTAGAGGTGAGGACAGTAGAGGTGAGGACAGTAGAGGTGAGGATAGAGGAGGTGAGGACAGTAGAGGTGAGGACAGTGGAGGTGAGGATAGTAGAGGTGAGGACAGTAGAGGTGAGGACAGTAGAGGTGAGGACAGTAGAGGTGAGGATAGAGGAGGTGAGGACAGTAGAGGTGAGGACAGCAGAGGTGAGGACAGCAGAGGTGAGGATAGAGGAGGTGAGGACAGTAGAGGTGAGGATAGAGGAGGTGAGGACAGTAGAGGTGAGGATAGAGGAGGTGATGACAGTAGAGGTGAGGATAGAGGAGGTGAGGACAGCAGAGGTGAGGACAGCAGAGGTGAGGACAGCAGAGGTGAGGATAGAGGAGGTGAGGACAGTAGAGGTGAGGATAGAGGAGGTGATGACAGTAGAGGTGAGGACAGTACTGTAGAGGACAGTAGAGGTGAGGATAGTAGAGGTGAGGACAGTAGAGGTGAGGACAGTAGAGGTGAGGACAGAGGAGGTGAGGACAGCAGAGGTGAGGACAGTAGAGTTGAGGACAGTAGAGGTGAGGACAGCAGAGGTGAGGACAGTAGACCATAATAAGCAGAGGGGGTGATCTGACCTTCTTGCCTCCAGAAGACGTTCTCTCCGGCTTCACAGAGTCGCTCTTCTCCTTACTGGAGGACTTGGAGCGTTTGGTCTTCTCCTTCTCGGCGGAGGGAGGCGGGTCTGAGGAGGGGCTGGTGCTCTTACTGTTCTTACAGGAGTCTGGGGGTGAGAAGGTGTGGATCATGTGACGCGTGTGTGTGGTGAGATACGTGATGATGATGGTGATGATGAAGAAGACAAGAGGAGCTCACTGGTTCCGTTCTCGTCCTTCCTCCTCTTGGTCTCCTGGTTGGCCTCGGAGTCGCTGATGATGTGGTCCTGAGGAGAGGAAGATGGAGAGGTCACTCCCTGGTCTCACTACAACATCTCACTCCCTGGTCTCACTACAACATCTCACTCCCTGGTCTCACTACAACATCTCACTCCCTGGTCTCACTACAACATCTCACTCCCTGGTCTCACTCTCTGGTCTCACAACATATCACAACATCTCACTCCCTGGTCTCACTACAACATCTCACTCCCTGGTCTCACTACAACATCTCACCCTCTGGTCTCACTACAACATCTCACTCTCTGGTCTCACAACATCTCACTCTCTGGTCTCACAACATCTCACTATCTGGTCTCCACACTACTGCACACGTCTGGTCTCACTAGCTCTCACTCCCTGGTCTCACTACCTCTCACTCCCTGGTCTCAATCCCTGGTCTCACTACAACATCTCACTCCCTGGTCTCACTCTCTGGTCTCACTACATCATCTCACTCCCTGGTCTCACTACAACATCTCACTCCCTGGTCTCACTACAACATCTCACTCTCTGGTCTCGCAACATATCACAACATCTCACTACCTCTCACTCCCTGGTCTCACTACAACATCTCACTCCCTCGTCTCACTACAACATCTCACCCTCTGGTCTCACTACAACATCTCACTCTCTGGTCTCACATCTCACTCTCTGGTCTCCACACTACTGCACACTTATGGTCTCACTAGCTCTCACTCCCCGGTCTCACTCCCTGGTCTCACTACCTCTCACTCCCTGGTCTCACTACAACATCTCACTCCCTGGTCTCACTACAACATCTCACTCCCTGGTCTCACTACAACATCTCACTCCCTGGTCTCACTACAACATCTCACTTCCTGGTCTCACTACAACATCTCACTCCCTGGTCTCACTCCCTGGTCTCACTACAACATCTCACTCTCTGGTCTCCACACCATCTCACTCTCTGGTCTCCACACCATCTCACTCTCTGGTCTCCACACTACTGCACACTTCTGGTCTCACTACAACATCTCACTCCCTGGTCTCACTCCAACATCTCCCCCTCTGTCTCCACACGTCTCACTACTCACTCTCTTCCTCTCCTTGCGCTCCTTCTCTTCCTTCTTGTCCTTGGAGCGCGGCGTCGCTCCGTCGTTCTCCTTCTTGTCCGTCTCCCTCTCTCTGCTCTTGGAGCGCGACACACAGTTGTAGGCGGCGTGCTGCTGCTGCGGAGACGCACACACGTTACGCACACCGGAGAGCAATATGATTATCTCTGTGTAAAATTATATATCATAAAAATTAGGGGTGTCCGATATTATCGGCCGATATTGACATAAAAAAATCAATATGGGAAAATATCGGTATGGGTTTTTAAAAAAGCTCAAAGTGACTAAAGTGTCCTCTGGCTGTTATACCGTTGGAGAGCTCTAACTGTCCTGAGTCCAATGCAAGAGACCGTTTCCTGTCAGTACAAAGACAGTGTGAAATAAATAATAAACACTTTGTTTGAAATAATTTCAGACATCTGTTATGTTTCAAGTGAGGACGTGGTTTGATGACATCATCAAACGCGCCGTCTCCATAACAACCTGGGCTGTGCGGCCGTGTAGCGGGACGCTAGTTGTAGCTGTAGATATGTCGGTGGTTTGGAATTATTTCAAAGTTTGGAATTATTTCAAAGTTTGGAATTATTTCAAAGTTTCCGCATATATCGGTATCGGTATCGGTTAATATCGGTATCGGAAATTAAGAGTTGAACAATATCGGTAAAAAAGCCAATATCGGACATCCCTAATAAAAATAATGCTACCCAGTCACCTCCATGGTAATTACACCTAGTATAAATAAATACATAAAAATAAATATATATATAAAGTAGAAATACAAGTAGAAATAGGAGGCACAGCTGTGATGATGTAAGTGTCGGTTGTTTCTGTTCCTTCTATGTCAATATTCTCATTTCTGATGTACATCAAAAAATATCTGCTGCTGAGTCCTGCTAATATTACACAGAGACAGACAGACAGACAGACAGAGAGACAGACAGACAGACAGAGAGACAGACAGAGAGACAGAGAGACAGACAGACAGACAGAGAGACAGACAGACAGGGAAACTGCAGCATCTACATCAGGACTTGTTCAACTGAAACCTGTGAGGGATTTGACGTCAAAACGTTCCTCCAGATAAACCTCAGAGTCGTTCACTAGAACAGTTTGAGGGAGGAGGTCAGTCGGTTCGTCCTCTGGCCTCTGTAGCTTCATCACAAACGGCTGTCTCACCTCCACACGGATAATCTTACGGTTATTTAATTTAATTAGTCTAAATAAAATGTAATTTTTCATTGTGTCTCCAGGGTGTGAAGGCTGAACACCTGGTTGATACTTCAGTCATTTATCATTTTAACCCAAGCGACTCAAGCTCCATCCTTAAGCAGCGTGTCCTTAGGGAGCAGGTAGGGGTTAGGATAGTTATTATAGTTATGTTTATGACATCATAACTAGTCACTATGTTAGTAATGTTAGGAGGGTTAGAGAGAGGCGGTAGCAGAGTAGTGAGTCAAACCTTGCTGGCCGAGTCCTTGGGGTCGTTGTTAGCGTCCTGTAGGAATGAATGGACATGACAGGTGAGCCGCTGGGGGGGGGGGAGGGGAGGAGGGAGGAGGTAAAAAGGGGGAGGAGGAGGAGGAGGAGGAAGGGGGAGGTGGAGGAGGCTGCCCGCTTCTTCTCCAAATCTGACCTCTGACCTTCAGGGATCAAGGCTTGGACAAGGTCACACCTGTCAATACTGAGCATGGAGTTATACATCTATAGAGTTATATATCTATATAGAGTTATACATCTATATAGTTATACATCTATACAGAGTTATACATCTATATAGAGTTATACATCTATAGAGTTATATATCTATAGAGTTATACATCTATACAGAGTTATACATCTATATAGAGTTATACATCTATAGAGTTATATATCTATATAGAGTTATACATCTATAGAGTTATACATCTATAGAGTTATATATCTAGAGTTATACATCTATATAGTTATACATCTATATAGAGTTATACATCTATATAGAGTTATATATCTATAGAGTTATACATCTATAGTTATACATCTATATAGAGTTATACATCTATAGAGTTATACATCTATATAGAGTTATACATCTATAGAGTTATACATCTATATAGTTATACATCTATATATAGTTATACATCTATAGAGTTATACATCTATATAGTTATACATCTATATATAGTTATAAATCTATGTAGAATTATACATCTATGTAGAGTTATACATCTATATAGAGTTATATATCTATATAGAGTTATACATCTATGTAGAGTTATACATCTATAGAGTTATATATCTATATAGAGTTATACATCTATGTAGAGTTATACATCTATAGAGTTATATATCTATATAGAGTTATACATCTATAGTTATACATCTATAGAGTTATACATCTATGTAGAATTATACATCTATATAGTTATACATCTATATAGAGTTATACATCTATATAGAGTTATACATCTATATAGTTATACATCTATATAGAGTTATATATCTATATAGAGTTATACATCTATAGAGTTATACATCTATATAGAGTTATATATCTATGGGTTGTATATCTAGAACCTGTCTGCAGCGTGTCATGGAAGGGCTGTGGTGAGCTGGTGTGTGTCTAAAGTGCTAAGTGCTAGGTGTGGTAGCTCCAGGTGTGGTAGCTCCAGGTGTGCTAGCGCAGGGGGTGTGCTAGCCCTAGGTGTGCTAGCGCCAGGTGTGCTAGCGCCAGGTGTGCTAGCCCTAGGTGTGCTAGCGCCAGGTGTGCTAGCGCCAGGTGTGCTAGCGCTAGGTGTGCTAGCGCCAGGTGTGCGCCAGTGTATCTGAGTATCTGTCACTTACAGGTGGAGACACGCTGGAGCCTACACCTCGCAGGGCTACTATTACACCGCTAGCGTTGCCGTGGTTACTGTTGACTCGGGGACATCTCGCTCGCCTCTTCCATCTCTCCTTTCCTTCCATCTCTCCTTTCCTTCCATCTCTCCTCTCCTTCCTTTCTTTGGAGGAGGGGCCGTATTGCTTAGCTCTCCCTCTGTTTCTGTTGTGAGGGCTGGTGGGGGGGGGGGGGGGGGGGGGGAGGATTGGGGGTCTTCAGGTCGGCTGGCGGCCTCTCTTCTCTCGGCGTGAGCTGGGGACCAATAGGGCGCTGTGTGGAGGGGGGGGGGGGGGGGAGGGGGTCGCAGGAACACATCTGGAGGCGAAGAGATGTCTGCAATCTCTTCAACACCAACCGGTGAAACATGGCCCGCCAAACCGTCTTCTGGATCTCCGTCAGGGTGGGGGCGGGGCCGGGGTCGTCAGGCGTGGCCACGGCGACAACCACCGTCACCGTGGATACGGGACACAGAGGATCGCCGCGGATACGGGACACAGAGGATCGCCGTGGATACGGGACACAGAGGATCGCCGCGGATACGGGACACAGAGGCTAAAGTGCTTCAGATCTTCTTGGGGACAACAACTCTGATGATGAGGTCAGGATTGAACTCCAGGCTGGTAAAAACTCTCCTCTCCGGGAGATGGAATTGGGGGGGGGGGGGGGGGGAACTTTTGATTGAAACTTTGGAAAATTTCCCTGCAGCCGAACTTCTCTTGTATGAAAAAATACTGGTGAGGGGTGGGCATGGGTGCAACGGTACAAAAAACATCTTCTCAAGGCACTCTACGACTGCTTCCCTCTATACGAAAATACTGCACTCTTTCAATAAGAAAATAATTTAACATATAAATAACGCTCCTGGGTGGAAAGTCCATCAGGCTTAAGGTGGGGGGAGACAGTAGAGTCCATAGAGCTGCAGGGTCTGGGGGCTCCCGGCTCCGGGCTGGGGGGGTCTCCGGTGGTCTGGCGGCCCGGGGGGAGGGGCAGAGGGGGAACACGACCTCAGGCCATACTAACCTTTACAGACGACGAGTGGGACGGAGACGAATGGCTGTCCAGCTTTCGCCTTTTGTTATCTGGGGAGGGAGGAGACGAGGTTATGAAACACTCGAACCCTGAAGACAACTTCCACATTCAATCAAGTCAACTTTATTTATCACATTTCATACATACATGAGGTGTGTGTGTGTGTATGTGGTGTGTGTGTGTGTGTGTGTGTGTGTGTGTGTGTGAGACCCACCCCTCTCAGACTCAGCAGACTCCGGTCTGGGTGCAGGCAGCTTGGCTCCGCTGGCCGCTCCCCGCTCCTTCTCCTTGCTCTTAGACTCCCTGGACGCCTCCTTCGCCTCCTCCTTGCCGCCGCCTCCGCCGCCGCCGCCGCTCTTCTCCTCCTTCAGCTTGTCGCGCTCTGCCTTGGGGGTCCGCTCCTTACCCTCGCGCCCCGGCCCGCGCGCTCCTCCTTTGCTGCTCCGCTGCGCTCCTCCTTTCCTCGCTCCTCCCTCTGCTTGTCGCGGCGGTCTCCCTTGGCCTCGGGCGTGGCACCGGGCGTCTTCTCCTTCTTCTCCTTCTTCTCCTTGCCGCTTTTCTCCTTGTCCTCCTTGGCACTCTTGGTGCTGTGAGGAGACCAGGAGAGGGTTACCATGCAGGCAGTACACCAGCTCCTCCACTAGAGGGCAGGCCCTCTGGACACACTGTATTTATACATGACATACAGGCATTATTATTATTATTATCATTATTATTATTATTATTATTATTATTATTATTATTATTATCATTTACATGACATACAGGAAGTAAACACCGACCTGTTGGGAGCAGAGTTCCCGTTGCTGGTGGTCACCTTGGCTGCGGTGCTGTTGGCTTTGCTCAGCGGCTTGGTGGTTCCTGGGGTCTTGTCTTTACTCCGATCTACGAACACATTCACATTCTTAACACCACAGAGATGGAGAGACAAAGGAAGATGGCCGGACGGAAAAGGAGAGAGAGAGAGAGGAATAGACAGAGAAAGGGGGAGGAGGAGGAGGAGGAGGAGGTAAGATGGCGAGACAGAAAGAGAGAGAGAGAGAGAGAGGAATAGACAGAGAAAGGGGGAGGAGGAGGAGGAGGAGGTAAGATGGCGAGACAGAAAGAGAGAGAGAGAGAGAGAGGAATAGACAGAGAAAGGGGGAAGAGGAGGAGGAGGAGGAGGTAAGATGGCGAGACAGAAAGAGAGAGAGAGAGAGAGAGGAATAGACAGAGAAAGGGGGAGGAGGAGGAGGAGGAGGTAAGATGGCGAGACAGAAAGAGAGAGAGAGAGAGAGAGGAATAGACAGAGAAAGGGGGAGGAGGAGGAGGAGGAGGAGGTAAGATGGCGAGACAGAAGAGAGAGAGAGAGAGAGAGAGAGGAATAGACAGAGAAAGGGGGAGGAGGAGGAGGAGGAGGTAAGATGGCGAGACAGAAAGAGAGAGAGAGAGAGAGAGAGAGAGAGAGGAATAGACAGAAAGGGGGAGGAGGAGGAGGAGGAGGTAAGATGGCGAGACAGAAAGAGAGAGCGAGAGAGAGAGAGGAATAGACAGAGAAAGGGGGAGGAGGAGGTAAGATGGCGAGACAGGAGAGAGAGAGAGAGAGAGAGAGAGAGAGAGAGAGAGAGAGAGAGAG
This sequence comes from Merluccius polli, assembly GCA_030340625.1. Taxonomy (NCBI): domain Eukaryota; kingdom Metazoa; phylum Chordata; class Actinopteri; order Gadiformes; family Merlucciidae; genus Merluccius; species Merluccius polli. The sequence continues at coordinate 18,049 of JAOPHQ010005040.1, forward strand.
AGAGAGAGAGAGAGAGAGAGAGAGAGAGAGAGAGAGAGAGAGAGAGAGGAGAGAGAGAGAGAGAGACAGAGACAGAGACAGAGACAGAGAGAGAGACAGAGACAGAGACAGAGACAGAGACAGAGAGAGAGAGAGAGAGAGAGAGAGAGTTCACCTCCGTCCTCCGACCCGGGGTCGTCCGTCTTGCTGGCCGGGGGTTTGGCGGCTGGGGGGCCGTTCGGCTGGCTGGGCAGACAGCTGCTGCGGACCGACTGCTCCTTGTGGTGGAACTCGTTCTCCGGGACCATGTGAGCCTTACGCCCCTTCAGCTGACCCGAGTACCTGACACGCACACGCACACGCACACGCACACACACACACAAACACATCAAGCGATAGCTACTCCTGTGGCTAATCCATGACGGCTAAACCAAGCTGTGGAGGGTTTATGTGGAGTGTGTGTTGTTGATGGCTGGTTTACAGCCTCACCTGGCCTGAGTCGGACTAATTGGACTCTGGCTGGGTGGGGCTGCACACCTGTGGTGCATGAGCAATCATGGCACCCAGGATAAACCAGCCATCAGCACACACACACTCCAGGAGGAGCACTGTCATGACAAGGAGTAACATCAGCTCGGCGGATAACATCTTGCCTGTAAAACTCCAATAAACACCTTGAACTACATCTACCCGTGTCCTGTGTCGGAGGGGCCCAAAGGAAAGCCACTTAGGTGGCGTGTGGCCGGACCAACCCTGTCACACAAGCTATCAAGTATTAAATGCTAAGCTTTGAGCTCCAGCGGGGGGGGGGGGGGGGGGGGGGGGGGGGGGTCCCAGGGTGAGCATGTTACCCCATGGCCAGGGCGTAGAGGTCCGGTCTCTTCTCCTTCTCCTCCTGGCAAATCTTGTGGACACGGCACTCCAGCGCCTGGCCCAGGTTCAGCACCTTGGGGTAGCAGGGCAGGATCTTGGTGAGGACGATGAGGACGTTCCTGATGTGGGTGTACTCGCCCGTCTCCAGGCAGTGCACCGACGCCTGGTAAGGGTGGAGGGAAACCGTTTACAACTACAGCAGGACATGGTGAAGGACAGTAGGGGTGGAGACGCTAGGACAGCAGGACATGGTGAAGGACAGTAGGGGTGGAGACGCTAGGACAGCAGGACATAGTGAAGGACAGCAGGACATAGTGAAGGACAGTAGGGGTGGAGATGCTAGGACAGCAGGACATAGTGAAGGACAGTAGGACATAGTGAAGGACAGCAGGGGTGGAGACGCTAGGACAGCAGAACATAGTGAAGGACAGCAGGACATAGTGAAGGACAGTAGGGGTGGAGACGCTAGGACAGCAGGACATAGTGAAGGACAGTAGGGGTGGAGACGCTAGGACAGCAGGACATAGTGAAGGACAGCAGGACATAGTGAAGGACAGTAGAGGTGGAGATGGTAGGACAGCAGGACATAGTGAAGGACAGCAGAGGTGGAGATGCTAGGACAGCAGGACATGGTGAAGGACAGTAGGGGTGGAGACGCTAGGACAGCAGGACATAGTGAAGGACAGTAGGGGTGGAGACGCTAGGACAGCAGGACATGGTGAAGGACAGTAGGGGTGGAGACGGTAGGACAGCAGGACATAGTGAAGGACAGTAGGGGTGGAGACGCTAGGACAGCAGGACATAGTGAAGGACAGTAGGGGTGGAGACGCTAGGACAGCAGGACATGGTGAAGGACAGTAGAGGTGGAGATGGTAGGACAGCAGGACATAGTGAAGGACAGTAGGGGTGGAGACGCTAGGACAGCAGGACATAGTGAAGGACAGTAGGGGTGGAGACGCTAGGACAGCAGGACATAGTGAAGGACAGTAGGGGTGGAGATGCTAGGACAGCAGGACATAGTGAAGGACAGCAGGACATAGTGAAGGACAGTAGGGGTGGAGACGCTAGGACAGCAGGACATGGTGAAGGACAGTAGAGGTGGAGACACTAGGACAGCAGGACATAGTGAAGGACAGTAGGGGTGGAGACGCTAGGACAGCAGGACATGGTGAA
>JAOPHQ010005041.1:0-2500 GCA_030340625.1 Merluccius polli
TCTTCACCTTCAGGTAACTTCAGGTGTCTTCACCTTCAGGTAACTTCAGGTGTCTTCACCTTCAGGTAACTTCAGGTGTCTTCACCTTCAGGTAACTTCAGGTGTCTTCACCTTCAGGTAACTGCAGGTATCTTCACCTTCAGGTAACTTAAGGTATCTTCACCTTCAGGTAACTTCAGGTGTCTTCGCCTTCAGGTAACTTCAGGTGTCTTCGCCTTCAGGTAACTTCAGGTGTCTTCACCTTCAGGTAACTTCAGGTATCTTCACCTTCAGGTAACTTCAGGTGTCTTCACCTTCAGGTAACTTCAGGTATCTTCACCTTCAGGTAACTTCAGGTATCTTCACCTTCAGGTAACTTCAGGTGTCTTCACCTTCAGGTAACTTCAGGTGTCTTCACCTTCAGGTAACTTCAGGTGTCTTCACCTTCAGGTAACTTCAGGTGTCTTCACCTTCAGGTAACTTCAGGTATCTTCACCTTCAGGTAACTTCAGGTGTCTTCACCTTCAGGTAACTTCAGTTATCTTCACCTTCAGGTAACTTCAGGTATCTTCACCTTCAGGTAACTTCAGGTGTCTTCACCTTCAGGTAACTTCAGGTGTCTTCACCTTCAGGTAACTTCAGGTATCTTCACCTTCAGGTAACTTCAGATATCTTCACCTTCAGGTGTCTTCACCTTCAGGTAACTTCAGGTGTCTTCACCTTCAGGTAACTTCTGGTGTCTTCACCTTCAGGTAACTTCAGGTATCTTCACTTTCAGGTAACTTCAGGTGTCTTCACCTTCAGGTAAGTTCAGGTATCTTCACCTTCAGGTAACTTCAGGTGTCTTCACCTTCAGGTAACTTCAGGTATCTTCACCTTCAGGTAACTTCAGGTGTCTTCGCCTTCAGGTAACTTCAGGTGTCTTCACCTTCAGGTAACTTCAGGTATCTTCACCTTCAGGTAACTTCAGGTGTCTTCACCTTCAGGTAACTTCAGGTGTCTTCACCTTCAGGTAACTTCTGGTGTCTTCACCTTCAGGTAACTTCAGGTATCTTCACTTTCAGGTAACTTCAGGTGTCTTCACTTTCAGGTAACTTCAGGTGTCTTCACCTTCAGGTAACTTCAGGTGTCTTCACCTTCAGGTAACTTCAGTTATCTTCACCTTCAGGTAACTTCAGTTATCTTCACCTTCAGGTAACTTCAGGTGTCTTCACCTTCAGGTAACTTCAGGTGTCTTCACCTTCAGGTAACTTCAGGTATCTTCACCTTCAGGTAACTTCAGGTATGTTTGCGATGCGGTTTGATGACATCATCGTAAAACTAACAGAAAACGCAGGAAACACAACACAAGAACCAGAAGAAGAAAGCGCCCCAGGATCAGAGACCTCCAATGGGCCTCATCCACTATTAGCGGCCATCTTGGTTCTAAAACGCTAGCCGGGTGGGGGGGGGGGGGGGGGGGTTCCGCATCCACTTCCCCTATTCACTTAGAACCAAGATGGCCGCTAGGTGAACAAGGCCGGTTCCCCCGGACCGCGGCAGCAGTGATCATTAGCTCAACAAAGCGACTGACAGTTCGTCCCTGACTGCTGGCAGTTGGTCGATTCATCATCCCCCCCCCCCCCCCCCCCCCCCCCCCCCCCCCGTTTATTTTGCTTACTCAAGCAGAGGCTGAGGTCCTGATAAGAGGCTGACAGACAATCCTCCGGGAGGAGATGGAAGAAACCAAATGGCCGCCAGATCTACAGACCTTGATATCAGCGCTGGGAGAGAAGAGAAGGTAGCTGGTCACCACAGGGTGTGTGTGTGTGTGTGTGTGTGTGTGTGTGTGTGTGTGTGTGTGTGTGTGTGTGTGTGTGTGTGTGTGTGTGTGTGTGTGTGTGTGTGTGTGTGTGTGTTGTAGAGGGGGGGGGGGGGGGGGTTATTTACTTGCCCTTCATGTTGACATGAGAAGAGAGCTGTTGTTGTTGTTGTTGTTGTTGTTGGTGGACGACCAGCATGGCGTCGGATTAGTCCACCTCTCTCTACAGGGGAGGGGTGGGTGAAGATGGAGTCTCTTATTGGTGGTGGTGGAGATGGTGGTGATGGTGGAGATGGAGGTGGTGGAGGTAGAGGTGGTGGTGGTGATGGTGGAGGTGGTGATGGAGGTGATGGTGGATGTGGAGGTGATGGTGATGGAGGTGATGGTGGAGGTGGAGGTGGTGGTGATGGTGGAGATGGAGGTGATGGTGGAGGTGGAGGAGGTGGTGATGTTGGAGGTGGTGGTGGATGTGGTGGAGGTGGAGGTGGTGGAGGTGGTGGTGTTTGTGTGTGTGCGTGCGTGCGCGTGTTTGTGTGTGTGTATGTGTGTGTGTGTGTGTATGTGTGTGTGCGTGTGCATCCAACGCTTGTTAGGCTCTTTTTAAGGATCTAAGGCGGCGGATAAAGTTGGAGTTGGAGTTGAATTCCCGGCGGTGGTGACGGAGGAGGAGGAGGAGGCGGTGGTGATGGAGGAGGAGGAGGAGGCGGTGGTGACGGAGGA
>JAOPHQ010005041.1:5000-20384 GCA_030340625.1 Merluccius polli
GACATCATCATATTCATGTAGTCCTATAAGTTAGTGGTCATATGACATCATCATATTCATGTAGTCCTATAAGTTAGTGGTTATATGACATCATCATATTCATGTAGTCCTATAAGTTAGTGGTCATATGACATCATCATATTCATGTAGTCCTATAAGTTAGTGGTTCTATGACATCATCATATTCATGTAGTCCTATAAGTTAGTGGTTGTATGATATTCCCAGACGCCAACATCTCCACCATGCTAGTCTTCACCACCAGATCATCATCATCATCATCATCATCATCATCATCATCATCATCATCACCACCAGCGACCGTCAAGTGAATGAATTGAAAACCTTCGGCGGCGGTACAAAGGACTTCCTGGTTGTGTGGAGAGCTGCCGGCATAATGAGCCGGCGCTGAAAGACTCTTCAGCTCGCTAAAAGCATCGTACGCCGAGTGAACTTCTCCACGCATAATACTCTGCACTTCCCCCCCCCCCCCCCCCCCCGCTCGGTCCTGATCATATCCAGCGGGTCCAGGGTCACGCCAGTAATGGATCCAGTTTGTTGATCTGGTTCCTCTCAGCTTCAGCCACTCCAGACTGTAAAGGGCACACAATAGGACACTTGCTGAAACGCTTTGATAAAGCACATGGAGGAGCGGCCCGCTGACGTCCGAAGACCGGAGGACAGCCTGGACTGGACCTGGACCCTTTTAAAGATTGGCCCTGGTGTTGTCTCTCCAGTCCAGCCTATTATCCACAAGGACACCGAGGTACTTATGAGACGGGACCGCCTCACCGCCTCATCTTTAATCAGGACAGGGGTCACCGCAGACCTTTTCTTTCTAAAATCAATAATAACCTCCTTGGTCTTCCTCATACATGGGACATCTCCGTCTACCTGCTGCTGGAGAGGCGGTCGTCTTTGTGGATGTGGACAAAGAGAGCAGAACCATCTCATATTTTAAATGGCAGCCAGATGCCAGACGCAGGCCTGCACTCACAGGTATATAACCTGAATACCAATGGGGACAAAAACGGTGCCTTGGGGTGCGCCGGCGTTGGTCATAATTATATTGGATCGCTGCCCTCCGAGCCTCCGAGCCTCACATGCTGCGGGTGGAGATGTGAGGGTGGAGGTGTGAGGGTGACAGACTGTCCTCAACTCATACGCTCACTGTTGTCGTTTTGAATGCACCCGAATTTACGACTCATTGTTACGTTTAGCGTAACCTCCGCCCTAAAAGGCTGACTCCACTTTTCGTTGTACGGCCGTTAATATGTCACTTTATTACGTTTTAAAAACATTTCAGGCGAGAAAGTAACAACGTAGATCCCAAATACGGAGTCAATTTGTCCAAATATAAACTATTTTAAAATGTGCTTCCGACGTTGCTATGCAACTGTCATGCTAGCAACGCTACGAAGTAAACTCATTTCCGGCTGTTTACAAAATAAAAGCGTAGAGACGGTGACAATGCTTTTGTTTTGAAGACAGGATATGAAAACCTCTACTTCTAGCTAACTTTACCCTAACCCCTAACTCTAACCCTAACTCTAACCCCTAACCCTAACCCTAACCCCTAACCCTAACCCCTAACCCTAACCCCTAACCCTAACTCTAACCCTAACCCTAACCCTAACCCTAACCCTAACCCTAACTCTAACCCCTAACCCCTAATCCTAACTCTAACCCCTAACTCTAACCCCTAACTCTAACCCTAACCCTAACCCTAACCCTAACCCTAACCCTAACTCTAACCCCTAACCCTAACCCCTAACCCTAACTCTAACCCTAACCCCTAACTCTAACCCTAACCCTAACCCATAACCCTAACCCTAAACCTAACCCTAACCCCTAACTCTAACCCTAACCCCTAACTCTAACCCTAACCCCTAACCCTAACCCCTAACTCTAACCCTAACCCCAACCCCAACCATAACCTTTACCCCTTCCCCATACCTAATCCTAACTTCTTCTCCCCTCCCAACCATAACCTCTACCCCCACCCCAACTCACAGATACATCCCACCATGATCCTACCCTTCGTCACTACCTTCTCCCATAGAACCCTCTCCATACACCACAGTATCAAATCCCATTTCACCGCCATACAACAACAACACACACCACTACAACACTACAAAATCATATCAGCCTACCGGAAAAATAAAAATCTAAAGGATCTCCTGGTCACCTCTTCTTTTTCACGCAAACCAACACAACCACCACCGTCCATTACACACCACTTCAAACCACACAAATCCATCACCAACCCACATAGCCACACCACTCTACCCATCCTCCACCCCCCAAGTATTGATTCTCCAAACATAGTCTACATCATCACATGCACACACTGCCATAAACACTACATCGGAGAAACCAAACACACAATGATCACCCGACTCAAACAGCACCTTTACAATATTAAACACCAGCACCTACAAACCACTCTGGTTCACCATTTCACATTACACCCCATCACCCACCTCACCATCGCTGGACTGGAATCAAACCCCAGATGGACCACCTCACAACGCAAACACACAGAGCACCTATGGATCACCCGATTACACACACTCACACCCACAGGGCTAAATGAAAAATCGTAAACCAGACCACACCTCTACCTATCTACTACACCCACACACTAGCTAATATACACAACACATTGTTATTATTCACCCACTATACGTCCATAACTCAATTACTACATGTACATTACACCCACCACAAACATTCTCCACTCATTACACACAACTTTTACAACCACCCTATAAACATTTTTTAATTACACATCTATTACATCACACACGGTACAATAGGCCAGTTGCACTTGTGACCACACAGTCCCTACCAACATTTATCCATCTCACCTAACCCTAACCCTAACCAACCCTAACTAACCCTAACCCTAACCAACCCTAACTAACCCTAACCCCTAACTCTAACCCTAACCCCTAACCCTAACCAACCCTAACTAACCCTAACCCTAACCCTTAATATCCCCCACAATGCTCATCGGCTTATCAAAGTGAGCGTATGAGTTGGAGGACTTGTTGGAGGGTGGAGGTGTGAGGGTGGAGGTGTGAGGGTGGAGATGTGAGGGTGGAGGTGTGAGGGTGGAGGTGTGAGGTGGTTCATAATCCAACATGCAACAGCAGTGGTGGGGTTTTAATTCAAATCAATAAACTTATTGGCTGAATTGTGTTAAAAGCACAAGATTGTTGCATATGCACCAGCTGACTAAGTCGCTAGAGACTCATCATAGCATATCATGAATATAATATTAATTAATTAATTTTTTAATTATTTAATTATTTAATTAATTAATAACTCATGAAGCATATGGAGTAGATCCGCTCCAAAACCCTTCCTGGATGCGGACCGGAGTGGACCTTCGTACGCAGAAAGTTGCTATAATACAATATCTTATTTTTAAACAATGTGCATGAAATGTAAATAAAAGTCTATCCAACAAGGACAACAAATAAGATAATCTCGTAGGATATTGTTGGACAGCTGTAGTAACATTAAAGGAAATGCAAATACCGAACTGGAAGTAAATACTCAGGATGGTAAAGAAATAGCCGATAGCAAGAAATTAAGAAGCTGGTTTTAACAAACCTGCCCACAAATCACCCGCATACTATTATAATATACATACCATTATAATAGTATAATATATACACCATTATAATATACATACCATTATAATAAACTATTATAATATATACACCATGTAAGGGATAATGCCCGACAAGGTGTCCATTAACAGAAATGAAGTCCACTTACGAAAGAAAGAAATATTTGATCAATTAATAATACTTTAATGTGTTTTAGAGTTAAAATCGTGAGGTTTTTTTTAAATTGTTTACAAGTCGAGCGGACTATTTAATATCTCCCGTTTGCAGGCGTTGCTAAGCAACGCGGCCATAGCGTCTTCATAGCGTCAACGTCTTTCCTAGGTGTACGTTAACACTTTTTAACCTCCACCCTCCAGCCAATCAGAGTCCAGTATTCACCCAGACCATGGTATAATATAATATATGCACCATTATAATACATATATACTATTCAACCCGATAAAAGATCCCCAACCACCTCCACCCGCGGTCGGAGTCGCGTCACGCGGGACAATTAGCGCCTCCACCTCTCCTGCAGGCCGCGGCGCTGTGGGCTGAATGAATGCAGCCATGATGGTTGGTATGCAGCCTTTCAACTCCCCCCCCCCCCCCCCATGTCAAGTCCGCTCCTGAGACGCGCCCTTTCCTCATCTTCATCCCTCCTCCTCCTCCTCCTCCTCCTCCTCCTCCTCCTCCTCCTCGCTTGTTATTCCTTCAAACCAAACCTTCACCTCCGCCGCCGCCGCCGCCCGCAACCTCCCTGCTCTCCTTTTGGGTGTCTGGAGCGTATTAGCATATTAGCTAAGGAGAGGCTCTTCATTATCGACACACACACACAACACACACACACACACACACACACACACACACACACACACACACACACACACACTACAGGAAGAGAGAAGCGCCGTGAAGTTGCTTTCGTACGGCGCCCGCATGTTGAGGGATTTCACTGAGATGATCAGATTGTGAGATGAGATTATGAGATAATTTGGAGGCTTAATACCGCTTGAAACATGATGCAGACACACACACACACACACACACACACACACACACACACACACACACACACACACAGAGGACAGACACACACCCCCCCCCCCCCCCCCCCCCACAGGTACATCTCCCCTTACTCCTCCTTTCTAGGAGGAGTAAAGGAGGAGAGGAACAAGAAAGACAAGAGAAAAAGAAAAGAAGGTAAATAAGGAAATAAAGCTTTATGGATATAGCACTTTTTAAAACACACAGTTACTAAGTGCTTCACACACACACACACACACACACACACACACATCACAGCAACACACACACACACACACATATCACAGCAACACACACACACACACACATCACGGCAACACACACAGCCATCATGCACACACACACACACACACACACAATATAAATGAATAAGTAAATGAGGTAAGAACAATACTACAATATACAAAAACAATATTACCAAAAAAACAACAAAATATTACAATTTAAAACACAGCACAAACAAACCGAACCCGAAGATAAGCCGGGGATGGAGACCAGTCTGGAGAAGCCTCACCAGATCTGCCTGATTGGGGAGATGTTACCACCAGGAGGTTTGGTTGCCACCATCTCCTCCTGTCCGGTAATTGGAGGAGGAACGGCTGGAGAGGCCGAGGTTTGAGGATCTGGGTGGTCCGGAAGAAGCGGATAACGAGGAGATCAGACGTGTAACCGGAGACATTAAGGTCACGCAGCGCCTCACATGTAATCAACAGGTTTTATAGTTTCACTGGGGAGGGAGGAGAAGGTGTTTGAAGAAGAGGCTGAACACTTTTTAAAGTAGTTTAAAAAGTGGCCATGGTAAAGTAGTGAGGAGTCGGTAGTCTGAGAGAGAGTAGTGGATGAGAGAGATCAGACCTCAGATAGGAGGACAGATTGGAGGTAATGCTGTGGGAAGTGTCTCACAGCGCCTGGAGGAGGAGGAGGAGGACGCCTGCGAGGATCTGCAGGGGGAGAGGAGGAGAAACCGTCTGGACCACCAGACCATCGATCCTGCTATTAGAAGATGAGGCAGGAAGAGAGGGTTTTACACGCTGGTTTACAAGCTGGTTTACAAGCTGGCTTACAGGACTAAACAGGAACCCTGGCTTGTATTTAATAACCAGAGAGAATCTCTAATAGTCGGGTTCACTGTAAACTATAGCTCTTATAATATGCATATGGAGGCGGTGAACTTCAGGTTTAGATCATTTCCATCTGCATTCAGCCTTCCTATATTCCTACTTTGTTGTCCGATGATGTCATTGATCCAGAGGGTTTATTAATATTATTATTATTAATAACTGGGACCGCCCTGAAGTGTATGGATCAGGAAGGTCAAGGGTTGACATCCACAGATCATTAAACCAACTAAACGAAGCGGCTGACCGGCTCACTAAAGATGCAGGAGGGGTTTATACGTTTCTGGGTTATTGTAGTCGTAGTACCGGTGGTAACCGGCGGTAACCGACGGTAACCGGCGGTAACCGACGGTAACCGGCGGAGCGGAGTGCTGCTGAGCCACCACTTGTCACCTTTGCTGAGAGGAGCCTGAGTACAATGGGATACATCCCCTGGTTCATCAGGGTGGAGGTGCTTTATGGGGCGCAGAGGGTGTAGCGCGTAGCGTGTAGCGTGTAGCGTGTAGCGCGTAGCGTGTAGCGTGTGTGTCTCTCTCAGTCTGTGTGAAGAAGTCCAAATGCATCTGTGGCTTTTTAATTAATGAAAATGTTTCACAGAAACAGGAAAGCAAAGCAGAGCCGCCGCGTAAACAAGTTTGTTTACTGGATATCAAAAGTCGTCTGTCGCTGTTAGACATGAATCAGGGTGCGATCTCGCCGCCAATAACTCCGTCGTTCCTAACAGAAACTAATCGGACGCCTCGGTAACGACCCCTGATGAAGTCTGGTTGTCTGTTCAGATATCGTTACCACGGCGACCGACCGAGTTCACGCAAGGACTGTGTATTGAAGAGCGGCGAGATCCCATCGGGGTCAAGGAACCGCGGCGGCGGTTGTTGTGATGAAATACAGGCTGCTACCGCGTTATTTAGCACGCCAAAACAGTATGTGAGATTTTTTAGTATGTCGGAAACCGATTACCGGGGAAATATTACAGTATGCGAGCACTGGACACTAAATATCCCACAATGCAATGCAGTAGTGACGACAGCAAAGTGGCGGGGGCAGGTAAGCAGATGGCAACCGCAGCTTCAGGGACTTCTGGCTAATGAAGTGGTTTTACTTGAGACAACAAGACGCAGCAGGAAGAGACAGGATGAAGAACGAGGACTAAGGATTAAAGACCCAAGACAAAGGACTAAAGACGAAGGACTAAAGACTAAGGACTAAAGACGAACCCCTAAAGACTAAGGATTAAGGATTACAGACCCAAGACGAAGGACTAAAGACTAAGGATTAAAGACCCAAGACAAAGGATTTAAGACTGAGGACTAAGGATTAAACACCCAAGACGAAGGACTAAAGACTAAGGATTAAAGACTAAAGACCCAAGATGAAGGCCTAAAGACTAAGGATTAAGGATTACAGACCCAAGACGAAGGACTAAAGACTAAGTATTAAGGATTAAAGACCCAAGACGAAGGACTAAAGACTAAGGACAAAGGACTAAAGACCCAAGATGAAGGATGTAAGACTAAGGATTAAAGACCCAAGACAAAGGATTTAAGACTGAGGACTAAGGATTAAACACCCAAGACGAAGGACTAAAGACGAAGGACTAAGGATTATAGACCCAAGACGAAGGATGTAAGACTAAGGATTAAAGACCCAAAATGAAGGAGTAAAGACTAAGGACTAAGGATTAAAGACCCAAAATGAAGGAGTAAACACTAAGGATTAAGGACTAAAGACCCAAGACGAAGGACTAAAGACTAAGGATGGGATGATGGATAAAGTCTTGGTCCACCATGTAAACCCTAGTTAGTTGTTTTCCTGTGTTTCCTGAGCCGAGGTCCTTCCTTGAGATGCGTCTCACGTTTTTATGCCATTTCTTAGCCGTGCATAAAAGTTAAGATATGTGGGCGCCGGGCGCAACACAGCGCCGCTCGTAAATGTCAGTTCAGGCTGAGAGCCAATCAAATCAGACGCAGAAGGCGAGCTTTAGCACCGATCAAGGTCCTGTGTCAACTGTCACTTTTTTTGGACAACAAAAGAGAAGAAGACAAAATGTCTGAATGTTGGACCCGATTCTTTGGGAAGGATAATATTTTTTTCAAAAGCGAAAGCCGTGTCGGTGCGTCTCCTCAAATCCATGTTTACAGTTAAAGTTCAAAAGGCACAAGAGCTCTTGTGGCTGCGGCGAGGAGCCACAAGCTGTCGAGGCGCGGCGTCTGAAGTGTCTGCCGCGACGCGTGACGGACCCACGAGGACCCAGGGGACCGAGGACTCGCAGACTAAAGGACCGCAGGAACCAGAAGGCCGACCCACTCCAGCCTGCCGGCCCCAGTGACAGGAATAACAAAATGAGCAGCACCCTCCAAGAGATAGCATCGAAAACAAACACCTCCCACACTCGATGTTTGTGGCGGCAGTAACTTCTGTTTGCCGTGTGCACGCATGCATGTGTGTGTGTGTGTGTGTGTGTGTGCATGGGAGGTGAAGGCATACTAAAATGTAAATTTAGGATGTGTCTGCAGTAACTAAACCAATTTGGGCATATGGCTGATGAGGGTGCAGAGAAGCCTGGTTAGCTTATTGTACAGCTTTACAACTACACCAACTACAGCCCTTATTTTTGACCACATGAATCACATTTCTGTCAAACATAAAATAAACATCAAACCACAAGGATTGAAATGTAAAAAGAGACAAAAGATTTATGGCAGAAGCAGATGATTCACAGTTGCTGAGGCTCGGTCCGCGCGCTTCAGGTCCTGAAGACGTCTGCTGCAGCGGCGGCGGCGCGCTACCCTGGAAATGCACTAACGCTAATGAACTTCACATCTTTCAACTGGAAATGTCCATATCATTAAAGTTCTCCATGTCCATATCATTAAAGTTCTCAATGTCCATATCATTAAAGTTCTCAATGTCCATATCATTAAAGTTCTCAATGTCCATATCATTAAAGTTCTCAATGTCCATATCATTAAAGTTCTCCATGTCCATATCATTAAAGTTCTCAATGCCCATATCATTAAAGTTCTCCATGTCCATATCATTAAAGTTCTCAATGTCCATATCATTAAAGTTCTCCATGTCCATATCATTAAAGTTCTCCATGTCCATATCATTAAAGTTCTCAATGTCCATATCATTAAAGTTCTCCATGTCCATATCATTAAAGTTCTCCATATCATTAAAGTTCTCAATGTCCATATCATTAAAGTTCTCCATATCATTAAAGTTCTCAATGTCCATATCATTAAAGTTCTCCATGTCCATATCATTAAAGTTCTCAATGTCCATATCATTAAAGTTCTCCATGTCCATATCATTAAAGTTCTCCATGTCCATATCATTAAAGTTCTCCATATCATTAAAGTTCTCAATGTCCATATCATTAAAGTTCTCCATGTCCATATCATTAAAGTTCTCAATGTCCATATCATTAAAGTTCTCAATGTCCATATCATTAAAGTTCTCAATGTCCATATCATTAAAGTTCTCAATGTCCATATCATTAAAGTTCTCAATGTCCATATCATTAAAGTTCTCCATGTCCATATCATTAAAGTTCTCAATGTCCATATCATTAAAGTTCTCCATGTCCATATCATTAAAGTTCTCAATGTCCATATCATTAAAGTTCTCCATGTCCATATCATTAAAGTTCTCCATATCATTAAAGTTCTCAATGTCCATATCATTAAAGTTCTCCATATCATTAAAGTTCTCAATGTCCATATCATTAAAGTTCTCCATATCATTACATTTCTCAATGTCCATATCATTAAAGTTCTCCATGTCCATATCATTAAAGTTCTCAATGTCCATATCATTAAAGTTCTCCATATCATTAAATTTCTCAATGTCCATATCATTAAAGTTCTCCATATCATTACATTTCTCAATGTCCATATCATTAAAGTTCTCAATGTCCATATCATTAAAGTTCTCCATGTCCATATCATTAAAGTTCTCCATGTCCATATCATTAAAGTTCTCCATATCATTAAAGTTCTCCATGTCCATATCATTAAAGTTCTTAATGTCCATATCATTAAAGTTCTCCATGTCCATATCATTAAAGTTCTCAATGTCCATATCATTAAAGTTCTCCATGTCCATATCATTAAAGTTTTTAATGTCCATATCATTAAAGTTCTCCATGTCCATATCATTAAAGTTCTCCATGTCCATATCATTAAAGTTCTCCATGTCCATATCATTAAAGTTCTCAATGTCCATATCATTAAAGTTCTCCATGTCCATATCATTAAAGTTCTCCATATCATTAAAGTTCTCAATGTCCATATAATTAAAGTTCTCCATGTCCATATCATTAAAGTTCTCAATGTCCATATCATTAAAGTTCTCCATGTCCATATCATTAAAGTTCTCCATATCATTAAAGTTCTCAATGTCCATATAATTAAAGTTCTCCATGTCCATATCATTAAAGTTCTCAATGTCCATATCATTAAAGTTCTCCATATCATTAAAGTTCTCAATGTCCATATCATTAAAGTTCTCAATGTCCATATCATTAAAGTTCTCCATGTCCATATCATTAAAGTTCTCCATGTCCATATCATTAAAGTTCTCCATGTCCATATCATTAAAGTTCTCCATGTCCATGTCATTAAAGTTATCCATGTCCATATCATTAAAGTTCTCCATGTCCATATCATTAAAGTTCTCAATGTCCATATCATTAAAGTTCTCAATGTCCATATCATTAAAGTTCTCCATGTCCATATCAATAAAGTTCTCAATGTCCATATCATTAAAGTTCTCCATATCATTAAAGTTCTCAGTGTCCATATCATTAAAGTTCTCAATGTCCATATCATTAAAGTTCTCAATGTCCATATCATTAAAGTTCTCCATGTCCATATCAATAAAGTTCTCCATGTCCATATCAATAAAGTTCTCAATGTCCATATCAATAAAGTTCTCAATGTCCATACGGACTCAGAAACTCCCACACACACGCAGTCTCTTCTCCTCCTGCTAGCAAGGGCTAAGGCTAATGTTAGCTTAGCAACAGTCCACACGTGAATAATGGCGTTTTACACCAATTTAGTAGAATAACCGACTGAAACATATAATAATATGTAAAACAATAACCGACTGAAACATATAATAACATGTAAAACAATAACCGACTGAAACATAATAATATGTAAAACAATAAGCCGACTGAAACATATAATAATATGTAAAACAATAACCGACTGAAACATATAATAATATGTAAAACAATGACCGGCGTTTTAGGAGAGTCCATACTGACACAAAACCTCCGGCTCTTCACTTTGATAAACGCCGTAATTTAAACTGAATTAATTAACTCACGACCAGCGCTTAACGTCTCCCCATCCTCACCCCTTTTCTCACCCGCTCTCTGTTCTGTTTCCCCTCTAGTCCCGCCCCCTCCCCCTCTAGTCCCGCCCCCTCTAATCCGTCTCTGAGTGGCCGTGATTGGCTGAATCACAAATTGACACCTGGCTATCCAACACACCTGAGAGGTTCAAGGGGCGACTCGAAACTGTCCATGTCTCCATGTCAACTCAGACGTTTATTATTATCACACACCAGTGAGAACTGAGCCATCCCATAATATCTCCACATATGTTTCTCTGTATATTTGTTAACTGAAATACAGAAACAGAAACAATATGTGAACAGATTTAACCGGCTGCTGCATCTCACAGTGGACTCCGACTAAAATGCAAAACTCCCAAAGTATTTGTTTTGTGAAACCAAAGAAAGACGCGTGTAGGACCGTCCAAGACGACGCGTCCGTCCAACTCAAATAAAAACTAATTAACTAATTAACTAACTAACTAATACAGCTTTGCGCTCAAATCTGGAAACCGCCAATTAAAATATCATCAATTCATCGAAATGACCTGAAGTGAACCCAACAACAACAACAACTGTTGTGAGTTTACCTGTTTCTCACGGTGTGTGTGTGTGTGTGTGTGTGTGTGTGTGTCTGTGTATAAACAGCTGGAGGAGGCAGTGCAGTGGTTTGGGGTGTGTGTGTGTGTGTGTGTGTGTGTGTGTGTGTGTGTGTGTGTGGTAATTAACCTTGCGGCCAGGCCAGAGGGAAGACCAAACTCAGGAGGGCTCTTAATCTGCAGACGGTAAATACGATGCCCCGTGTGTGTGTGTGTGTGTGTGTGTGTGTGCGTGTGTGTGTGTGCGTGTGTGTGTGTGTGTGTGTGTGTGTGTGTGTGTGTGTGTTCGCCTGCCAGGTAGCTGGTCATCAATACTGGCTGTGGAGGGCGGCTGTCAGACTTTATTAGCGGGTATCACAGCACTCGGCAGCCAGCAGGTGTCGGTCCTGGCAGAGAAAAGACCCACTAAACAGATAGGAGGGGGGGGGGGGGGGGGGGTAGTGTGTGTGTGTGTGTGTGTGTGTGTGTGTGTGTGTGTGTGTGTGTGTGTGTGCGTGTGTGTGTGTGTGTGTGTGTGTGTGTGTGTGTGTGTGTGTGTGTATATACCGTATGTATATAACAACAAAGAACCTAAAGTGAATTGAACGATCAACTGTCACACACACACACACACACACACACAAGCGCACACACACACACACACACACGCACACACACACACACACACACACACACACACACAGTACAAGTAAAGCATGTGTCCGTGTATCCAACAACAAAAACAACACATGACATTTCACATTTCAACAACAAGTTGCTCTGCTGGTGTCAGTCAGGCGGCTTAAGTGTTTACCTCATCATTAACCTTTTGTTCCCGCCGCGACTTAGCTAACGGTGTGCGGTGATGCGGACAAATTCCCCCTGTTGCTAAGCAACGCCACACAGCGCTAACGAAGCCGGCCTACCTGGCGGGAAAACACACAGTGACTGGTTAATGAGGAGACCACACAGCCGTCCATCTCACACCTGTACTACAGACTACATGTATGTAGACAGTATACTGTACTACATACTACATGTATGTAGACAGTATACATACTACATGTATGTAGACAGTATACTATACTGTACTACATACTACATGTATGTAGACAGTATACTATACTGTACTACATACTACATGTATGTAGACAGTATACATACTACATGTATGTAGACAGTATACTATACTGTACTACATACTACATGTATGTAGACAGTATACTATACTGTACTACATACTACATGTATGTAGACAGTATACTATACTGTACTACATACTACATGTATGTAGACAGTATACATACTACATGTATGTAGACAGTATACTATACTGTACTACATACTACATGTATGTAGACAGTATACTATACTGTACTACATACTACATGTATGTAGACAGTATACATACTACATGTATGTAGACAGTATACTATACTGTACTACATACTACATGTATGTAGACAGTATACATACTACATGTATGTAGACAGTATACATACTACATGTATGTAGACAGTATACTATACTATACTACATACTACATGTATGTACAGTATACATACTACATATGTATACAGTATAGTATACTATACTATATACATATGTAGTATGTATACAGTATAGTATACTATACTATACTACATACTACATGTATGTAGACAGTATACTATACTATACTACATACTACATGTATGTAGACAGTATACTATACTATACTACATACTACATGTATGTACAGTATACTATACTGTACTACAGACTACATGTATGTAGACAGTATACATACTACATGTATGTAGACAGTATACTACACTGTACTACATACTACATGTATGTACAGTATACTATACTACATACTACATGTATGTAGACAGTATACTACACTATACTACATACTACATGTATGTAGACAGTATACTACACTATACTACATACTACATGTGTATACAGTATTGAAATATAAATAAATATAAAAATAAACCATTTTTTATTCCTAACCATGTTTTGGTTAGTAGTAGTAGTAGTTATTGTTGGCTCTCAGAGTGTAATTTAATGCTCCTGTCGTGTCTGAGACCCGTCTCACCTCTCAGCTGTGAATGCAACTCAACAGCGGAGAGTAGACACACTTTAAGGTGTGGAGGGTAATAACATATAACATATAATAACATACATTATAATAACAGTATTTATCTTCGGCATCAGGTCCTTCAGGCTCCATCCCGGACGCCCGCGTCGGCCAGCCTGACCCCTTCCTGATGGTCCGTTACCTCGGAGTACAGGTTGTACATCTACGTCACGTTACAACGCGACCCCATGACAATATCCTCTTGTAGGCCTATTTCCCCATCGCCATGGAGACTCCAAGGAAACAAATTGCCTGACCTGTAATAACATCTCAGGATGATGTGGTGAGTTATTGTCCAGGTAATAGTCTCATCTCCTGCAGACCTCCAGCATCACGTCCCTCCCACCGGGTTTCTCCTTTATGGGAAAGGGATTCTGCCTCATATTTACTTTTGGGAAGTTTAACTTCCTGCATACCTGATGAAATTGACCTTTTAATAATATAATATAATATAATATGCGTTGACAGCATCTCGAGGTCAGTTAACGAGATTACTTTGCTAATTGAAATGAGATCGTTTTTGACACAATTTACCGTCGTGAATACGGGATGTGTTCGACCCTCCGCAGTGAACTTGAAAAGCCGGTTTTCTTTGTTAGAGGTGCTTTGGTTTGAAGTCATTCAAGCGTTTTTAAAAACAAGGTCCTCTCAGGAATACAATCCTTGCAGACAATACATATTTTTCAGAACCAGAAAGAGCAGTAAACACGTTTAAGATACCAGTGAGCCAACACAAACCTAAAAAAAATAGTAGTAGTGTTTCCATTGAAAGCTAAACATTCCTTCATACTCTCTCATCCTTGACTATTATACATTCATTTATTTATTCAATACAGAAATAAACACTGTGTGCTTCTACTGTTAACTGTGTGTTATCACTGTAGAGACTAACGTGTAGTTCCTCTAACGGCCTGTAGGTGTCTCACTGTAGAGACTAACGTGTAGTTCCTCTAGCGGCCTGTAGGTGTCACTGTAGAGACTAACGTGTAGTTCCTCTAACGGCCTGTAGGTGTCACTGTAGAGACTAACGTGTAGTTCCTCTAACGGCCTGTAGGTCTCACTGTAGAGACTAACGTGTAGTTCCTCTAACGGCCTGTAGGTGTCTCACTGTAGAGACTAACGTGTAGTTCCTCTAGCGGCCTGTAGGTGTCTCACTGTAGAGACTAACGTGTAGTTCCTCTAGCGGCCTGTAGGTGTCACTGTAGAGACTAACGTGTAGTTCCTCTAACGGCCTGTAGGTGTCACTGTAGAGACTAACGTGTAGTTCCTCTAGCGGCCTGTAGGTGTCTCACTGTAGAGACTAACGTGTAGTTCCTCTAGCGGCCTGTAGGTGTCACTGTAGAGACTAACGTGTAGTTCCTCTAGCGGCCTGTAGGTGTCTCACTGTAGAGACTAACGTGTAGTTCCTCTAGCGGCCTGTAGGTGTCTCACTGTAGAGACTAACGTGTAGTTCCTCTAACGGCCTGTAGGTGTCACTGTAGAGACTAACGTGTAGTTCCTCTAACGGCCTGTAGGTGTCACTGTAGAGACTAACGTGTAGTTC
>JAOPHQ010005042.1:0-12500 GCA_030340625.1 Merluccius polli
TTTTGCTGTGTTTGCTGGTTCTATGATAGACCTAATCATAACACGCGAGGACCAATCAACAAGTGCCATGTGAGGCGTGGCCCGCAGTAAGCAATTGCTATAATTGCTATTCAGAGGAAAAACAGGCTTGAAAAAGAGTCTTGGAAATAAGTAAACAGCGCAGGCCAAAGCCACTTTTTTTCCCCCCTTGCTGACAAACTACTACTCTACGTGTCTGAGGGATTTTTCGCTGATTTTTCTGTCTGTCATATTTTTGTCATATCAGTCAGTGCTCTGTCACAGCTGATCAGTCCCATCTTGCGTCTGCCCACAAGACGCAAGACGGGTTTGACTGATTGGCTGTTTGAGTTTAGAAGCAGTGTGTGTGTGTGTGTGTGTGTGCGTGCGCGCGCACGCGCTCTCACCTCAGGGTTGCCACAGCACTCCTGAAACACCCCAGCCTGCTTGCCTTGTTGTCTCACATCTACCCAGTAGTTTCTAGCTTACTTTCTTTTATTTTTCTTTGTTTCTTCCATTCTTTTTGTTCTTTATTTTCTTTCTTACTTTTTTTTGTTTAAATTTTTCAGATTCTTTCTTTTCATTTCTCTCTCTTTACTTCTATCTTTCTTTACTTCTTTCATTTTTTCTTTCTTTCTCTCTTTCTTTCTTCCTTTCCCTCTGGGACTTGGGACACATTGCTGCTGCCGTTCCGACGCCCACGCGTCCCCTTTCCCAGAAACCACCACACCACACTTGCTGAATCATCCACTCACACTCTGCTGGCGAAGACAGACAGACAGACAGACACCAAGAGAGAGAGAGAGAGATATTCACAGTCGGGCAGACATAAGTTACAGCTAAGATGAGTTATTGACTTAGCATCTCGGTATTTCTCTCGCCTCAGACAAAAGAAGACCCTTGGGCAGAAGACGGAAACATGCAGTAGATTAGTTTTATCACTTTAACTCAACACTCAGAGATCTGCTGAGAGGGCCTGAACACTTGTGGCACAGTGAGAGGAGTATGCCAGCCAGAGAGACTCACTGGGAAGTGGGAGATATGACTAAAAGGAGATATGGAGCTTAAAACACAAATACCAATAAA
Source organism: Merluccius polli (assembly GCA_030340625.1). NCBI lineage: Eukaryota > Metazoa > Chordata > Actinopteri > Gadiformes > Merlucciidae > Merluccius > Merluccius polli. The sequence goes on from JAOPHQ010005042.1 coordinate 1,084, forward strand.
CAACTATGACTGTAAACAAAGAGGGAACCTTGTCTTTAAATTGTAATCCTCCCACATAGCAAAGCGCTTAGTGAATGCAAAACTAGTATGCGTGCCAACTTCACGGAAAAACACACAAACACACACACGCGTGCCCACACGTTCACTTGTTAGGTTCACCTGAGCACGTTATTGTTCAGTCCATCATGGTGGATTTAGTTAACAAATCCACCAAATATTAATCATATCTTGTTGTATCTTGGCTGATGCATTAGGAAAATCCCAGCTTTTTGCAAGCACAAACAAAACCTTCGGCCTTTTGCTTTCATCGCATGTCTCATTGCAAGGCCATGCAAAGCACTCTGGTTCACATGATACGCAGTCTGATGGAGAGATATGGAGGAGATTTTGGGGTGGGTGACCACGCTAGCCAGAAGGCCAAGGTGATTAAAAATTTGCATTCAACATGATGCTCCGTCCCCAATGCCTAGCTGCTTAAACAAACAGCACAGGGATCATTTGTGTTCATTTGGGTCCTGGGTTCTGGCCTTCGTGTATACTCTCTCTCTCTCTCCCACACCACCACCACCACCACCACCTCCATGGTGTGTTAGATGTCGCTTTGCCTCAGCATCTCGCAGTCCAGACCACTCGACTGTTTGGCGCCTACTGTGGAAATCGGCGCAAAAAGCCGTCAAGAGCAATTTCTTATCAAAAGCGCACTGTATTGGAGAAAAAAACAACAAAAAAAAACTTTTTCATAGGAAGAAAAAGAAAAGGCATTTGTGTTGCTATGAGTCTCGAGGTGTGTGTGAGTGGACAGATGATAGATAGACAGATAGAGAGTTGTCTCTTCTCTCCTTCGGTGGCTCTCCACACACACACACACACGCACGCACGCACGCACGCACGCACGCACGCACGCACGCACGCACGCACGCACGCACGCACGCACGCACGCACACACACACACACACACACACACACACACACACACACACACACACACACACACACACACACACTCAACCACTGACCCGCACCACCACCCCTGCCCTCCTCTTAGCTTTCCTCCACTCATTTGCCTGAGACACCATTGTATGGGCGCTGGCCGTCACAGTTTGCATCAAGCCTGAGTCAACATTTCACAGGTGAGCGCCTGGATTTGCATCTCTCCATTGGTAGCTGCCACACACACACACCCAACCACCCACCACACACACACCCTTGTACGCACACACATACATAAACACACACACACACACACACACAGAAGACGCATGCACAATGCACACACTTGGCCCGCCTTCCTCAAGTTTGCCCTTATGTTAACAATCAAAATCAGTTTCTCCTGTAACCAAATGAGGTAAAACCACCTGTCAGATATGGGTTACACGCTTGACTGTGGAATAGTGGACTTGTTTGGGGTTTGGAGAGGGGTGGAGGAGCAGGAGGAGGAGGAGGAGCCAGGAACGGGTGTGCCTTGAAACACTCCATTAAAGATCAGATTCCCAGACACCAGCAGCATCACAGACTAGGCATGCGGTGCATCACTGCCATCGACCACACAGTGCCCAACTACCTATAATCCCCCTTGGGTCCTCCCCCTTACACCCCCCCCCCCCCCCCCCAACTCCTGGCTGTCCCTCTCCCTGCATTAACAGTCAACACGGTTCGGCTGAGCCTTAAGTGACATCAGATGGGGAAGATTATACAGTCGGCAGCTCCCTACAACAAGGTTACAGTCGGCCGCTCCCTACAACAAGGTTACCCCCGGTTACGAGGAGGAGCCGCTCCTCGCCAACCAAAAAAAAGGCACACCGCCGTTGCCACAGTGACGCTTGCCGAAAGCCCTGTACTTATGCTGGGAGGGTGTGGGGATGGTGAGTTGGCTATGCATGAGGAATAACAAGATGCAGGGAGGGGTGGGTGGGTGGCAGGGTGAGTTGTGCTTCAGAGGGATATAGCGAGAGAGGGAGCCAGCAGTGATCCTCCACTCTCCTCCAGAGGGAGCGACTGTGCCGTGTGTAGGAGGAGGAGGAGAGAGGAAGGGGCCCCCCCTTCCTCAGGATTAGGGCGCCGGGTGGTGATGTTGCACAAGTCCATTAAGGTGTTGTGATGAGTGTCCAGGGCAGTTTCCCCTGACAGAACACAGAGTCTCTCCCCTCCCCGACCGCAGTTTAGCCAACATGTTTCCACCCGCTGCAATTAAACACAGATCACGTACGGGGGGGGGGGGGGGGGGGGGGGGGCAGTGGGGGTGATGGGGGCGGACGGCAGCCGGCAGAGTCATCAAGACCCTTTGCTACGGCAGCACCCGCCCCCACCGCCTCCCCCTCCTCTCCCCGTATCCTCCTCCTCCAGCCTCACCCACAAACTATATTTAGTGGAGAGAGAGAAAGAGAGAGCAACAGGCTTTTGGGAGTCCGGTAGGAATTAGTGGGCCCACTCCACTTCTCCCGAATCAACAGCAGCTGAAGACTTGGATTTTCCTTGCGTGAAATCAGATATGGAGCCGACCGCAGTGCCTGGTAGGCTCTGGAAAAAGAAACAGCCGCCCCCCCCCCCTCCCCTGCTCCCCCACCCCACCACCCACCAACCATCCCCACCTCCCAGAAACTCCCCAGTCCCTAAAAAGAAGAAGAAGGAGAAAAACTTTGACTGCAGAAATGTGTTATTGAAGAAAAAAAAAAAGAAAGTATAGCACGGACGATGGAAATTGCTAAGGAACAGACTTTTTTGTAGCTGAAAATGGGCCTAGTTCTCCAGACATAGGGAAAAGACATTTCAACAAGACGATGGCACGCAAGTTTGGCATCCTCACCCCCTCGGGGCAGTGGCGTGCAAGCGCTTGCTATTCCACAAATACAGGCTGTCTTTTCTCTGCCCTTCCAAATCCTCATTTTACACTTCAGTCATGTGGGAACACTGGACTACGTCAAAGCCACACACAAACAAACAAATCACCATAGATTCAGGTGTGTGTGTGTGTGTGTGTGCGCGTGTCAGGGTGTGTGCGTGTGTAGATTAAAGTTGCTCACGAAAATATCTAAAGATATCTGCATATAACAGATTGTAAATATAGAATGAGCTGATGATATACTAAATATAAATGAGCTACCACTAATGTACCATTAATACAGCGATATCATCTTATTCTTAATCAATGAAACCAGGACATCGGATAACGGACCCTGAGGTTTTAGCTCCGCCAAAATCCCGGTAGTGTATCGCTTACAACGTTTGCTAACTTTAGCCATTGAGCATGATACCCCACCAGGATATGATACGTCCTGAGTGTCCCCAACTGTCCCGGCAACTGTCCGAGATTTAACCTAAACATTCCTGCAGGGGGCAGCAGACAGCCCATAATCTTGCCTGTGAGAGAGGGAAAGGGAAACATATGTAGAAGACCTAACGATATTCGAAGAAAGTATCCCGATTTCCCCTTTTTTTGGCAGATGAAAATACGACATGCGTATGTGTGCATTGAAATCCAATTTAAAACAGCTGCTGGGTTACCTGAGAGACCACACCTCCCGCTAGCTTAGCCGTGGACAAATCCCGGACGTTAGCGCACTTTGTTTTACAATTACACACGTACAGAGAGAGGCATTGTTAGTTTCTTTACTTTCTTTCCATTTTTTCCCCTTTTCTTTCTTCTTCTTCTTCTTCCTTCTTTTTTTTCTTTTTTTTTTGTCCTCTGTTGGTTCATCTCCACGTCTGTCTCTGATCTTGTTTCCTGCCTCGGCTCTCTTCTCTATGATTTATGATGAGACCCACAACAGCAAAACAAGCTGTCAGGGGTAATGCAAAGCACCCCCATGTTTTCGGTCTCAGACAATGCCCCTTTTCTTTTCTTTTCTCGAAAGAAGAAGAGAAAGCGGGACTGTACCATGCGCTCCCTCATAAAGAGGGAGTGCCGCGGTGGTCGGGGGGGGGGTGGGGGGGATGTTTACAAGTTCAGAGCGTGACGCTGATGGGCTGTCTGCGGCTTTGGGGACATGTTAATAGTCAAACTGGATAAATAAGTAAATACAATCAAGGGTCCACGTTGTTGTGGCCCATAGGTGGAGAATAGGAACATTCTGAATAGCGGTATTGATCTTAAGATGTTAACCATTTGTTTTTGTTTTTTTCTTCTGTCCTCCTGCAGGTACCACAGATCTCTTCAACCAGAGGACCACCTTCCCCTCGCTGTCCCCGCTGGCCGACCCCCGCTTCTCGGACCCCCGCATGCACTATCCGGGGGCCTTCACCTACTCTGCCAACTCCTCCGGCTCGGGCATCGGGGGCCTCAGCATGTCGGCCTCGTCCCGGTACCACACCTACCTGCCGCCGCCCTACTCCAGCAACCAGACCCAGAACTTCCAGTCCAACTCCTACCTGTACTACGGCACGGGCCCCGGTTCCTACCAGTTCTCCATGGTGGCCCCCGGGAATGGCGGAGGCGAGCGCTCCCCCACCCGCCTGCTCTCCTGCTCCGGGGCCACGGGGGGCGCCGGAGGGGCCAACAGCCTGATGAATGCCGGCCTCAACAACCAGAGCGAGGGCGTGGAGGCGGACGGCAGCCACAGCAACTCACCCACCGCCATGAGTGCCTCCGGACGCATGGATGAGTCGGTGTGGAGACCCTACTAAGGGCCCTCATCGCCGCCAGATGAAGCCATCCTCGTGACCCAAGAGAGGAGGGAGGAGGAAGGAGGAAAGGAGCTGGAAGTGTAAAGATGAAACGATGAACAAAAGAAAAAAGAGAAAAGCCTAACAAAGCCTACAAAAAAAATGAAATGCTGCATGTTTGTCCTTTGTTTCTCCATCCCTCGCTTGAAGCCTTTTCTGCATTTTACCAACTGCCAGACTTGTATTTTGTACATTTTTATGTGAACTTGCGCACTTGCGCACTAGGAAGCGTACTCGTTTTCAGACTCTTAACCAAAAGCCAGCTGAGATGATGTTTAGGTAGAAGTGTAAATAGTAAAGGGGGTCAAACCAGAGAAACCATAGTCGTCATACTTCAGGACTGATTGTCTGGTACAAACAGCTGTGCACCCTTACCAAAGATCCTTGAAGACAGATTAACTCATTGGGGAGGACAGAGCTGTACTCTGCATATAGCAGATGAAAAACAGAAGAAAGATCAGAACGAACTATGAAACAAAACCAAACAAAGTACAACAGCAGCTCATTTCATTCTCAATTTCAAATGGACATCCTAAAACGATGGCAAATGAAATGGCAGTTGGAACAGCGCCACAGGAACGTCCATTTACTCCAGGTGTGTCTTTTTTGACATTTTTATTTTTTAGATTTCAGTAGGTTACACAAACTATTACAACTTCTGTCGCAAAAAACGTCAACAGAATCAGAAAGTTTGCATTCAGGGCTGTCACGTGTTCTCATAGTAGTCTAGCGCATTACCGTAACACCTAATTTATTTCCCAAACAAGACCGCTTAGCCGTCGGCGCTATGAATTAGTTTGTATTTTTTGTTATTTGTTGTTTTTATTTAGTTGTTTTCAACATGATCATGTCTACGTAAGGAAAACTATGTGTCAGGACCACTGACCAGGACTCCAGTGCTGAGAAATGGTTTCTGCTCTGCAGTGCCATGAGTGCACACAAGACGTTTTAGAAAATGAACAAAACAAAAAGCAGAGTTTCTTCTTAATTTTATCGTTCTTGATTTATTTCCCCCTGAGGAGCATTTTTTTTTTGTTGCATTTTTCTTTTTTTGGTCAATTTCTACTCAAAATTTTCCATTTTAAGCCTACTCTGAAAATTGTGCTAGTCTAGTGTTTTTTGAGCTGAATGACATGGTTTACTTTTTATATTTATTTGAGCCAAATTTAGAGGAAGTGTACTCATACTGTATACCCCAGACTTTAGCTTTTCCTCAACCATTTATTTTATATACATTCTTTGTTTATTTGTTGTTAAATATTAAAATTGGAATTTCTGTAATATATTGCTCCTAAATTATAAAAAAAACATTCAATGTTATTATTTTGTTTTCCAATGTAGCTTTAATGCACTAAAACCTTTATTCCTTATAAAACGTGCCTACTATTACTCTGCCATTGTTTCAAGCCATTTCCCATGTCTTTTTTTTGCGCTTCACAATCCATTGTCTTTATTTTTGCACTATGTTTAGACATTTTTTCTTTGTTGGTCCCATAATTGTAAACAGCCACCACTTAGCCATAGCTTATAATACAGGGCATCATGATGACAAAAAGTATCAAAAAACTCAAAGTGCCCTTTTACACAAACAAATATTAACATGACATGATTACAAGCACACAAACACACACACACACACACACACACACACACTTAAGCACACACATATATTCATATACACAAATACATGCTCATTACAGATACAAACACACACACGCACATATTGGTGTACTACAGGTGTGAGTGTGCACATTCCTGCCATCCTGAGGGCCTTTCCCATGTTATCTCCTATGTGATCCCTCCATCCCTGCAGGAGGAAGAAGGGATGAAGGGGTAGCAGTAACAGTTAGGGTCAGAGTAGTATCCTCTTTCTAACACCAAGGGCAACCATGCTAAAAAAAGAACGATGGGGCCCTTGTTGTGCAAAGGCCCTTTGTTGTGTGCAAGCAGCCTTCCCTTTGAAGCCTTAACGGCTCCCGATTTCTGCCTTTTTTTCTGTTGTAATTTAGCAATCGCTAGTGCCAGGGGCTGATGTCTAAGCCAAGGATTGATACGTCTGAGAACATCTTTGTGTCAGCCTGCCATGCTGAGCCACTTACGGCACGTATCAGGTGTCCCTGATATGAGAGAGAGAGAGAGAGAGAGAGAGAGAGAGAGAGAGAGAGAGAGAGAGCGCACCGATGTACTGCCCCCGACAAACGAGGAGCCAAAGAAGCTAGCATCTAGAAGATGATAAAGAAATTATGCAAAGTCTATCGCAGACTCCGACAGATAGACACGCACTGCCTTGTTTACTTCTATGTGACAAATAATGATCAATTGCCTGCATACACCCCCTTTTCTCCCCCCCAAGTCATTCCTGTTTCCCCCTTTAAGTTAGAGGAAAACCTATGCATGTGTCCCTTTTCCTCTGGCCGTGCGCTATTATAGGCAACACCCATGCAGCTAGGGGAACCACACACTTGGTTTGTGTGGTTCCTTCAAGAAAAAAACCAAAGAACTTCACCGTTACCTGTAGTACTGTTGATGGCAGGAAAGATTTGTGGTAAATTAAACTTTTAATTAGTTAATTAATTGGTCAAGAGAACCACTTTTCATGGAAGAAGTTGTATCCGAGTTCTCGGAGACCAGAAAACTTTATTTGTACAATTGAATTGTATTTTATTGTATATTGGATAAAAGAGCACAATGCTGTTGTTGTTATCTTTCTTTGTTTTTTTCTTTTTTTGTGAGCCTCCTTTTCATTTGGGTATATCATAACGTTCATTCATTTTTGCTTAATTTGTTTTTCTTTGTGCTGAAAGCATGTATGTCTGAAACTGTTATGTTAATTTAAGAATCTCATCTATGTATGTAATATCCTTAAAAAAACTCCATATTAAGTGCTCGTAAAGTGTGCCGATTATGTAGTTTTTAATAATTTTAATTAAAAAAATACATGTCTCAAATTCCTTGCCATGTAATCAATAATTATCTTTATATTGGTTGAAATACACAATATATACAAATAAAAAAAACACTGATACATCGCTTTATGTATATGTATGTGCATATTTATATGTATATATAGTATATACCTTGCCTCACCATAAGATCATATTTGCACCATAAAATCATATTTTCACTATTAAGATTCAATGCATATGACCACATTCTTCAACCTCATTTGCCTCACTATGAAAAACAATTCCTTTGTATAATAGGCTCTAATTATGAAATCCAACCCTAAAAAGAGTGGATTCAAATTGAAACTTGAATACGTTTAAAGGTAGAAGGTGTTGACAGTGAAAATATTGAACATGCCATTATCCAGAAACCCAAACACCCTCACCGACTCATTTCACCTGAGGTGACAAATGAGTGTTTAAACAGTAAATTAAACTGGGGGCGAGAGAAACGAAGAAAAATACTTTAATGGTTCACGCGAGCCAATTTCACATCACTTCAGATCTTTCTGATGCTCTGAGGGTACGGCCCTCTCATAAATACCCTGGATGCCAGCCCTCTGGTTCATAACTCTCATTGGTGGTTCGCTTCCTCCAATAAAAAAACCCTCTTATTCTCTGATAATGATCCCCTTCACTGCTCCATTAGTGTAGCTCCTGATACTTAGCCTCTTTAGCCACACATCTCTCACAAGGTCTGCCAGGTCTTCTGCCACACACCTGTCAGCGTGGCGGTACCCGTGACATAAATAAAGCGCACCCTAGGAATCCAACACCCCCCACCCCGGTCCCACCCCCACCTTCTGCACGAGTGCGCGACGGCAAGTTGCCACTTGTTAAAGACAATACAGTAACAGAGAGGAATGCCAGCCCTGCTTGTGTATGTGTATATGTGTATATGTGTTTGTGTGTGTGTGTGTGTGTGTGTGTGTGTGTGTGTGTGTGTGTGTGTGTGTGTGCGTGTGTGTGTGTGTGTGCGTGTGTGTGTGTGTGTGTCCTTTTTCCTTGGCTCCGAGGTTGGTAATTTATGCGGTGCCGATGGCATTTATTTGGCACATTTGCAGTCCTGGCCGCAAGATTTACCACTTGAGATGCTACCTTTTGGGGAGGTCTGATTTCAAATGACTCATGTGATTAACCTGAAATACAATACCCACAATCCCTCATCTTTAAACTGATGCCACCTGTTGATTTACCATCAAAGGCTTTGTATTTCTATTGCCTTTATCTCTCCGCTGAAACCTTTTATTCCTCCCCCTTACTATATTCTCCAGTTCTCTTTCTTCTTCCCCCCTCTTCCATTCTGTCTATTCTTCCATTCTGCTAGGCTTAAGTGTGTGTGTGTGTGTGTGTGTGTGTGTGTGTGTGTGTGTGTGTGTGTGTGTGTGTGTGTGTGTGTGTGTGTGTGTGTGTGTGTGTGTGTGCGTGGGTGTGTGTGTGTGTGTACATGCACATGCACATGCGCATGTGCCTGTCCCTGTGTGTGTGTGTGTGTGTGTGTGTGTGCCTGTGTGTTTGCCTGTGTGTGTGTGTGTGTGTGTGTGTGTGTGTGTGTGTGTGTGTGTGTGTGTGTGTGTGTGTGAGAGCGTGTGTGGGTGTCATTCTATGGGGGCAGTTTTGGCAGAACAACAAAGCACTAGGATGTGCACACACAGCTTTGATACGCACTGCATTCAATTAAACCAGCACACGCAAGGCATTTACACACACACATATACACACACACACATACACACACACACACACACACACAGACAATCCTCTGCTGACAGATCCACGCCGCCCTCACCCTCGGCGTCTGAGCTCCACAGTGTGAGCGCCTGGCAGCTCTGCATGTCTCTAGACCTTCTCAAACCTCTTCCTGCAGGTCTCATCAACCCATGAAGCTCTCTCTCTCTCCCTCCCCCCCCTCCCTCCCTCCCTCTCTCTCTCTCTCTCTCTCTCTCTCTCTCTCTCTCTCTCTCTCTCCATCTCTCTCTCTACCCCACCCCCCACGGCTCAGGAAACACAAAGGAGAGGATGATAAGCTTTCAATTAGGGCCAAGCTCGGGGGTTCTCCAGCTGTCTTCACACACTCTGTGAGATTGACTCTTGGGTTCACATGTGGAGAGCAGAGGGTCTCTCTCTCTCTCTCTCTCTCTCCCTTCTCTCTCTCTCTCTCTCTCTCTCTCTCTCTCTCTCTCTCTTTCTCTTGTATCTTCCTCATCTGGCAAAGCCCCCTTTGTCTTGGACATACTGTACACTAGATCAGCTACTCTTTTTTTTGTTTTAATCTTCCCCTCGCTACGGCGGCTCATCTTCCCAAATGCGTAACTCTCGGGCATCAGTGGGGGGGGGGGGGGGGGGGGGGACGTGCGCGGTGATGAATCTGTGTTGTCTGGATGTGATTGCAGGCGACGGCATGATGAATTGCCTCTCGGGATGAGTGAAAGAAATGTCGGGAAAAAAAGAGAGCCGTAGTCACGATCGCACATATCGGCACGGAAGACGAAAGCCAAGACAAACAACGAGAACCTCAAAATGAGCATCGTTGAGGTGGGAAAAGCGGCACTATACACATACACACACACATACACACACACACACACACACACACACACACACACACACACACACACACACACACACACACACGATTGGTCACGATTGGTGTTCAAAAGGTTTGTCTCCCCCCGCCCATGCACGTTCATCCTTTGTTTAAAACCAACCCCTCTCCCTCATCACATGGTTCAAATTAAAAGAATTTGTGTTTTTAGACAAGTGTCTAACTATCTAATAATAACAGGCCACAGACGCAGTCAAAGAAATCCACAGCGACGAGAGAAAGAGAGGGTCGATACGAGAGAGGGCGAAGACAGAGAGGGTGGAGGGGGGAACGAAAGAAGAAAACAGTGTTATGGAAAGAACACAGGGTCATTAAATCCCTCTCATTTCTCATGAACACAACATCCCATGTCGCTGCTGCGGTACCTGCATACGAAACCCATTAAGGGCTCAGTTGTGCAGAAGGAGGAAGGACTGACCTCTCCTTCCCCAGAACCCTGCGAGAGGCAGCGGGATAGAACCGGTTTGGGTGTCCGGTGCGCCTGACCAGAGGTCTATTTTCTAACTGGACTGACTTGGTTTGGTGGGAACAGGGGCTGGCGTCCAAGAAGATCGGGGTTCCCACAGAATGACCGAGAATTGCAGGGGCCAGGGGCCTAACAAACCACCGAGAGCCGCCATGCCACTGTTCTCACACTGGGGGCCGCGGTCGCCTGGCACGAGGTGAGCCCAGCGGACGCAGAAGAGGGGAGAAAGAGAGAGAGCAAAACAAAATAAAAAAAGGAAAAATGGGAGAGGAAAACAAATACAACTGTAAAGAGGCTCAGCGAGAGGGAGAGAGAGAGAGAGAGAGAGAGAGAGAGAGAGAGTGGGTAAGACTAAACTCAGACATGACAGAAGTAATAATCTTCGGCCCTGATCACCTAGCATGCAAATTACAACAGTTTATTGGTCCGCTGGCAACAGATATCAAATCTACAGCCAGAGATCTATATCACATTTGAACTACGAACCACATCGTCGAACCACAATGTCATTAAATCCTGCTATTTCCACCTAAAAAATATTACCATAATTAAATCAGCCTTGTCTTTTCCTGACTTATAAAGGACTATTCATGCCTTTGGCTTTTCGCGCCTGGACTATTGCAGTGCACTGTTTACATGCCTTAGTCAATCCTCAGTGGCTCGGCTTCAGATAGTGCTGCTGCTCGAATTTTAACTAAGACCAATCTTAGGTCCCATATTACCACAATTCTTGCCTCCCTTC
>JAOPHQ010005043.1:0-21748 GCA_030340625.1 Merluccius polli
TACAAAAAGAAATCGAAAAAAGAGGGTAAAAAAATCGAAAAAACAGTGATAGAAAAAAGATGGAGAGAATAAAAAATCGAAAAAGGGGGCAAAAGAAATTTGGAAAAAAGAGTAATAGAAAAAAAGATGGAGAATAAAAAATTGAAAAAAGTGATAGAAAAAAAAATCGAAAAAAAGACGGAGAAAAAAAAAGATGGAGAGAATAAAACATCGAAAATAAGAGTGATAGAAAAAAGATGGAGAGAATAAAAAATCGAAAAAAAGGGGGCAAAAGAAATTTGGAAAAAAGAGTGATAGAAAAAAAGATGGAGAGAATAAAAAATTGAAAAAAGTGATAGAAAAAAAAGATGGAGAATAAAAAATCGAAAAAAAGGGGGCAAAAATTTTTAAAAAAAAGAGTGATAGAAAAAAATGGAGAGAATAAAAGATCGAAAAAAAGACTGATAGAAAAAAGATGGAGAGAATAAAAAATCAAAAAAGAGTGATAGAAAAAAACTCGAAAAAAGATGGAAAGAAAAAAAGTGATAGCAAAAACAAATTCGAAAAAAGTGGGTTAAAAAAACTCGAAAAAGAGTGGTAGAAAAAAAAGATGGAGAGAAAAAAAAATCGAAAAAAGTGATAAAAAGATGGAGCAAATAAAATATTGAAAAAAGTGCTACAAAAAGAAATCGAAAAAAGAGGGTAAAAAAAATCGAAAAAACAGTGATAGAAAAAAGATGGAGAGAATAAAAAATCGAAAAAAAGGGAGCAAAAGAAATTTGGAAAAAAGAGTGATAGAAAAAAAGATGGAGAATAAAAAATTGAAAAAAGTGATATAAAAAAAAGATGGAGAATAAAAAATCGAAAAAAAGGGGGCAAAAATTTTAAAAAAAAAGAGTGATAGAAAAAAAATGGAGAGAATAAAAGATCGAAAAAAAGACTGATAGAAAAAAGATGGAGAGAATAAAAAATCAAAAAAGAGTGATAGAAAAAAACTCGAAAAAAGATGGAAAGAAAAAAAGTGATAGCAAAAACAAATTCGAAAAAAGTGGGTTAAAAAAACTCGAAAAAGAGTGGTAGAAAAAAAAGATGGAGAGAAAAAAAAATCGAAAAAAGTGATAAAAAGATGGAGCAAATAAAATATTGAAAAAAGTGCTACAAAAAGAAATCGAAAAAAAGAGGGTAAAAAAAATCGAAAAAACAGTGATAGAAAAAAGATGGAGAGAATAAAAAATCGAAAAAAGGGGGCAAAAGAAATTTGGAAAAAAGAGTGATAGAAAAAAAGATGGAGAGAATAAAAAATTGAAAAAAGTGATAGAAAAAAAAGATGGAGAATAAAAAACTCGAAAAAAAGGGGGCAAAAATTTAAAAAAAAAAGAGTGATAGAAAAAAAATGGAGAGAATAAAAGATCGAAAAAAAGACTGATAGAAAAAAGATGGAGAGAATAAAAAATCAAAAAAGAGTGATAGAAAAAAACTCGAAAAAAGATGGAAAGAAAAAAAGTGATAGCAAAAACAAATTCGAAAAAAGTGGGTTAAAAAAACTCGAAAAAGAGTGGTAGAAAAAAAAGATGGAGAGAAAAAAAAATCGAAAGAAAAGTGATAAAAAGATGGAGCAAATAAAATATTGAAAAAAGTGCTACAAAAAGAAATCGAAAAAAGAGGGTAAAAAAATCGAAAAAACAGTGATAGAAAAAAGATGGAGAGAATAAAAAATCGAAAAAAGGGGGCAAAAGAAATTTGGAAAAAAGAGTAATAGAAAAAAAGATGGAGAGAATAAAAAATTGAAAAAAGTGATAGAAAAAAAAATCGAAAAAAAGACGGAGAAAAAAAAAGATGGAGAGAATAAAACATCGAAAATAAGAGTGATAGAAAAAAGATGGAGGAGAATAAAAAATCGAAAAAAGGGGGCGAAAGAAATTTGGAAAAAAGAGTGATAGAAAAAAAGATGGAGAGAATAAAAAATTGAAAAAAGTGATAGAAAAAAAAATCGAAAAAAAGACGGAGAAAAAAAAGATGGAGAGAATAAAACATCGAAAATAAGAGTGATAGAAAAAAAAGATGGAGAGAATAAAAGATCGAAAAAAAGACTGATAGAAAAAAGATGGAGAGAATAAAAAATCAAAAAAGAGTGATAGAAAAAAACTCGAAAAAAGATGGAAAGAAAAAAAGTGATAGCAAAAACAAATTCGAAAAAAGTGGGTTAAAAAAACTCGAAAAAGAGTGGTAGAAAAAAAAGATGGAGAGAAAAAAAAATCGAAAAAAGTGATAAAAAGATGGAGCAAATAAAATATTGAAAAAACTGCTACAAAAAGAAATCGAAAAAAGAGGGTAAAAAAAATCGTAAAAACAGTGATAGAAAAAAGATGGAGAGAATAAAAAATCGAAAAAGGGGGCAAAAGAAATTTGGAAAAAAGAGTGATAGAAAAAAAGATGGAGAATAAAAAATTGTAAAAAGTGATAGAAAAAAAAATCGAAAAAAAGACAGAAAAAAAAGATGGAGAGAATAAAACATCGAAAATAAGAGTGATAGAAAAAAAAGATGGAGAATAAAAAATCAAAAAAGAGTGATAGAAAAAAAATCGAAAAAAGATGGAAAGAAAAAAAGTGATAGCAAAAAAGAATTAAAAAAAAGTGGGTTAAAAAAACTCGAAAAAGAGTGGTAGAAAAAAAAGATGGAGAGAAAAAAAAATCGAAAAAAAAGTGATAAAAAGATGGAGCAAATAAAATATTGAAAAAAGTGCTACAAAAAGAAATCGAAAAAAGAGGTTAAAAAAAATCGAAAAAATAGTGATAGAAAAAAGATGGAGAGAATAAAAAATCGAAAAAAAGGGGGCAAAAGAAATTTGGAAAAAAGAGTGATAGAAAAAAAGATGGAGAGAATAAAAAATTGAAAAAAGTGATAGAAAACAAAATCGAAAAAAAGACGGAGAAAAAAAAAGATGGAGAGAATAAAAAATTGAAAAAAAGGGGGCAAAAATTTAAAAAAAAAGAGTGATAGAAAAAAAATGGAGAGAATAAAAGATTGAAAAAAAGACTGATAGAAAAAAGATGGAGAGAATAAAAAATCAAAAAAGAGTGATAGAAAAAAAATCGAAAAAAGATGAAAGAAAAAAAGTGATAGCAAAAAAAAATTCGAAAAAAGTGAGTTAAAAATACTCGAAAGAGTGGTAGAAAAAAAAGATGAGAGAATAAAAAATCGAAAAAAAGGCAAAAGAAATTTGGAAAAAAGATGATAGAAAAAAAGATGGAGAGAATAAAAAATTGAAAAAAGTATAGAAAACAAAATCGAAAAAAAGACGAGAAAAAAAATAAAAAATCGAAAAAAGGGGCAAAAGAAATTGAAAAAAGAGTGATAGAAAAAAAGATGGAGGGAATAAAAAATTGAAAAAAGTGATAGAAAAAAAAATCGAAAAAAACGGAGAAAAAAAAATGGAGAGAATAAAACATCGAAAATAAGAGTGATAGAAAAAAAGATGGAGAAAATAAAAAATCGAAAAAAAGGGGGCAAAAGAAATTTGGAAAAAAGAGTGATAGAAAAAAAAGATGGAGAGAATAAAAAATTGAAAAAAGTGATAGCAAAAACAAATTCGAAAAAAGTGGGTTAAAAAAACTCGAAAAAGAGTGGTAGAAAAAAAAGATGGAGAGAAAAAAAAATCGAAAGAAGAGTGATAAAAAGATGGAGCAAATAAAATATTGAAAAAAGTGCTACAAAAAGAAATCGAAAAAAGAGGGTAAAAAAATCGAAAAAACAGTGATAGAAAAAAGATGGAGAGAATAAAAAATCGAAAAAGGGGGCAAAAGAAATTTGGAAAAAAGAGTAATAGAAAAAAAGATGGAGAATAAAAAATTGAAAAAAGTGATAGAAAAAAAAAATCGAAAAAAAGACGGAGAAAAAAAAAGATGGAGAGAATAAAACATCGAAAATAAGAGTGATAGAAAAAAGATGGAGAGAATAAAAAATCGAAAAAAAGGGGGCAAAAGAAATTTGGAAAAAAGAGTGATAGAAAAAAAGATGGAGAGAATAAAAAATTGAAAAAAGTGATAGAAAAAAAAGATGGAGAATAAAAAATCGAAAAAAAGGGGGCAAAAATTTTAAAAAAAAGAGTGATAGAAAAAAAATGGAGAGAATAAAAGATCGAAAAAAAGACTGATAGAAAAAAGATGGAGAGAATAAAAAATCAAAAAAGAGTGATAGAAAAAAACTCGAAAAAAGATGGAAAGAAAAAAAGTGATAGCAAAAACAAATTCGAAAAAAGTGGGTTAAAAAAACTCGAAAAAGAGTGGTAGAAAAAAAAGATGGAGAGAAAAAAAAATCGAAAAAAGTGATAAAAAGATGGAGCAAATAAAATATTGAAAAAAGTGCTACAAAAAGAAATCGAAAAAAGAGGGTAAAAAAAATCGAAAAAACAGTGATAGAAAAAAGATGGAGAGAATAAAAAATCGAAAAAAAGGGAGCAAAAGAAATTTGGAAAAAAGAGTGATAGAAAAAAAGATGGAGAATAAAAAATTGAAAAAAGTGATATAAAAAAAAGATGGAGAATAAAAAATCGAAAAAAAAGGGGGCAAAAATTTTAAAAAAAAGAGTGATAGAAAAAAAATGGAGAGAATAAAAAAATCGAAAAAAAGGGGCGAAAGAAATTTGGAAAAAAGAGTGATAGAAAAAAAGATGAGAGAATAAAAAATCAAAAAAGAGTGATAGAAAAAAAACTCGAAAAAAGAATGGAAAGAAAAAAGTGATAGCAAAAACAAATTCGAAAAAAGTGGGTTAAAAAAACTCGAAAAAGAGTGGTAGAAAAAAAGATGGAGAGAAAAAAAAATCGAAAAAACAGTGATAGAAAAAAGATGAGAGAAATAAAAAATCGAAAAAAGGGGGCAAAAGAAATTTGGAAAAAAGAGTGATAGAAAAAAAGATGGAGAGAATAAAAAATTGAAAAAAGTGATAGAAAAAAAAATCGAAAAAAAGACGGAGAAAAAAAAGATGGAGAGAATAAAACATCGAAAATAAAGTGATATAAAAAAAAAGATGGAAAGAAAAAAAGTGATAGCAAAAAAAATTCGAAAAAAGTGGGTTAAAAAACTCGAAAAAGAGTGGTAGAAAAAAAAAGATGGAGAGAAAAAAAAATCGAAAGAAAAGTGATAAAAAGATGGAGCAAATAAAATATTGAAAAAAGTGCTACAAAAAGAAATCGAAAAAAGAGGGTAAAAAAATCGAAAAAACAGTGATAGAAAAAAAGATGGAGAGAATAAAAAATTGAAAAAAGTGATAGAAAAAAAAATCGAAAAAAAGACGGAGAAAAAAAAAGATGGAGAGAATAAAACATCGAAAATAAGAGTGATAGAAAAAAGATGGAGAGAATAAAAAATCGAAAAAAGGGGGCAAAAGAAATTTGGAAAAATGAGTGATAGAAAAAAAGATGGAGAGAATAAAAAATCAAAAAAGAGTGATAGAAAAAAACTCGAAAAAAGATGGAAAGAAAAAAAGTGATAGCAAAAACAAATTCGAAAAAAGTGGGTTAAAAAAACTCGAAAGAGTGGTAGAAAAAAAAGATGGAGAGAATAAAAAATCGAAAAAAAGGGGGCAAAAGAAATTTGGAAAAAAAAGGATTTTTTGACATACCCGGACCTGTTGTTCCTTCATTTTTTCTCTTTCTTTTTTGGCGAGTTTTTTACCTCTCCAGGTCTATTTTTCCTTCATTTTTTGTTCCTGCCATCTTTTTGGCCCTCTTTCTTCTCGATTTTGTCATTCTCTCCATCTTTTTTTTTTTTTTTTTTTCAGGATTTTTTGACATACCCGGACCTGTTGTTCCTTCATTTTTTGTCTTTCTTTTTTGGCGAGTTTTTTACCTCTCCAGGTCTCTTTTTCCTTCATTTTTTGTTCCTGCCATCTTTTTGGCCCTCTTTCTTCTCGATTTTGTCATTCTCTCCATCTTTTTTTTTTTTTTTTTTTCAGGATTTTTTGACATACCCGGACCTGTTGTTCCTTCATTTTTTGTCTTTCTTTTTTGGCGAGTTTTAGACCTCTCCAGGTCTCTTTTTCCTTCATTTTTTGTTCCTGCCATCTTTTTGGCCCTCTTTCTTCTCGATTTTGTCATTCTCTCCATCTTTTTTTTTTTTTTTTTTTCAGGATTTTATGACATACCCGGACCTGTTGTTCCTTCATTTTTTCTCTTTCTTTTTTGGCGAGTTTTTTACCTCTCCAGGTCTATTTTTCCTTCATTTTTTGTTCCTGCCATCTTTTTGGCACACCAATAGGCACCTTACACGTACCCCAGCAAAGAACACCCATAGGCGGCTTACACTTGCCCCAGCAAAGCACACCCATAGGCGGCTTACAACTTACCCCAGCAAAGCACACCCAGTTTTCTCGGTTTGGAAGCAGGTTGTGGTTGTGCCTCTTTCCCGTTTTCACACAACTACACAACCTACACTTACCCCAGCAAAGCACACCCATATGCGGCTTACACGTACCCCAGCAAAGCACACCCATAGGCGGCTTACACTTGCCCCAGCAAAGCACACCCAGTTTCCCCATTTTGAAATTAGGTTGCGATTGTGCCTATTTTCCGTTTTCTCGGTTTTGAATTAGGTTGCGCTTGTGCCTATTTTCCGTTTTCTCGGTTTAGAATTAGGTTGTGCTTGTGCCTATTTCCCGTTTTCACACAACCACACAACCTAAACTTACCCCAGCAAAGCACACCCATAGGCGGCTTTCACTTACCCCAGCAAAGCACACCCATTGGCCGCCTACACTTACCCCAGCAAAGCACACCAATAGGCACCTTACACGTACCCCAGCAAAGCACACCCATAGGCGGCTTACACTTGCCCCAGCAAAGCACACCCAGTTTCCCCATTTTGAAATTAGGTTGCGATTGTGCCTATTTTCCGTTTTTCTCGGTTTTGAATTAGGTTGCGATTGTGCCTATTTTCCGTTTTCTCGGTTTTGAATTAGGTTGGGCTTGTGCCTATTTTCCATTTTCTGGGTTTGGAATTAGGTTGTGCTTGTGCCTAATTCCCGTTTTCAAACAATTACACAACCTACACTTACCCCAGCAAAGCACACCCATAGGCAGCTTACACTTACCCTAGCAAAGCACACCCATAGGCGGCTTACACTTGCCCCAGCAAAGCACACCCAATTTTCTCGGTGTTGAATTAGGTTGCGTTGTGCCTATATTCCGTTTTCTCGGTTTGGAATTAGGTTGCGCTTGTTTCTATATTCCGTTTTCACGGTTTTGAATTAGGTTGCGCTTGTGCCTATTTTCCATTTTCTCGGTTTAGAATTAGGTTGTGCTTGTGCCTATTTCCCGTTTTCACACAACTACACAACCTACACTTACCCCAGCAAAGCACACCCATAGGCGGCTTACACTTACCCCAGCAAATCACACCCATAGGCGGCTTACACTTACCCCAGCAAATCACACCCATAGGCGGCTTACACTTGCCCCAGCAAAGCACACCAATAGGCACCTTACACTTACCCCAGCAAAGCATACCCATAGGCGGCTTACACTTACCCCAGCAAAGCACACCCATATGCGGCTTACACGTACCCCAGCAAAGCACACCCATAGGCGGCTTACACTTGCCCCAGCAAAGCACACCCAGTTTTCTCGGTTTGAAATTAGGTTGCGCTTGTGCCTATATTCCGTTTTCTCGGTTTGGAATTAGGTTGCGCTTGTGCCTATATTCCGTTTTCACGGTTTTGAATTAGGTTGCGCTTGTGCCTATTTTCCGTTTTCTCGGTTCAGAATTAGGTTGTGCTTGTGCCTATTTCCCGTTTTCACACAACTACACAACCTACACTTACCCCAGCAAATCACACCCATAGGCGGCTTACACTTGCCCCAGCAAAGCACACCAATTGGCACCTTACCCTTACCCCAGCAAAGCATACCCATAGGCGGCTTACACTTACCCCAGCAAAGCACACCAATAGGCACCTTACACGTACCCCAGCAAAGCACACCCATAGGCGGCTTACACTTGCCCCAGCAAAGCACACCCAGTTTCCCCATTTTGAAATTAGGTTGCGATTGTGCCTATTTTCCGTTTTCTCGGTTTTGAATTAGGTTGCGATTGTGCCTATTTTCCGTTTTCTCGGTTTGGAATTAGGTTGCGATTGTGCCTATTTTCCGTTTTCTCGGTTTTGAATTAGGTTGGGCTTGTGCCTATTTTCCATTTTCTGGGTTTGGAATTAGGTTGTGCTTGTGCCTAATTCCCGTTTTCAAACAATTACACAACCTACACTTACCCCAGCAAAGCACACCCATAGGCAGCTTACACTTACCCCAGCAAAGCACACCCATACGCGGCTTACACTTGCCCCAGCAAAGCACACCCAGTTTTCTCGGTTTGAAATTAGGTTGTGCTTGTGCCTATATTCCGTTTTCTCGGTTTTGAATTAGGTTGCGATTGTGCCTATTTTCCGTTTTCTCGGTTTTGAATTAGGTTGGGCTTGTGCCTATTTTCCATTTTCTGGGTTTGGAATAAGGTTGTGCTCGTGCCTATTTTCCGTTTTCTCGGTTTGGAATTAGGTTGCGATTGTGCCTATTTTCCGTTTTCTCGGTTTTGAATTAGGTTGGGCTTGTGCCTATTTTCCATTTTCTGGGTTTGGAATAAGGTTGTGCTCGTGCCTATTTTCCGTTTTCTCGGTTTGGAATTAGGTTGCGATTGTGCCTATTTTCCGTTTTCTCGGTTTTGAATTAGGTTGGGCTTGTGCCTATTTTCCGTTTTCTCGGTTTTGAATTAGGTTGGGCTTGTGCCTATTTTCCATTTTCTGGGTTTGGAATTAGGTTGTGCTTGTGCCTAATTCCCGTTTTCAAACAATTACACAACCTACACTTACCCCAGCAAAGCACACCCATAGGCAGCTTACACTTACCCCAGCAAAGCACACCCATACGCGGCTTACACTTGCCCCAGCAAAGCACACCCAGTTTTCTCGGTTTGAAATTAGGTTGTGCTTGTGCCTATATTCCGTTTTCTCGGTTTGGAATTAGGTTGTGCTTGTGCCTATTTTCCGTTTTCTCGGTTTGGAATTAGGTTGTGCTTGTGCCTATTTCCCGTTTTCAAACAACTACACAACCTACACTTACCCCAGCAAAGCATACCCATAGGCGGCTTACACTTACCCCAGCAAAGCACACCCATAGGCATCTTACACATACCCCAGCAAAGCACACCCATAGGCGTCTTACACATACCCCAGCAAAGCACACCCATAGGCGGCTTTACACTTGCCCCAGCAAAGCACACCCAATTTTCTCGGTTTGAAATTAGGTTGCGCTTGTGCCTATATTCCGTTTTCTCGGTTTGGAATTAGGTTGCGCTTGTGCCTATATTCCGTTTTCACGGTTTTGAATTAGGTTGCGCTTGTGCCTATTTTCCGTTTTCTCGGTTTTGAATTAGGTTGCGATTGTGCCTATTTTCCGTTTTCTCGGTTTTGAATTAGGTTGGGCTTGTGCCTATTTTCCATTTTCTGGGTTTGGAATAAGGTTGTGCTCGTGCCTATTTTCCGTTTTCTCGGTTTGGAATTAGGTTGCGATTGTGCCTATTTTCCGTTTTCTCGGTTTTGAATTAGGTTGCGCTTGTGCCTATTTTCCGTTTTCTCGGTTTAGAATTAGGTTGTGCTTCTGCCTATTTCCCGTTTTCACACAACTACACAACCTAAACTTACCCCAGCAAAGCACACCCATAGGCGGCTTTCACTTACCCCAGCAAAGCACACCCATTGGCACACCCATTGGCGGCCTACACTTACCCCAGCAAATGGGTGTGTCAAAAAATCCTGAAAAAAAATGAATAAATAAAGATGGAGAGAATGACAAAATCGAGAAGAAAGAGGGCCAAAAAGATGGCAGGAACAAAAAATGAAGGAAAAAGAGACCTGGAGAGGTCAAAAACTCGCCAGAAAAGAAAGACAAAAAATGAAGGAACAACAGGTCCGGGTATGTCAAAAAATCCTGAAAAAAAAAAAAAAAAAAAAAGATGGAGAGAATGACAAAATCGAGAAGAAAGAGGGCCAAAAAGATGGCAGGAACAAAAAATGAAGGAAAAAGAGACCTGGAGATGTCAAAAACTCGCCAAAAAAGAAAGACAAAAAATGAAGGAACAACAGGTCCGGGTATGTCAAAAAATCCTGATGGCAGGAACAAAAAGATGGCAGGAACAAAAAATGAAGGAAAATGAGACCTGGAGAGGTAAAAAACTCGCCAAAAAAGAAAGAGAAAAAATGAAGGAACAACAGGTCCGGGTATGTCAAAAAATCCTGAAAAAAAAAAAAAAAAAAAAGATGGAGAGAATGACAAAATCGAGAAGAAAGAGGGCCAAAAAGATGGCAGGAACAAAAAATGAAGGAAAAAGAGACCTGGAGAGGTCAAAAACTCGCCAAAAAAGAAAGAGAAAAAATGAAGGAACAACAGGTCCGGGTATGTCAAAAAATCCTGAAAAAAAAAAAAAAAAAAGATAGAGAGAATGACAAAATCGAGAAGAAAGAGGGCCAAAAAGATGGCAGGAACAAAAAATGAAGGAAAAAGAGACCTGAAGAGGTCAAAAACTCGCCTAAAAAGAAAGAGAAAAAATGAAGGAACAACAGAAAAAAGGGGGCAAAATTGTTTTTTAAAAAGTGATAGAAAAAAATGGAGAGAATAAAAGATCGAAAAAAAGACTGATAGAAAAAAGATGGAGAGAATAAAAAATCAAAAAAGAGTGATAGAAAAAAAAATCGAAAAAAGATGGAAAGAAAAAAAGTGATAGCAAAAAAAAATTCGAAAAAAGTGGGTTAAAAAAACTCGAAAAAGAGTGGTAGAAAAAAAAGATGGAGAAAAAAAAATCGAAAAAAAGTGATAAAAAGATGGAGCAAATAAAATATTGAAAAAAGTGCTACAAAAAGAAATCGAAAAAAGAGGGTAAAAAAATCGAAAAAACAGTGATAGAAAAAGATGGAGAGAATAAAAAATCGAAAAAAAGGGAGCAAAAGAAATTTGGAAAAAAGATTGATAGAAAAAAAGATGGAGAGAATAAAAAATTGAAAAAAGTGATAGAAAAAAAAATCGAAAAAAAGACGGAGAAAAAAAAAGATGGAGAGAATAAAACATCGAAAATAAGAGTGATAGAAGAAAGATGGAGAGAATAAAAAATTGAAAAAAGGGGGCAAAAATTTAAAAAAAAAAGAGTGATAGAAAAAAAATGGAGAGAATAAAAGATCGAAAAAAAGACTGATAGAAAAAAGATGGAGAGAATAAAAAATCGAAAAAAAGGGGGCAAAAGAAATTTGGAAAAAAGAGTGATAGAAAAAAAGATGGAGAGAATAAAAAATTGAAAAGAGTGATAGAAAAAAAAATCGAAAAAAAGACGGAGAAAAAAAAAGATGGAGAGAATAAAACATCGAAAATAAGAGTGATAGAAAAAAAAGATGGAGAGAATAAAAAATCAAAAAAGAGTGATAGAAAAAAAATCGAAAAAAGATGGAAAGAAAAAAAGTGATAGCAAAAAAGAATTAAAAAAAAGTGGGTTAAAAAAACTCGAAAAAGAGTGGTAGAAAAAAAAGATGGAGAGAAAAAAAAATCGAAAAAAAAGTGATAAAAAGATGGAGCAAATAAAATATTGAAAAAAGTGCTACAAAAAGAAATCGAAAAAAGAGGTTAAAAAAAATCGAAAAAATAGTGATAGAAAAAAGATGGAGAGAATAAAAAATCGAAAAAAAGGGGGCAAAAGAAATTTGGAAAAAAGAGTGATAGAAAAAAAGATGGAGAGAATAAAAAATTGAAAAAAGTGATAGAAAACAAAATCGAAAAAAAGACGGAGAAAAAAAAAGATGGAGAGAATAAAAAATTGAAAAAAAGGGGGCAAAAATTTAAAAAAAAAAGAGTGATAGAAAAAAAGATGGAGAATAAAAAATTGTAAAAAGTGATAGAAAAAAAAATCGAAAAAAAGACAGAAAAAAAAGATGGAGAGAATAAAACATCGAAAATAAGAGTGATAGAAAAAAAAGATGGAGAATTAAAAATCAAAAAAGAGTGATAGAAAAAAAATCGAAAAAAGATGGAAAGAAAAAAAGTGATAGCAAAAAAGAATTAAAAAAAGTGGGTTAAAAAAACTCGAAAAAGAGTGGTAGAAAAAAAAGATGGAGAGAAAAAAAAATCGAAAAAAAAGTGATAAAAAGATGGAGCAAATAAAATATTGAAAAAAGTGCTACAAAAAGAAATCGAAAAAAGAGGTTAAAAAAAATCGAAAAAATAGTGATAGAAAAAAGATGGAGAGAATAAAAAATCGAAAAAAAGGGGGCAAAAGAAATTTGGAAAAAAGAGTGATAGAAAAAAAGATGGAGAGAATAAAAAATTGAAAAAAGTGATAGAAAACAAAATCGAAAAAAAGACGGAGAAAAAAAAAGATGGAGAGAATAAAAAATTGAAAAAAAGGGGGCAAAAATTTTAAAAAAAAAGAGTGATAGAAAAAAAATGGAGAGAATAAAAGATTGAAAAAAAGACTGATAGAAAAAAGATGGAGAGAATAAAAAATCAAAAAAGAGTGATAGAAAAAAAATCGAAAAAAGATGGAAAGAAAAAAAGTGATAGCAAAAAAAAATTCGAAAAAAGTGAGTTAAAAAAACTCGAAAGAGTGGTAGAAAAAAAAGATGGAGAGAATAAAAAATCGAAAAAAAGGGGGCAAAAGAAATTTGGAAAAAAGAGTGATAGAAAAAAAGATGGAGAGAATAAAAAATTGAAAAAAGTGATAGAAAACAAAATCGAAAAAAAGACGGAGAAAAAAATAAAAAATCGAAAAAAGGGGGCAAAAGAAATTTGGAAAAAAGAGTGATAGAAAAAAAGATGGAGGGAATAAAAAATTGAAAAAAGTGATAGAAAAAAAAATCGAAAAAAAGACGGAGAAAAAAAAGATGGAGAGAATAAAACATCGAAAATAAGAGTGATAGAAAAAAAGATGGAGAGAATAAAAAATCGAAAAAAAGGGGGCAAAAGAAATTTGGAAAAAAGAGTGATAGAAAAAAAGATGGAGAGAATAAAAAATTGAAAAAAGTGATAGCAAAAACAAATTCGAAAAAAGTGGGTTAAAAAAACTCGAAAAAGAGTGGTAGAAAAAAAAGATGGAGAGAAAAAAAAATCGAAAAAAGTGATAAAAAGATGGAGCAAATAAAATATTGAAAAAAGTGCTACAAAAAGAAATCGAAAAAAGAGGGTAAAAAAAATCGAAAAAACAGTGATAGAAAAAAGATGGAGAGAATAAAAAATCGAAAAAAAGGGAGCAAAAGAAATTTGGAAAAAAGAGTGATAGAAAAAAAGATGGAGAATAAAAAATTGAAAAAAGTGATATAAAAAAAAGATGGAGAATAAAAAATCGAAAAAAAGGGGGCAAAAATTTTTTTAAAAAAGAGTGATAGAAAAAAAATGGAGAGAATAAAAGATCGAAAAAAAGACTGATAGAAAAAAGATGGAGAGAATAAAAAATCAAAAAAGAGTGATAGAAAAAAACTCGAAAAAAGATGGAAAGAAAAAAAGTGATAGCAAAAACAAATTCGAAAAAAGTGGGTTAAAAAAACTCGAAAAAGAGTGGTAGAAAAAAAAGATGGAGAGAAAAAAAGATCGAAAAAAAGACTGATAGAAAAAAGATGGAGAGAATAAAAAATCAAAAAAGAGTGATAGAAAAAAACTCGAAAAAAGATGGAAAGAAAAAAAGTGATAGCAAAAACAAATTCGAAAAAAGTGGGTTAAAAAAACTCGAAAAAGAGTGGTAGAAAAAAAAGATGGAGAGAAAAAAAATCGAAAGAAAAGTGATAAAAAGATGGAGCAAATAAAATATTGAAAAAAGTGCTACAAAAAGAAATCGAAAAAAGAGGGTAAAAAAATCGAAAAAACAGTGATAGAAAAAAGATGGAGAGAATAAAAAATCGAAAAAAGGGGGCAAAAGAAATTTGGAAAAAAGAGTAATAGAAAAAAAGATGGAGAGAATAAAAAATTGAAAAAAGTGATAGAAAAAAAAATCGAAAAAAAGACGGAGAAAAAAAAAGATGGAGAGAATAAAACATCGAAAATAAGAGTGATAGAAAAAAGATGGAGAGAATAAAAAATCGAAAAAAAGGGGGCGAAAGAAATTTGGAAAAAAGAGTGATAGAAAAAAAGATGGAGAGAATAAAAAATCAAAAAAGAGTGATAGAAAAAAACTCGAAAAAAGATGGAAAGAAAAAAAGTGATAGCAAAAACAAATTCGAAAAAAGTGGGTTAAAAAAACTCGAAAAAGAGTGGTAGAAAAAAAAGATGGAGAGAAAAAAAAATCGAAAAAACAGTGATAGAAAAAAGATGGAGAGAATAAAAAATCGAAAAAAAGGGGGCAAAAGAAATTTGGAAAAAAGAGTGATAGAAAAAAAGATGGAGAGAATAAAAAATTGAAAAAAGTGATAGAAAAAAAAATCGAAAAAAAGACGGAGAAAAAAAAGATGGAGAGAATAAAACATCGAAAATAAGAGTGATATAAAAAAAAAGATGGAAAGAAAAAAAGTGATAGCAAAAAAAAATTCGAAAAAAGTGGGTTAAAAAACTCGAAAAAGAGTGGTAGAAAAAAAAGATGGAGAGAAAAAAAAATCGAAAGAAAAGTGATAAAAAGATGGAGCAAATAAAATATTGAAAAAAGTGCTACAAAAAGAAATCGAAAAAAGAGGGTAAAAAAATCGAAAAAACAGTGATAGAAAAAAAGATGGAGAGAATAAAAAATTGAAAAAAGTGATAGAAAAAAAAATCGAAAAAAAGACGGAGAAAAAAAAAGATGGAGAGAATAAAACATCGAAAATAAGAGTGATAGAAAAAAGATGGAGAGAATAAAAAATCGAAAAAAGGGGGCAAAAGAAATTTGGAAAAATGAGTGATAGAAAAAAAGATGGAGAGAATAAAAAATCAAAAAAGAGTGATAGAAAAAAACTCGAAAAAAGATGGAAAGAAAAAAAGTGATAGCAAAAACAAATTCGAAAAAAGTGGGTTAAAAAAACTCGAAAGAGTGGTAGAAAAAAAAGATGGAGAGAATAAAAAATCGAAAAAAAGGGGGCAAAAGAAATTTGGAAAAAAAAGGATTTTTTGACATACCCGGACCTGTTGTTCCTTCATTTTTTCTCTTTCTTTTTTGGCGAGTTTTTTACCTCTCCAGGTCTATTTTTCCTTCATTTTTTGTTCCTGCCATCTTTTTGGCCCTCTTTCTTCTCGATTTTGTCATTCTCTCCATCTTTTTTTTTTTTTTTTTTTCAGGATTTTTTGACATACCCGGACCTGTTGTTCCTTCATTTTTTGTCTTTCTTTTTTGGCGAGTTTTTTACCTCTCCAGGTCTCTTTTTCCTTCATTTTTTGTTCCTGCCATCTTTTTGGCCCTCTTTCTTCTCGATTTTGTCATTCTCTCCATCTTTTTTTTTTTTTTTTTTTTCAGGATTTTTTGACATACCCGGACCTGTTGTTCCTTCATTTTTTGTCTTTCTTTTTTGGCGAGTTTTAGACCTCTCCAGGTCTCTTTTTCCTTCATTTTTTGTTCCTGCCATCTTTTTGGCCCTCTTTCTTCTCGATTTTGTCATTCTCTCCATCTTTTTTTTTTTTTTTTTTTCAGGATTTTATGACATACCCGGACCTGTTGTTCCTTCATTTTTTCTCTTTCTTTTTTGGCGAGTTTTTTACCTCTCCAGGTCTATTTTTCCTTCATTTTTTGTTCCTGCCATCTTTTTGGCACACCAATAGGCACCTTACACGTACCCCAGCAAAGAACACCCATAGGCGGCTTACACTTGCCCCAGCAAAGCACACCCATAGGCGGCTTACAACTTACCCCAGCAAAGCACACCCAGTTTTCTCGGTTTGGAAGCAGGTTGTGGTTGTGCCTCTTTCCCGTTTTCACACAACTACACAACCTACACTTACCCCAGCAAAGCACACCCATATGCGGCTTACACGTACCCCAGCAAAGCACACCCATAGGCGGCTTACACTTGCCCCAGCAAAGCACACCCAGTTTCCCCATTTTGAAATTAGGTTGCGATTGTGCCTATTTTCCGTTTTCTCGGTTTTGAATTAGGTTGCGCTTGTGCCTATTTTCCGTTTTCTCGGTTTAGAATTAGGTTGTGCTTGTGCCTATTTCCCGTTTTCACACAACCACACAACCTAAACTTACCCCAGCAAAGCACACCCATAGGCGGCTTTCACTTACCCCAGCAAAGCACACCCATTGGCCGCCTACACTTACCCCAGCAAAGCACACCAATAGGCACCTTACACGTACCCCAGCAAAGCACACCCATAGGCGGCTTACACTTGCCCCAGCAAAGCACACCCAGTTTCCCCATTTTGAAATTAGGTTGCGATTGTGCCTATTTTCCGTTTTTCTCGGTTTTGAATTAGGTTGCGATTGTGCCTATTTTCCGTTTTCTCGGTTTTGAATTAGGTTGGGCTTGTGCCTATTTTCCATTTTCTGGGTTTGGAATTAGGTTGTGCTTGTGCCTAATTCCCGTTTTCAAACAATTACACAACCTACACTTACCCCAGCAAAGCACACCCATAGGCAGCTTACACTTACCCTAGCAAAGCACACCCATAGGCGGCTTACACTTGCCCCAGCAAAGCACACCCAATTTTCTCGGTGTTGAATTAGGTTGCGTTGTGCCTATATTCCGTTTTCTCGGTTTGGAATTAGGTTGCGCTTGTTTCTATATTCCGTTTTCACGGTTTTGAATTAGGTTGCGCTTGTGCCTATTTTCCATTTTCTCGGTTTAGAATTAGGTTGTGCTTGTGCCTATTTCCCGTTTTCACACAACTACACAACCTACACTTACCCCAGCAAAGCACACCCATAGGCGGCTTACACTTACCCCAGCAAATCACACCCATAGGCGGCTTACACTTACCCCAGCAAATCACACCCATAGGCGGCTTACACTTGCCCCAGCAAAGCACACCAATAGGCACCTTACACTTACCCCAGCAAAGCATACCCATAGGCGGCTTACACTTACCCCAGCAAAGCACACCCATATGCGGCTTACACGTACCCCAGCAAAGCACACCCATAGGCGGCTTACACTTGCCCCAGCAAAGCACACCCAGTTTTCTCGGTTTGAAATTAGGTTGCGCTTGTGCCTATATTCCGTTTTCTCGGTTTGGAATTAGGTTGCGCTTGTGCCTATATTCCGTTTTCACGGTTTTGAATTAGGTTGCGCTTGTGCCTATTTTCCGTTTTCTCGGTTCAGAATTAGGTTGTGCTTGTGCCTATTTCCCGTTTTCACACAACTACACAACCTACACTTACCCCAGCAAATCACACCCATAGGCGGCTTACACTTGCCCCAGCAAAGCACACCAATTGGCACCTTACCCTTACCCCAGCAAAGCATACCCATAGGCGGCTTACACTTACCCCAGCAAAGCACACCAATAGGCACCTTACACGTACCCCAGCAAAGCACACCCATAGGCGGCTTACACTTGCCCCAGCAAAGCACACCCAGTTTCCCCATTTTGAAATTAGGTTGCGATTGTGCCTATTTTCCGTTTTCTCGGTTTTGAATTAGGTTGCGATTGTGCCTATTTTCCGTTTTCTCGGTTTGGAATTAGGTTGCGATTGTGCCTATTTTCCGTTTTCTCGGTTTTGAATTAGGTTGGGCTTGTGCCTATTTTCCATTTTCTGGGTTTGGAATTAGGTTGTGCTTGTGCCTAATTCCCGTTTTCAAACAATTACACAACCTACACTTACCCCAGCAAAGCACACCCATAGGCAGCTTACACTTACCCCAGCAAAGCACACCCATACGCGGCTTACACTTGCCCCAGCAAAGCACACCCAGTTTTCTCGGTTTGAAATTAGGTTGTGCTTGTGCCTATATTCCGTTTTCTCGGTTTTGAATTAGGTTGCGATTGTGCCTATTTTCCGTTTTCTCGGTTTTGAATTAGGTTGGGCTTGTGCCTATTTTCCATTTTCTGGGTTTGGAATAAGGTTGTGCTCGTGCCTATTTTCCGTTTTCTCGGTTTGGAATTAGGTTGCGATTGTGCCTATTTTCCGTTTTCTCGGTTTTGAATTAGGTTGGGCTTGTGCCTATTTTCCATTTTCTGGGTTTGGAATAAGGTTGTGCTCGTGCCTATTTTCCGTTTTCTCGGTTTGGAATTAGGTTGCGATTGTGCCTATTTTCCGTTTTCTCGGTTTTGAATTAGGTTGGGCTTGTGCCTATTTTCCGTTTTCTCGGTTTTGAATTAGGTTGGGCTTGTGCCTATTTTCCATTTTCTGGGTTTGGAATTAGGTTGTGCTTGTGCCTAATTCCCGTTTTCAAACAATTACACAACCTACACTTACCCCAGCAAAGCACACCCATAGGCAGCTTACACTTACCCCAGCAAAGCACACCCATACGCGGCTTACACTTGCCCCAGCAAAGCACACCCAGTTTTCTCGGTTTGAAATTAGGTTGTGCTTGTGCCTATATTCCGTTTTCTCGGTTTGGAATTAGGTTGTGCTTGTGCCTATTTTCCGTTTTCTCGGTTTGGAATTAGGTTGTGCTTGTGCCTATTTCCCGTTTTCAAACAACTACACAACCTACACTTACCCCAGCAAAGCATACCCATAGGCGGCTTACACTTACCCCAGCAAAGCACACCCATAGGCATCTTACACATACCCCAGCAAAGCACACCCATAGGCGTCTTACACATACCCCAGCAAAGCACACCCATAGGCGGCTTTACACTTGCCCCAGCAAAGCACACCCAATTTTCTCGGTTTGAAATTAGGTTGCGCTTGTGCCTATATTCCGTTTTCTCGGTTTGGAATTAGGTTGCGCTTGTGCCTATATTCCGTTTTCACGGTTTTGAATTAGGTTGCGCTTGTGCCTATTTTCCGTTTTCTCGGTTTTGAATTAGGTTGCGATTGTGCCTATTTTCCGTTTTCTCGGTTTTGAATTAGGTTGGGCTTGTGCCTATTTTCCATTTTCTGGGTTTGGAATAAGGTTGTGCTCGTGCCTATTTTCCGTTTTCTCGGTTTGGAATTAGGTTGCGATTGTGCCTATTTTCCGTTTTCTCGGTTTTGAATTAGGTTGCGCTTGTGCCTATTTTCCGTTTTCTCGGTTTAGAATTAGGTTGTGCTTCTGCCTATTTCCCGTTTTCACACAACTACACAACCTAAACTTACCCCAGCAAAGCACACCCATAGGCGGCTTTCACTTACCCCAGCAAAGCACACCCATTGGCACACCCATTGGCGGCCTACACTTACCCCAGCAAATGGGTGTGTCAAAAAATCCTGAAAAAAAATGAATAAATAAAGATGGAGAGAATGACAAAATCGAGAAGAAAGAGGGCCAAAAAGATGGCAGGAACAAAAAATGAAGGAAAAAGAGACCTGGAGAGGTCAAAAACTCGCCAGAAAAGAAAGACAAAAAATGAAGGAACAACAGGTCCGGGTATGTCAAAAAATCCTGAAAAAAAAAAAAAAAAAAAAGATGGAGAGAATGACAAAATCGAGAAGAAAGAGGGCCAAAAAGATGGCAGGAACAAAAAATGAAGGAAAAAGAGACCTGGAGATGTCAAAAACTCGCCAAAAAAGAAAGACAAAAAATGAAGGAACAACAGGTCCGGGTATGTCAAAAAATCCTGATGGCAGGAACAAAAAGATGGCAGGAACAAAAAATGAAGGAAAATGAGACCTGGAGAGGTAAAAAACTCGCCAAAAAAGAAAGAGAAAAAATGAAGGAACAACAGGTCCGGGTATGTCAAAAAATCCTGAAAAAAAAAAAAAAAAAAAGATGGAGAGAATGACAAAATCGAGAAGAAAGAGGGCCAAAAAGATGGCAGGAACAAAAAATGAAGGAAAAAGAGACCTGGAGAGGTCAAAAACTCGCCAAAAAAGAAAGAGAAAAAATGAAGGAACAACAGGTCCGGGTATGTCAAAAAATCCTGAAAAAAAAAAAAAAAAAAGATAGAGAGAATGACAAAATCGAGAAGAAAGAGGGCCAAAAAGATGGCAGGAACAAAAAATGAAGGAAAAAGAGACCTGAAGAGGTCAAAAACTCGCCTAAAAAGAAAG
Source organism: Merluccius polli (assembly GCA_030340625.1). Classification (NCBI taxonomy): domain Eukaryota; kingdom Metazoa; phylum Chordata; class Actinopteri; order Gadiformes; family Merlucciidae; genus Merluccius; species Merluccius polli. Next base: position 20,038 of record JAOPHQ010005043.1, read on the forward strand.
AGAAAAAATGAAGGAACAACAGAAAAAAGGGGGCAAAATTGTTTTTTAAAAAGTGATAGAAAAAAATGGAGAGAATAAAAGATCGAAAAAAAGACTGATAGAAAAAAGATGGAGAGAATAAAAAATCAAAAAAGAGTGATAGAAAAAAAAATCGAAAAAAGATGGAAAGAAAAAAAGTGATAGCAAAAAAAAATTCGAAAAAAGTGGGTTAAAAAAACTCGAAAAAGAGTGGTAGAAAAAAAAGATGGAGAAAAAAAAATCGAAAAAAAGTGATAAAAAGATGGAGCAAATAAAATATTGAAAAAAGTGCTACAAAAAGAAATCGAAAAAAGAGGGTAAAAAAATCGAAAAAACAGTGATAGAAAAAGATGGAGAGAATAAAAAATCGAAAAAAAGGGGAGCAAAAGAAATTTGGAAAAAAGATTGATAGAAAAAAAGATGGAGAGAATAAAAAATTGAAAAGAGTGATAGAAAAAAAATCGAAAAAAAGACGGAGAAAAAAAAAGATGGAGAGAATAAAACATCGAAAATAAGAGTGATAGAAGAAAGATGGAGAGAATAAAAAATTGAAAAAAAGGGGGGCAAAAATTTAAAAAAAAAAAGAGTGATAGAAAAAAAATGGAGAGAATAAAAGATCGAAAAAAAGACTGATAGAAAAAAGATGGAGAGAATAAAAAATCGAAAAAAAGGGGGCAAAAGAAATTTGGGAAAAAAGAGTGATAGAAAAAAAGATGGAGAGAATAAAAAATTGAAAAGAGTGATAGAAAAAAAAATCGAAAAAAAGACGGAGAAAAAAAAAGATGGAGAGAATAAAACATCGAAAATAAGAGTGATAGAAAAAAAAGATGGAGAGAATAAAAAATCAAAAAAGAGTGATAGAAAAAAAATCGAAAAAAGATGGAAAGAAAAAAAGTGATAGCAAAAAAGAATTAAAAAAAAGTGGGTTAAAAAAACTCGAAAAAGAGTGGTAGAAAAAAAAGATGGAGAGAAAAAAAAATCGAAAAAAAAGTGATAAAAAGATGGAGCAAATAAAATATTGAAAAAAGTGCTACAAAAAGAAATCGAAAAAAGAGGTTAAAAAAAATCGAAAAAATAGTGATAGAAAAAAGATGGAGAGAATAAAAAATCGAAAAAAAGGGGGCAAAAGAAATTTGGAAAAAAGAGTGATAGAAAAAAAGATGGAGAGAATAAAAAATTGAAAAAAGTGATAGAAAACAAAATCGAAAAAAAGACGGAGAAAAAAAAAGATGGAGAGAATAAAAAATTGAAAAAAAGGGGGCAAAAATTTAAAAAAAAAGAGTGATAGAAAAAAAGATGGAGAATAAAAAATTGTAAAAAGTGATAGAAAAAAAAAATCGAAAAAAAGACAGAAAAAAAAGATGGAGAGAATAAAACATCGAAAATAAGAGTGATAGAAAAAAAAGATGGAGAATTAAAATCAAAAAGAGTGATAGAAAAAAATCGAAAAAAGATGGAAAGAAAAAAAGTGATAGCAAAAAAGAATTAAAAAAAAGTGGGTTAAAAAAACTCGAAAAAGAGTGGTAGAAAAAAAAAGATGGAGAGAAAAAAAAATCGAAAAAAAAGTGATAAAAAGATGGAGCAAATAAAATATTGAAAAAAGTGCTACAAAAAGAAATCGAAAAAAGAGGTTAAAAAAAATCGAAAAAATAGTGATAGAAAAAAAGATGGAGAGAATAAAAAATCGAAAAAA
>JAOPHQ010005044.1:0-12500 GCA_030340625.1 Merluccius polli
CCATGCCCGGCCAATTAAAACGCTGCGTTTTCTGTCTTGCCCCTTGCGTCGTTATGCTGATGATATCACGATTGGTTGATTGCCACGGTGGGCCCAGGATGGCGGAGGAGGATTTTTTTGTTTTTTTGGGGGGGGGGGGGGGGGGGGAATCGCACGGCATATGGAGATCAGAGATGATGACTTCACCAGTCAATCTTAGATAGTTATCCCGGTCATTTAAGCGTTAAGCGTTAAGGTAAGCGGCTTGAAAAATACGCACAACACAAAAGGATTGATCCGTGATGGGAAATGAAAGAGGGGAGGGGGTGGGGTTAGGGGGGGGAAATGAAGAGTGAATAGTTATTGACACACAAACGGCTGTTTTGTATTTTGTTTGTTGGTCTCTGTTCTGGGGGCCCCTGGCGAGGAGGTGTGAAATCTAATAAAGCTGTTTCCCCCCCGAGGGCCGCCGCTTTGATCAGAGATTCTCCAAACACGCTCCCCACGTCCCGGCGGCCCGGAGATCCATACATCTCACCTCGCTGCTGCGCTATCTTTACATCACTGCTCCTGTGTGTGTGTGTTTTGTGTGTTTTTTTTTCTTTTGCACAGAGAGAGAGAGAGGGAGAGAGAGAGAGAAAGAGGGGGAGAGAGAGAGAGAGAGAGAGAGGGGGGAGAGAGAGCGGGCGTTGGATTAGAAACAGCTGAACTATTTCAGCTTCACCCCAAGGCAATATTTTTCTCTCGAAGAATGTGTTACGTTGCTTTCCTCCGTATGCTGGGAATATTTCTCCGTGAATTCATATTTGAATACTTTTCTTTAAAAAAAAAAAGAAGAAAAAATGTCCTCTTAAGAAAAGGGATAGAAAACGTTTTTTGTATGAGTGCGGTTTGACATTTTATTCGCTTTTTATCCGCCGGTCGGATCTGGTAAACAAGCATTAGCATGTACTCTCTGTGGAGTTTGTGCCCACCGAAAGTATATAAATATGCATATAAACTATTTCACACTCCAGCAGCACAAATTATTTACTCATTACCGGGGCTCCTTGTTAGTGGAACGGGGACTCGAACCTTTCAAGGGGAACTTCGCCAATTCTCAACCCGGCTATGTGTCATTACAATGTAGGGTAGCGTATGCAAATGAACAATGTTTACCTTTCCTCCATGTTGCGCCCAGACCCCCCCCCCCCCCCCGCTACTTCTGTCCCCTTTAAGAGTCAGAGTTGAGTTGAATTTTCTGTCTGTGTGTAAATATCCCCCAAAAAATGCATGGCATGGTTTTGTGCCGTTATGGACAGGGACAGTGGATCCCTGTGTTAGATTTGGATGGATTGGCTTTCGTCTTTGCTGTCTCCCATACCTTAGGGTCAACGCCTCGAACGCCCAATGAGAGAGAGAGAGAGAGAGAGAGAGATTTGGGGGGGGGGACACACCACCACATACACACTCAGGCCACCCTGTTAACCGGGAGGAGAGGTGAAGGTAATCTGCTGAGATTAGGGTGCAGAAATGTCCCCCGGACGACTAAAACGCTAAAATGTTATGGGGTAAAAAATGCGATGCGGGCATTTGTGATGCCCCCCCCCCCCCCCCTAAGTGGGGCGGGCAGCATGACTGATGATGTCATGGCAGCAGAGGGGACCGCGTGAGCGGTGGCGCCGGGGTGTGTGTCCACGTGTGTGTGTGTGTCACGCTGTGGAGACTCTCACACTCCAGAAGGTCACGCAGGAAGTGGCGGGAACAAAAACACACACGCACACGCGCGCGCACACACACACACACACACACACACATAGAGGCGCAGGTCTGTCCATGTGCTCATACCCATACACACCCACACACACACACACACACACACACACATACCCACACATACCTACACACTTGCATGCACACATACGCCCCCCACACACACACACACATATTGCCATACACACACACACATCCCCACAAACAGTTACACACATACACACACAAACACACACACACACACATACACAATAATTGAAATAGCCAAACTACACTTTTAACCTAGTGTAGCATACAATCAAACAAGCTTCTCATCGTTTCACTGTTTAAAACCTAGCCTCTCACTTAGCCGCCACGCTGCTATGTTTGACGTCGTCGCTAACTCAATGGAAAACACACACACACACACACACACACACACACACACACACACACAGACAGGAACACACACATACACAGAAGCCAGCGTGCCAACAGCGTGTTGTACCGGACCAGCCATGCAGCACCGCGACAAGACACACACACACACACATACACACACACACGCCCACACACACACTTAACTAACAACCTCCTTCACATTGGATGCACTTTGACAAACGGCCCTCTTCGCTCCTCGCCGCTGACGCCATGCGCCCCCCCCCCAGTATTAAAGCGCAGGCCCCGGCGATGCGGTCGGCTGGACAGGGTGGGGGCCCCTGACTGATGGCTCTATTTAAAGGCACCTATAGGTCCTCGTACGGGATGTGCGGGATGGAGACGTCGGCGGGGGGGGGTGGGGGGGGACCGAACAGACGGTCTCTAAGCGACCCCGGGAAGCGCGGTCACAGACACGCATCGAGATACGGCGGTGTATACATACATGAGAGGAAGCGCCGGCTCGCATATAGGGGCGCATGCGTGTGTGTGTGTGTGTGTGTGTGTGTGTGTGTGCACACTTGCACACATACACATGCACACACTGTGGTTAGGGCGAAAAAAGGGCTCAGCCAAGCTTCACCTTGTGGGTACTTTGTACTGGGGGAACAATGGCTTATACAAATACAACACCCAGCCGATCCGCCTCCCCGCTCGTCCCGCCTCGCTCTCCCTCGCTCTCTCTCGCTCTCTCTCTGGTGGCTTGTGTTCCTCGGACCACCATGAAACACAGGCGAGGCCACAGAGAAAGTCGGGGCCGATGATCAGCTCTGATTTTTTTATTTTTTTTTGGAGGGAGGAAAGGAAAGGAGGAGAGGAGGAAGGAAGCGGAAGCGCAAGTCATATCTCCACGATTCTCGGAGGAAAGTAACCAGTGGAGCAGGAAATGGCGATGTTTTAATCTTCAGATGGCGCGCGCCGCCGCGCTCCCTCGGGGCGGACGGAAAAGCTGGCGAGACGTGACAGAACCACCTCCTCCTCATTTCGGCGGGCGGCAGCCGCCACCGCCGCCACTGCGAACCGCTCCGAGCTCCACGACGTGTAAACGTTGCGCGCCGCTGTCACAAACGCCGAGTGTATAATGTTCAACGGCAAATATTTCTATTCCTATTAAAAAATCTGTTGTGGCCGTTGACAGACGATTTCATTCCCTGTGCCCCCCCCCCCATCACCCCTTTAATCAGATCACCCAGTCTCCTGTTTTCACTTGTTTGTATCGCGGCGGTGGTGGGTGATGGTGGTGGAGGAGGTGGTGGTGGAGGCGGTGGCGGTGGTGGTGGAGGTGGAGGTGGAGGTGGGTGATGCTGATGGTGGTGGTGGTCCCACAACGGCATCTCCAGGGCAGTGATCCCAGGGCAAAGAGAGAGAGGCGCGGGAAGATGAGCAGAAGGCATGGTGCCTCTGAAGGCCCAGGTCATGCCAGCCTCCTAGGTGACACCATCACCCTCCGCCCCAACCCCAACCCCAACCTCCTCCCCCCCCCCGACCCCGTCAGCCGGGGAGGCCGGGCTCCCATCCAACAGGACTCTCACTGGGGTTCGGCGAAGTGACACACCACAACAGACAATTATAGGCGATAACACCCTGTGTATATCCACCATCCTCTCTCCCAGATTGTCTTTTCCCCGCGCAATAAACGCCTCGCCGCCGCGGTCCCACCGATGATTTTGATGTTGGGGAGGAGTGGTGGGGGGGGGAGTGGGGGGGGGGGGGGGGTACATGGCGTGAAGATATAGGAGAACAACAAAACAAATGGAGGAGGAACAGAAGATAGTATAAAAAAAAGAAAGATATAACAGGTGACATTCAGCAAAGCGGTTGACACTCGTGTCTCTAGGCTAAACGCGGGCGGCGATGGGCGCCATTCATCAACGTCTATAACAGAGGTGAACCCCGGAATAGGCAGACATGCATATTAATTGAAAATAACCGGATTAAGTCACTTGAGTTTGACATTTGGCGAGACGGCGCACTTTATCTTCCCGAAAGACCGGCGGAGAGATGGCAAGATTACCTACATAACATTTTTTGAAGAGACGCCATCTTAATTGCATGTTATCGCCCTTTGATTGCCTCGGCATTATATTAAATAGTATGGTAATTACTCGGCAGATTGCGATGTAAATAGCCCGCGGCTAGCGCTACTGTAAGAAGATGAATAGGTGGAGGGAGGACAGAGCGCCGAACATCTGGGCAGCGCCGCCGCCTCCGCCGCCGTCGCTAATGTATGCTAACGATTAGCTCCTTTTAGTACACAGTAGCAGCCACCGGCACAGCCTAAAACAAGGTTTTGAACACAAACATAAATATATAGCTACACACACACACACACACACACACACAATTTAACTTCTCCATGAACATTTCAGCCTATTAGCAGAATCCAGAAAATTGCCGATTTCAATTTCACAAACGCTGCGCTGGGCCAGAAGATGTGTTGTGTGAAACGTTAATGGGGGGACACATTTAAGTGGCCCCCGATGGTGTCAACCGGCACCTAGCCCCCACGCCGAACAGACCTCACTGTGGGGACATCTGGAGGGCCCCCCCTGTCACTGGCAGGGGCCCCCAAGCCCCCCGGAGGAAACGGGGGCTCAGAGGGCCGCTGTCGTATGTTTCCAGCGTTTGTACAACGGCTGATAAATGTAATGTAAAGGGGGGGGGGACTTTGTGTCGCTGGGGTAGTAGAGGGAGTGGGGGGGGGGGTGGGGGGGGTGTCTGGGGTCGACTGTGATCGCTGGTAATAACTGACTAATAGAATAAAGCAATAACGCGCAGCCTCGGGGCGAGGGTGCTGTACTGACAAATTCATACCGCAGATTTATCATCGTGTGGAAATTAGCATTTCAGGCTGTTCGCCGTGTCGCACCCCCCCCCTCACCCACCACCACCCCCCCCCCCCCCCACCTCCTCGGGTCTGAAGGGGCGCCGCCATCGTGAGAACCTCACCCCCCCCCCCCAAAAGCAGGCCGGGTTCAGGGTCCTCCTCCTTCTGCACGGTCTCAGACCTGACTGGGAACCGTAGGGGATGCAGATTTTGCGGCCTGCGGTTCGATAATCAACGGCGGTGTTGAAGCGCACTTCCGAAGTCGTCGTTTCACTGCGGTTTTATTGAGGGATTTGTCAATAATAAAAATTGGCTGTGTAGTGCTGTGCAGCGATGATGATGCGTTTCGCTGTGTTCATATCGGCTGAGATGTTTGTGTCGATAGAAGTGAATCCAAGTCGATGTGTGAAGAGATTCGTAATAATCCTGTACATGTACAGGATTATTATATTATTACGTACGCTACTGTACTGTCGACATGTGTGACAAACACTTAGCCTTCGCTGCAAATCCTCTGCTTTCAATCCAAATTATCCTCCAAATGACTGTAGCCCTGTCTACATTTCAACACTTATTGTATTATTTACAATAAGGGTAATATTGTAATATTTACTACTTACATGGGCTGGGTGCTCTTACCAAAAGTTATGTAGATGGCCATAGCGTAAAATCTGATTTAATTTAATTATCTGGTCATGAGTATTTACTTAACTGTCTATTATTTAAATGTTTTAACTGTACATTTTACAGTTAAAGTCAGTTAAATGTAGTTTGAGTTATTATTAATAAACATGACTTGGGTATTTTATTCCATAAGAAACATCCTTAAATGGCCTTAGGAATAAAACCTTTTAGGAATCGTCTAAGAATGGTCTTTGTACACTAGATATTTTATATAACAATTGAGAAGTGGAATGACATTCATCTTGAGCGAAAATTGCCGCAGACCGAGGGGCCAGAACAAGTGTTGTTTATGGAGTGGGCGAGTTTAATTCATGCGAGTACTTAGTTAGTACTTCTTACAAGCGGTGTCAAAGAACAACTGCATGGAGGGAAGTGGCACTCTGAGAATAATTCAGTTTAAAATGTTCTGGGGGCCCTATGATTAGAATATTAATTAGGTCCATCTATGTCGCCCGCACAATGACGAAGTCAGTGTGCTGAATGGGGGCTGTGACCTGTAACAAGCCCATTCACTCCTCCAGTCTGCCTCGGTTCGCTCCTTTTGACCGGGGACTGAGCGCTCTTCCACACTCTTTCTAAGCACCCTGATTGTCCATCGCCGAGGCCATTGTGGTCCAAGTATGTTTAAAGAATAACTTCTTTTTTTTGGTAAAGTAAAATAAAGTACAAAAATAAGAAAAAAAAAGGAAAACGTACATCAACACAGCCGAGGTTGTGCCAATTGTTGTTTTACCCACTGGACATTTTTTCTTTTTTTTTGTGTGTTTTAAACAGTGTTTGAGTAACCGCAATAACTTGTTTTAATACAAGGCTTACAACGTTTGGTGTTTAATTACATGACACGGATCACACCCTCCCAAAGCCGGGCAAGTGTCCCGCCACGCCCACCGACACCGTTCCCCTCGCCCCCTTTAAACACGTTCCCCTCGCCCCGCTAAACCGCCACTTGGGACGCCAATTCTGGGCTAAGTAAGTAACTAAGTGACTCGGATATAAACACTGTGTCAATCAAAATGACCAACAACCAACCAATCAGAAGAGGTGCCATGTTACCAGCTACTACCAAGTACAAAATAGTATCTACTACCAAGTACAAAATAGTATTATAATGTTACCAGCTACTACCAAGTACAAAATAGTATCTACTACCAAGTACAAAATAGTATCTACTACCAAGTACAAAATAGTATTATAATGTTACCAGCTGCCAACTACAAAATAGTATTATAATGTTACCAGCTACTACCAACTATAAAATAGTATCTACTACCAAGTACAAAATAGTATTATAATGACCACCAGCTACTACCAAGTACAAAATAGTATCTACTACCAAGTACAAAATAGTATCTACTACCAAGTACAAAATAGTATTATAATGTTACCAGCTGCCAACTACAAAATAGTATTATAATGTTACCAGCTACTACCAACTATAAAATAGTATCTACTACCAAGTACAAAATAGTATTATAATGTTACCAGCTACTACCAAGTACAAAATAGTATTATAATGTTACCAGCTACTACCAACTACAAAATAGTATTATAATGTTACCAGCTACTACCAAGTACAACATAGTATTATAATGTTACTACCAAATACAAAATAGTATTATAATGTTACCAGCTACTACCAAGTACAAAATAGTATTATGTTACCAGCTACTACCAAGTACAAAATAGTATTATAATGTTACTACCTAGTACCAAATAGTATTATAATGTTACCAGCTACTACCTAGTATAAAATAGTATTATAATGTTACTACCAACTACAAAATAGTATTATAATGTTACCAGCTACTGCCTAGTACAAAATAGTATTATAATGTTACCAGCTACTACCTAGTACAAAATAGTATTATAATGTTACTACCTAGTACCAAATAGTATTATAATGTTACCAGCTACTACCTAGTATAAAATAGTATTATAATGTTACTACCAACTACAAAATAGTATTATAATGTTACCAGCTACTACCTAGTACAAAATAGTATTATAATGTTACTACCTAGTACCAAATAGTATTATAATGTTACCAGCTACTACCAAGTACAAAACAGTATTATAATGTTACCAGCTACTAGCTAGTACCAAATAGTATTATAATGTTACTACCTAGTACCAAATAGTATTATAATGTTACCAGCTACTACCTAGTATAAAATAGTATTATAATGTTACTACCAACTACAAAATAGTATTATAATGTTACCAGCTACTACCTAGTACACAATAGTATTATAATGTTACTACCTAGTACCAAATAGTATTATAATGTTACCAGCTACTACCAAGTACAAAACAGTATTATAATGTTACCAGCTACTAGCTAGTACCAAATAGTATTATAATGTTAACAGCTACTAGGTAGTACCAAATAGTATTATAATGTTACCAGCTACTACCTAGTACAAAATAGTATTATAATGTTACTACCTAGTACCAAATAGTATTATAATGTTACCAGCTACTACCAAGTACAAAACAGTATTATAATGTTACCAGCTACTACCTAGTACCAAATAGTATTATAATGTTACTACCAACTACAAAATAGTATTATAATGTTACTACCAACTACAAAATAGTATTATAATGTTACCAGCTACTACCTAGTACCAAATAGTATTATAATGTTACCAGCTACTACCTAGTACCAAATAGTATTATAATGTTACCAGCTACTACCAAGTACAAAATAGTATTATATACGTAATTATGTTTGATGTCATAGTTTGGTCGGTTTGGAATAATTTGTCTTCTTGTCTTGTCCGCTTTGTCTGATTTCTCCCTATAAGTTGTTGCGCAACTTCAATAAATAAATAATGCTAGGGGGACGTCTAGCGATACTGAATTAATTATCCTAATTTGAGGACGTACGCCTTGTTGGCCCCTCCTAATGCGAGGACATTACTCAAGTCCCATCTCCAGGGAGGTCAGCGAGGGGGAGACGCTCTCGCTGGGACGCGGCGAGGTGTTCGTCGGTTAGCATGGGGCCAAAGGCACTGGCTGTACAGGATGCTCACAACAACCCCAAACACTTAGGGAACACAGCCAATGAAATAAATAGAAAAAACACAACAAGGACCATCCCAAAAAGGAGGCTTTCGGGGGTCAGTGGCTTCATTGTGGCCATTGTTGTTCGGTCTCTTGAGAAAAGCCAGGATAAGCTTTCTTTTTCTTTTCGCCTAAGCAGCTTGTTCTGAAAGAGGACGACGGTGGCCATCTTGAATATTACCGTATGATTTTTGTGTTTTAATCATGTGAAAATGCGGAAGGGGAAAGTAAAAAAAAACATAAAATCATGTCGCAGGGCAATGTTTAAAAAAATGCTTGCATTAATGACAATAATGGCAAAAAAATATGTATATTACCAAATTGCTTTGGTGTTCCTGGAAAACAATCAAGAGATTAAACGAATGGGAGCTGATTAGAAAACCAGATGAGCTCCTTAATGATCAAACACATTTGTGGAGAGTCCCTAGCCTCCAATGTATGTTTTTTTGGCCAGTGAAAAAAACCAAAAGAGCCATTATAAGAAGAAAAAAAGATGTCTCTAGATATCTTTATTCGTGGCACTTATTCCTGCCCTGTGAATGTAATTGTATGGGAGCCCACAAGGGACATAAGAGACGGGAAGACTTTCCCTTCATTGTTCGTACGAAAATTAAGACCACACTTGTGTGGAGTCAGAGGTAAAAAGAGAAGAAAACAAGTTGAGTAAACTATTTATATATTTTTGCTCCATCCTGTTTAGTTTTTTTCCGCTTCATGGAGCGGTGGATTAGGCCTATAGGGGCGCCCTGCATCCCACGCTGCAGACTCACGCTGCTCCACAAAGACTTTAGGTTTACTGAACCCTACATGAATGTTGTGCTCCCTGTGGGGCGTACAGTGAGCCGCAGTGTAAACCTGCAGATTGCCTCATTCACATGCTGATTCTGCATTGAGGCTTTATGTACGAACAACCCTGCGCTCTTATGTAAAAAAAAAACACAAACAAACAAAATGCATAGGAAAAAAAAATATTTCCTGCACAGCACATCAGAACAACACAATACAGAGACGTTCAACATACAGCCTGTTTACAAATGTCGAGTCCCTGTAAAAATGCCTTTTTTAAATTGCTGGAAGCACACATTTCTTCTCCCGCCGATTGGCTCCCTGCGGCGCGGCGGGCCTAAATCATCCCATCTCGGCCAATGAAATTCAATCTTGGTGAGATGAAGGGGGGGGGGGGGGGGTGGAAAAAAAAGAAAAGAGAGCCACTTTGTGTCCTCGTTTCAGGAGCACTCAGCGTCACCGCGGAGACGGCGCTCTGGCAGGCGCGAGGGCGAGCGGTGGGCGGACCGCGGCGAGCGAGTTAAATCAGCACCGCGCGACCTCCGACCCCTGCCGTGTGTCGTCATGAGGGGGGGGGGGGGGGGGGGCTATTGGCTGAGGGAATGGGGGGGGAGAGGGGGAGGGAGGGAGGGAGATAGAGAGGGAGAGCGAGAGAGAGGTGAAGGGGAGAGATGGAGAGAGAGTGAGAGGTGAAGGGGAGAGATGGAGAGAGGGGAAAAGAGAGAGGGAGGGAGGGGAAAAGAGAGAGAGAGAGGGGGAGAGGGAGAGAGAGTGAGGGGCCCCAGAGACTCATGCCATGAGGGTAATCCCAGGACCGTGGTCGTCCTGGCAGCCTAGGACACCTGCTGGGGCCACAGAGACTCTCTCTCTCTCTCTCTCTCTCTCTCTCTCTCTCTCTCTCTCTCTCTCTCTCTCTCTTTGTGAGAGAGAGAGAGGGTTGGATAGGTCTGGAGGGATGGCTAGGGGTTGTTTGGACTGACAGCAATATCAATTCTGACCAATAGCAAGGAGGTCATTGGCCGTGGAGTTGATGGCTCGCCGTATTGCTTTGCTGTCACTGTGATCGGTGGTCATGGCGACGGCTCTGGCGGCGTGACTTGGCGCATGGTTTTTATTTTTATCGCTCTATACAACCTGTGCTCGTTCAGCGAGCAACAGACACGGGTGGAGAATTCAATCGAACCTTGAACTGTAGAAATGGAAATAAAAATATATCGTGGTTAGCACTGCTGCCTCACAGCAAGGAGGTCCTGGGTTCGAACCCCGGGGGGGGGGGGGGGCCTTCAGTGTGGAGTTTGTACCTTCTGTTCATGTGGGTTTGCTCCCACACCACAAACACATGCGAGTTAACACAAAAACATGCAAGTTAACACTCCTGCCCATAACCAAGGCGAAAGCACTACATCTGGAGTTGGTTCCCAGGCGCTACCCTGTGGCAGCTCCTAGCTCCTAGCTCCTAGCTCCTCCCCCCAAGGATGGCTCAACTGCAGAGAGGAAATTATTCCTCTTAATTAAAGTATATATTCAGTCTTGGTTCATTAATTATGTTATAACCATAATAGTCAAACAATCAATAAAAAAGGGGCATTTGTTAGTGGTAAAAAAAGTGCCAATCAAATGTTGGCCCCTCCCTTCAGTATTAAAATAGAAGGTTAGCTTAGCTATTTGCAGCCCAGAGAGGGGTGTGTGTGTGTGTGTGTGTGTGTGTGTGTGTGTGTGTGTGTGGGGGGGGGGGGGTTGCAGGGTGGGGGAGGATGGGGGAGGGTGCAGGGCTGATTGGTTTGGCCAGTGGCCACCACCTGCTTTGCTTGTTCACGCTGTCATTGACGGCCCCCTGTTTTTTGGTGTGGTGGTAAAGGTGGAGGATGAGGAGGTGGAGGAGGGTGAGGGGGGTACACACACACACACACACACACACACACACACACACGCACACGCGCGGTCTTTAAGAGTTTAGTTATGCCTTTGATGCCGTCTTTGATTCTTGAGAATATGCACAGGATCAATAAGGAACCGCAGCACTTCAAAGACCAGGTGGTCGGTCACCTGCTGGTTGGTCACCGTTTCAGAAGTGTTTCCAGACCCTCTGGGGGGGGGGGGGGGGGGGGGCACACTTCCTGATCAATGGGAAATAATATCCACAAATACCGTGTAACGGCTAGGGTCGTGGATCACTGCCAGACATGATGGCTTTAGGAAAAATAAATACGTGGGACCGTTTTGAGGTTTGGAGGTGTTTCTTGGTGATAGTTGGTTGACGTTCTTGTGGAAAGATTTGGTTGATTAGCTTGGGAATAACTTTGAAATTAGGGGGGGGGGTGGGGGCGGGAAAGCAAACAGTGGACATGTAAAATAATACACCTTACGACTTAATCATTCATTTTCACGGAGCGAGAACTATGCGCCCAATAACAGAACATGGCCTCAATCTTTCACACACGCGCACACACACACACACACACACACACACACACACACTTCAAAGTGTTTAGATTAAGGCGTTATAATCTCTTTGAGCCACAACGGTTTTTAATAATTCACTCACATGTCTCTAATAAGTCACTCAAGTCTCAAACGGCCAACATGTGATATGTGAATGTATTATTTTCCCCTTCATTTGGTCCCTCCCCCCCCCCCCACGGCTACAAATGGAGTCACCCTGAATGGCAGCAGAGTTCAAAGTAGCAGATTGTAATGCATGTCATGAAAACTCAACCCACAGCTGATTATCCACCGCATCCTCCCCTCGCTCTCTCAAAATGGCTGTCAGGATGAAATGGCTATCCGTTATTACATTCTTCTCTCTTAATCCCTCACAATTTATTATAGGGGAGGGGGGGGGTGTTCGTGGTGGTGGTGGTGGTGGGGGGGGCGGGTGAGTCTGCCCCGGCACAACAATGCCAAAAAAACTAATTTCCATGGGACCCCTTCCACACCGCATGATGTCCACGATGAGAGAGAGACAGCTGATTGGCTATGAAAGGGGCCT
>JAOPHQ010005044.1:17500-23378 GCA_030340625.1 Merluccius polli
ACCCCCGGGGGGGTTGTGAACCGTCTCCCCAGACACAGCAGTCGGCTGTGGGAACACATGGACTGACTCCACCCCTACACATGTATAGGTTATAATCTGACCTTACAGAGACGCCCGTCTATTCAAAGACATGCGAATCTTATGGGGCTTGTGATTCGATTTTCTTCACAACATAGCTTATATTTTCTCTCATCAAATCAAATTGCAGTCCTGCGGATACCTTGATTCACTTTAAAGATGGCACCGGTTGAGGGACGCCACCGGGAGAGGCAAATATTGCCTGGGCCCCCTGCTGGTTTAACCCATTTACTTCACATCGGCGAGCGATGGCGAGGGGGCTGGGAGCGGCGGGCGTGGCCCGGCGTAGCGCTAGGCTAAAATAATTACATGACACCTGCAATTGTCTCGTCACCCCCTTTAACCAAGACGTTCACAGCCGGTAATTGAATGAACCGAAAGGAAACGGTGTGGGAGAAAGAGTGAAAAAAACGGACAATTCCAGGAAACTCGTAAATCTTCCATAAACGTTATTTGTTAGTGGGGGGAAAAGATGGCGAATCCCATGCTGTTAAATTCCTCCGGCCTGCTGTTGTCGATTAAAAGGACAGTCAGCTGGACACCCCCGTCCTACTGGGTAATGGTCAGTGGCCAGGGCAGGTCCCCCTGCTGCTTAAAGTAAATTAACACTGGGGCAGGGCTTTCTCTGTTGTTTTAAATCACTATACAAATACATGGGGCAGCTACCTCAGGGGGTTAAATGTCAATGGAGGGACCAAGAAAACCTGTTTGGAAAGCCAACATTACCTCATGTACTGTAAAGCGCCAAAAAAAAGGGAAAAAAAAGCTGTATGTATTCTACAGTGTGTCTCGAAGGGGCTTAGGAGAGTGATGTCAAATTGATTATTTGGTGTCGCAGCGATGCAGCGAACCATTCATAGGGATTCATAGCACTCAATGAAAACTGTAAATTGGAAAAGCTGACCTTTAAAATGTGAATGGATGGCCCTTGTATCCATGCGCTAACCTACAAGGAAATTAAATTACACGGGGATAAGACATAATTAGATAGCATTTTAAAGGAAGATAGTCTAATTATTGGTGAAGCAGCTTAAAGTCGCTTTACTTCTTAATTGAAGTACATCATGAATCTGTCCTGGCATGTTCCAACCACATCTAAATCTTAATTACATTTTTGTGCAAAAAGGAAAGTATGGGGAAAAAAAGCGTTAATCCGTTTAGGGGAGGGGTGCTGAAGGGCTATTAGGGAGCGTTAATTCGTTAATCAGAACTTTTGTGTGCGGCTATCCTTTACCATACACAAGTCGCCGCTATATTTGAATCACACAGCAGGGGGGGCTTCATACAACCGGCACCCAGCCTTTGTGGAGCTAGGGTGCTCCATGAGCAAAATGGAAAAAAGCAGAAGAAGAAGAAGAAGAGGTCGAGTGAATTGAAGGAACTCAACGAGGCGTTGACATCATGTTCTCATCCTCTATTATTGGTCCCCTCATCTTGCCTTATCTTATCCACCTCCTCCACGTCCCATTATCTCCCCATTCTGTTGATATTTCCTATTGATGCGGAGGAAGGAGGGGTAGGATCATCCTGGCCGACAAGCAGCCACACCAACGCCAGGTAAGTCAAGAGGGACAAGGGACAAAGCCTCCGCGGGGGGGAGCTTCCTCCTTGTATAGCCTTTGCTAATGACATCATCACAGGACACACAAAAGGGCCGCACGGTCTCCGACGCTCCTCCGACCTTCAAAGAAGTAGGTAAGAGATAGATGGAAAGAGAAGGAGGAAGAAGAGAAAAGGAGATTAAAAGATGAGAATAAAACACCACCCCCCTTCTCTTATTGTTTCGTATGAGGAGGCCTTGGGAGAGCAGAGGGGCTGATGGGGCGGCGTCCGTGTCTCGGACACAGCATGGTTCCCTCGGATTCAATCAGCGACCGGCGACCAACACAAATATATGCACAGAAATGCACAACAAAGCCAATTGGGTTTGGAGCCTGCAATTGAGATTTCTATTCCTAATACAGCTGCTGAAGAAGCCATGTGCTATTCATGACGACCTAATGCCCCTCCAACAGCCCAAAAAAAAGGGAAAAAGAAAAGTTGAGGACACATCTTGACTAAATCCTCCTTTCAGCCATAATCCACCTAGCACTATGTTACTCCGGGGGGACTGGAGTACGTAACATTTGATCTTATCCCTGAGGTTTTACACTCCTCTGTACTGCTGACTTGATTATGTTCCTTGTAAACACAAGAGCTTTTCTTCCTCTCGCTCTCTCTCCCCCTCTCAGTCTCTCTCTCTCTCGGTCTCCCTCCACACATTGCCTTCCCCATCACACCTGGGACAATAAAAGAGGGATTTAACCAGGTCTGAATAGGTTAACCAGGTGTTGAAACAAATAATGGTTTAACATTGTAATTAACATGGCATGAATGGAGCATTGCCTCTCGCCGAAGGTCTCCTCTCCACCGCCTCCCCCACCCCCCCCCCTCTCTCTCTCTCTCTCTCTCTCTCTTGCTGTCTCTCTCGCTCTCTCGCCGCTGAATGACTTTGGTATGCAAGGCAACGCAGAGGCTGAAAGGGCCTCTCTCTCTTTGTCACTGAAGAGAATCAGGAACTAATGGGGATTTAAGATCTTTAGAGCCTGTGTGCTTCTGTTATATGGCCGCCTCCCCCCCCCCTCCAACCCCAACCCCAACCCCAACCCTACACCCCCTCGTTCCCCTTCAAGGATGTAATGTCAACGTTAACACTTCTCCGCCAGTGAATTAAAGGCCAGGGATCATTCACTGTGGGCCAGCGCAGCGCTTAATATATATCCAACGAGACGCTTTAAACACACATGCGACGCAGTATCTGCAGTTGGCATTAGGATAAAAAGGAAGGAAAATCTGCATTTTTAAGTGCATGTGTTTGTGTGTGTGTGTGTGTTTGTGCGTGTGCGTGTGTGTGTGACAGTTACGGTAACTACAGATCCGGGGCGGTATTAGCACAACAGTGGCGAGACATTTATAACTCTTGCTCAACACTTACACATAGCGTTGACGCCATTAGCATTTAAATGGCCCTGTATTCTCCCTCCGCGGTCACTTCATTAGCCTCTGGTCAGAACCAGATGCTGTTTCCATAACTGCTGTCGATGGAGTGCAGTGCTGTGTGGTGATCTCCGTCGTCCACAACACACACACACACACACCATGAGGTTGCACAACACGTTCTGGGTTGAAACCCTAATATGGAGTGTAATGTGCAATCTTGGTGGGGTTCTTTGTTTGGACAATTAAGGAACTATGAGGGTTTTATAAACCCTCATAGTTCCCCCTTATAATTATATCAACCCTCATAGTACCCTCATAGTACCATAAACCCTCATAGTACCCTCATAGTTCTATAAACCCTCATAGTACCATAAACCCTCACAGTATTCTCATAGTACCATAAACCCTCATAGTACCCTCATAGTACCATCAACCCTCATAGTTCTGTAAACACACATAGTACCCTCATAGTACCATAAACCATCATAGTACCCTCTCATAGTACCATAAACCCTCATAGTACCCTCATAGTACCATAAACCCTCATAGTACCCTCTCATAGTACCATAAACCCTCATAGTACCCTCTCATAGTACCATAAACCATCATAGTACCCTCATAGTACCATAAACCCTCATAGTACCATCATAGTACCATAAACCCTCATAGTACCCTCATAGTACCATAAACCCTCATAGTACCCTCATGGTGCCATAAACCCTCATAGTACCCTCATGGTACCATAAACCCTCATAGTACCCTCATGGTACCATAAACCCTCATAGTACCCTCATAGCACCATAAACCCTCATAGTACCATAAACCCTCATAGTACCCTCATGGTACCATAAACCCTCATAGTACCCTCATGGTACCATAAACCTTCATAGTAACCTCATAGTACCCTCTCATAATACCCTTGTGAAATCTTGTTGTATTTTAGCTGTTTTTAGTCAACTCAGAATAGACAGAGTAGGATTATATACGTTTTTTTTTTCTGTCTCCAGAAGTCAGGAAGTCGAAGCCAAAAGGAAACTTTTTTGTGTGCAAAGTTTCCAAACATCATCCCTTCAACTTCCACACCATTCTTCATGTTCCCTGAGTGTTTTGAAGCCCCCCATGGTGAGGGTCCTAATCTTGCCGCATCTAGCAATGAGCAGAGGGGGAAAAAAGGCTGATTGCGAGTGATTGACAGGTCATGTGGTTGCCACAGTAACTCCTTTTTGGCTTCCTTTTGGAAGTCCAATTCATCACCGAAATTAGACGCCTCTGAAGAGAGGAGCCATTATCATAAGGGCAAGTAGCCGCTACCTGGGAATCGATGGCTTGTGTCTGATTCAGACGTCTGACGAGTTCAGATGAAGCATGAGCTTTTAGTCTCTGTATATTATTACATTTATAATGTAATATATAAGTATTACGTTTATACTACTTCCAACTTAACGCGATTACATTTTTTGTTTTACTTTGTAGCTAGTAAAAAAGATGGATCAATTATCGATTTACATGTACAACGTTTACACCGAGATCACCGATCCTTTTAAACATTTTCTCACCGCCTTTTAAGAGGCGTTAAAATCAACCGTTTTGGAGCATTAAATATTCAGACAAATATTAAACAGACAAAATGTTTGTCTGTATATTACTCTTTGTTAAGTATTATACTCCTCCCCCAGGGCAGATTAGGCACCATCCAGTATTATCACCTCTCTATCTCTTAGGGGGGGTGAAAAAAAAACATCTGTGAAACTCAAGTTCATGAATCGAGAACATTAAAAAAAAAACAATGACTCAAAAAGCACAAGCGCCTAAATGACAGTGTGACAAATGTGTGTAAATACAAAAAACGATGACGACATCGGAGTAAATGGAGACCTTTCTGAGTACAGCTCACACACAACACAACAACAACAACAAGCCTCAACCGTCTGTCTTGCGCGTCATCATTACGCTTTCTACTCACCTGTACGGTAATTGCCGAGCGCGGCGTAAAGATGGGAGCCGTCGGCGCGGCCGCTGTACATCCTCGCTGAGAGAAGGTCACCTGTCCCATTATGAAGCCGTATTATCCTTATTGATTTCAACATGATGAAAGTTATTGCCCTTTGGTGGCTTCCTCTGATTGTTCTCACCGGCCGAAAGGCTTCATCAACACGGAGGAGGGGATGTACTGTATGTACACAAGCACAAACTACTGTACTACGTGCACACACACACACACTGTCATGTTGTCGGCATGGAGACAAATGCAGGTGATGATTCTGAATGGGATTATGATGGGGTTTATATGATATATCACTGATGTCAAAGTAGAGAAAAACGATGTACAAGGGCAGAGAAGCACGCGATGATGTGGCAAATTGTGAATGCTCAGCAGGACAGTAGGGGATTTTGCATGTGTGGGTGTGTGTGTGTGTGTGGGGGTGTGTGTGTGTGTGTACCTGTGTGTGTGTGTGTGTGCGTGCACCATGCTAGAAGCAGGCCAAACCGGCCATCAGCGTCAGAGCTGTGTATCATCAGCGTGTCACGGGCCAAGCGGGGGAGGTTGTGTGTATGTGTGTGTGTGTGCGTGTGTGTGTGCGTGCGTGTGTGTGTGTGTGCGTGTGTGTGTGAGAAGGGTGTGGTGCGGTGGGGAGGTGGTGCTGGCACCCATGCCGGCTTCCCATCAGCGCAGGGCGAGCGCTGAGTCAGGGAGACAGTGCCACGGCCGTACTCCACACTAACTTAGTGTAATTAAAGTTGAGAAAGGTTAGCGGGTGACATTGAACTGAGGTGAAAGGGTGGGGGTGTGTGTGTGGGGGGGAGGGGGTGGGGGGGAGGG
>JAOPHQ010005045.1:0-18393 GCA_030340625.1 Merluccius polli
CCCCCCCCCCCCCCGCCCCCTTCGTATCAACATGACGAGTAGCGCATGTTCTAGGCTACATATAAAGCCTGTGTAACTACAGGGATGCAGCATACGTCAATGAAAATACGTCACAACAACAAATGAGAAAGAGAGCGAGAGAGAGAGAGCGCGCGAGAGAGAGAAAGAGAGAGAGAGAGAGAGAGAGAGAGAGAGAGAGAGAGAGAGAGAGAGAGAGATGAAATCCCCCTCCCTCCTTTCACCTGCACTCAATTTACCGGCTCTCACACGGGACTTGGCCTACAGAATCTGTTTATCTGTTTACACACATGCACGCGCGCACGCACACACGCACACACGCACACACTCACATGCACACACACAAGGAGTGTTTCCCTTCAGTATAATCAGGTTGATTTATAGTTTCTCTGCTGCTTCAGGGATAACATCTTTAGATCATATCGTCGGTTCTCCTGATCTCTGGGTGCACTTCCCACGACATTCACTTGATAGAGTTTCTCCTGACTGGATGAGTGTGGCGTGGGTCCTCTGGTGTCCACATCTGCAGAGGACCATTTCATAGCAACAAAAAAAAAGAAAGAAACCCTGAAATAGATTTCTCTATGTTCGTAATTAAACAGTAAGCTTCGCTGCACATACATTATTCAAATGCATGAACAGAGAAGTCAATGGAGATTTTATTTTTATTTTTTTAATTTCAGACCTCTCTCGCTCTTGAAAATGGTGAAAGTGTGCGGGGTGTTGTGTTATGGATGACTGTATTGATTATAAGAGTATGGGGTGATAAAATGTATTGATTATGACAGTATGGTGTTGTTTAAATGTGTATTGATTAGGACAGTATGGCGTTGTTTAAATGCATATTGATTATGAGAGTATAGTGTGATGACTGTTTATGACTATGGCTGTATAGTGTGTGTGTATGTGTGTGTGTGTTTGTGTGTGTGCGCGTGCGTGCATGCGCGTGCGTGGGTGCGTATATGTGTGTGTGTGTGTGTGTGCCGTTCTTCTGGCAGACCTCCTTAAAGCTCTAACACCACCAAGACAGATCAGGCTGCTCATTAAAGGAGTCACAGTGAACCCTCTCTCTCTCTCTCACACTCTTTGATTCTGCACCATAACATTTTATAGTTCTGCATTCAAGCTCCCAACACATACACACACACGCACACACACGCACACGCAGACACACACACACACACACACACACGCACACACACACACAATCCACTCCAGAAAAAGTTACAAAGGAGGATGATGGGGAGCAGTAAACAATTAGCAGCACCTGGAGACGTATTGACTTGCCGTTTACAACCGACTGTAAACATAAACGTCATTAACACTCATTGGCAAACAGTCATTATTACCACTCATTGGCAAACCGAGCCAGCTCTAATATACAACCGGACACCGCTGGTGGTCTCCTCTGAGGGTAGATGTCAATGTTCACGCTGTGTTTTGTGTGCTCTGCTCCCATCCAGGTGGTCCTCCATCCCACGCCCAACAGCCCTAAGCAGTCGGAGCTGCACAAGATGACCCTGACCAAAGCCTGCCCCGACCACGATCTGAAGATCAAACTGGCCATCCGCATGGATAAGCCTCAGAACATGAAGCATTGTGGGTAAGAGACACGCATCCATTCAGTTATCTCGGTGCCACTTATTTTTCATGGATTTTTTTTCTCCAAACAGAGCAGGGCCTGCCTGCCTGCCTGCCTGCAGTGCTGTGACCTAGTTTCAGATCCCTCCCTTGGAATAAGAGTGTGGAGCTCCCCCTGGTGGATACATGGTTGTGTTTCCAGGGTTTGTCACGCACCGGAATGAATAGGGATGCAAAACACACAGGGAAACTGTGAACAAGAAGATGTTGCGTAATTATGTGAACAAGCCGCAAATGCTATTGAATAATCATTATCAAACACGCTAGTGATGTTAAATACCGAGGGATTTTTACTCTACGCTGATTACGTTAATAACCTGCCGTGGATTTTTTTTTGTGCAAATGTTTTGTGAAATAATATGCGGCGGTGTTTTTTTTTTTTCTCCAGATATCTGTGGGCGTTTGGGAAGAACGTGTGGAAACGTTGGAAGAAGCGTTTCTTTGTCCTCGTGCAGGTAATCTGGTTCAAAACACAACAGATAAAGATATGGAAAGTATCCTTATTTTAACCGCTCTAGGCCTTCCTTTCCTGAGCCGTTACATTAAGCGTGCTAAAACCTAATCAGTTCACTAGATTGAACGAGTACGAGTACAATCAACCATATCATTCGTTATTGTAATGAGCTTATCAATCTCTTTTGACGTAAGCGGACATAAGAACCATGCATATATATATTTGTCTGCGTGTTATTTTCTCATCTGCCAATAAAATGATTTGATGTAGGGACTCAGCCAACAAGTGTTGAACTGTGTGTTCTTGACGTGTGGGCTGTGTGTCCTCCTGTGTTGCAGGTGAGCCAGTACACGTTCGCCATGTGCAGCTACAGGGAGAAGAAATCGGAGCCCCAGGAGCTCCTCCAGCTAGACGGCTACACTGTAGATTACACTGACCCCCAGCCAGGTGGGGGCGCACTCACGCACGCACACAAACACACGTACACACACACATACACACACACAGACATGCACGCACACACACACCCACACCCACACACACACACACACACACACAAACACACGCAAAGCACGCGCAAGCACGCACACGCACACACAAACACACACACAGATAGAGATACGCACGCACACACACGCACACAAGCACACACACACACACACAAACACACACACACAGGCAGAGACACACGCACACGCACTCACGCAAACACACACACACGCACGCACCCGCATACACACCCCTACTTGAAAAACAGATCATTTATGAATATATGCACATTAACATGTAGACACATTCACACACTCACTCATACAGGCACACATAAACACACATATGCACGGACCAACGAGGCAAACACATCCACATGCAGTTTCACACACAGAGGTGACCCGTGAAACAGTAATAGCAACAGTAGCTAACATGGGTGACCAGACTTCCCTGTTTACCGGGGACAGTCCCTTGTTTCCGGTGGCCTGTCCATACACATACCGGTATATATATATTAGTGATGGGCCGATAACGGCGTTACCGGCGGTATTAACGCGAGATTCTTCATCGCCGATAATATTTTTATCGCCGTTATTATCGCGAACCGAAATCTCCGGTAGCACCCCCCCCCCGCTCAACAAACGCGCAGACCCACTTTTAGTCATTATTTAAGCAATATAAGCCATTATTTAGGTAGCAAACAGATATTACGGACACCTTCGACATCATTCAAAGGAGTCACTTTAATCTAGATTAACCTAGATTAATTTCATGATTGCCATTAGATTAATCTAGATTAAATATTTTAATCTATGCCCATCTCTAATATATATATATATATATATATATTAGGGCCGGGACTTTAACGCGTTAATTAAGATTAATTAATTACACAATAATTAACGCGTTAAAAAAAAAATTACGCATTTTAATCGCACTTATTTTTGCACCGCAGAACATTTCTCACTAGATGAGTTTCAGGCGGACCGATTATACTGGAGCACCCACTAGCGTTCATGAGTTCAGACAACAACAAACCACAGTGAACATGAACGAAGTAGCTGATGAGACCGCTTTGGTTGGCCCCGTGGATGGGACATTTTGTTACAAAAAACGAACGGATGGAAGCGTCGATAAGAGCATGGTTGTGTGGAGGCTTTGCAACAAGGAATTCACATATCACCGCAGCACATCGAGCCTCAAGTATAGGGTGGCCATTGGTCCGGCTTTAGGCCGGACTGTCCGGTTTTTCAATGCCCTGTCCGGCATCCGGCGCAGCATCAAGCTGGACGCGTATTTGTCCTCCTTTTTGAGACACCCCCGCCGGTCATAGGTCCGCCCGCCGGTCATAGGTCCGTGGTGTGTTACGATCGGGTAACTAAGTAAAAAGGCACTTTTTTAAATTTTATTTTAAATGGTACACTTTATGTTGAACTATGTATTATGTTGTTGGTGCAACTGGCACTTTATGTTGAACTCTTTATTGTTTTGGCCAAGGTTATTGAGAGAGTTGGACTGAAATTAATTTAATTTTTTTTAAACCAGCTGTTGGTAAATCAACAAAGTCTGTTATGGCCTCTGAAGCAACAGAGAGATGTTTTCTAATAGTCAGGGTTTCCAATGTTCTGAATGTACTTGAAAGTATTGTGTTTTACTTAAAAAAACAAAGTATTATAGTTTACAGAAGGTCTACCTACCTATAGGCTACCAGAATTTCTGAAATGTACTATATTTCTAAATATGCTATTGCTACACTTAATGGCAAGAATTGCACTGGTCTGTTGGACTTGAACAAAAATAAACAATATTTTTGTTGCTTAAGCTTATGTATTCAGTCATTATTCAGTGGTATACTAAAAATCCATGTGAAAAAAATTACTTCTCACTGTTCTCAGGTCAAATATTTATGTGATTAAAATGCGATTAATTTCGATTAATTAATTACAAAGCCTCTAATTAATTCGATTAATTTTTTTTATCGAGTCCCGGCCCTAATATATATATATATATATATATATATATATATATATATATATATACTATATTTTCATTTCAAAAATCTTGCTAAGCTAACAACACATTTAAGCTAAGCCATTTTTAAGCTAACAACAGTAGCTTAAAACAGTCACCAACAACAGTAGCTCACATGCACTCTCTCTCTCTCTCTCTCTCTCTCTCTCTCTCTCTCCCCAGGCTTGGATGGTGGCAGGGCGTTCTTCAACGCCGTGAAGGAGGGAGACACGGTGATCTTCGCCAGCGACGACGAGCAGGACCGGATCCTGTGGGTGCAGGCCATGTACCGCGCCACGGGCCAGTCCCACAAGCCCGTCCCGCCCACTCAGGTCCAGAAACTCAACTCTAAAGGCGGCGCCTCGGCCCAAATGGACGCCCCCATCTCTCAGTTCTGTAAGTAACCCCATTGCATTGCATTGCACTGCAACAACGACATGTTTTCAATTTTTATATATATACGTGGGGGGGGAAAGCAGATTTTCATTCCTCAAAACGAAAGCGTTTAACCTCATAAGTGTCTCACGCCATGCCTTCCCCCCCCACACGTCACTAAACCCTGCTTGTGAGAACTCACACGCAAGCATGTGTGCATACACACACACACACACACACACACATGCGCGCGCGCCTTGCTGCCTCACAGATGATCTTTGACCTCCGCCCATTCACGGGTCCCGTTGTTGTTTACCAGGGCAAATAATATACTGTATGCTACACCTTATCTTCTTGGCTGCCAGCAAAAAAAAATAGAGCGAAGACAGAGCAAAGTGAAAACAGCAGTAGGTCTAAATAGGCCCAAGGTAGGCAGCCTGTCTGGGACGCGACAGGGGTTTTTCTACCTTATTCACAGTGTGAGTCTCCCCACCTGGAGGAGGCCTTTCTTAGTTCATAGTGTCTAGATTACTACAGCTGAGGGGTCTGACAGCTCTCAGACAGATCCCCCTCCCCCACCCCAACCCCAACCCCAACCCCCCCCCCCCCCCCCCCCCCCCCCTGCCCCCCCACCTCAACCAACACCACCACCGCCCCCGCCGCCGCCAAATAAACTGCTGAGTCAGCCGCTTATCTAGTCATAACTGCACTGTCACTCTACTCGCACCTCTAAGCAGCCCACAGGTCAGATAGCGAAGTGAAGGTAAGACTGTTCGACGGTAGCGTGGCTGTCTTGTACAAACTTCTTCTTCGCCTGTTACCATTCGTTGTGTGCCCCCCCCCCCCCCCCCCCCTCATGAAAGAAACAATAATGACTTTCTATTATTTCTTTGATGTAAAGAGCAGAATATTTTTTGCCCTCTATTTACTTTACTCAATGCACTTGATATGTCTTGCTATGTTGGGACTGTCCAATGCTATCACATTTTGGTTTATCCAGAACAAAGTACTAACCACTTTGAAGTCATACGAACATATTCCTCAATAATAGATCCTGCTATTCAAAAAAACATCATGAGTTTTTTTTGTGTGTGCTCATTTTCACGCCTAAGTTGAAATATAATTGTTTTTCAGTTTTTCTTTCTGGATGGGCTTTTAATCAAAGTGTTCCCCTTAATAATAAACTCAACATCTCTACACACTACAACAGCATACTCACTCACTGTATAAAATAGGGACGTTAAGAAATCCTAACGATATTTTACTGTATATCGATCGTTATAAAAAAAAAAAAGAAGCAAAACATGCTTTATTACACGTTAGTCGGGTCAGTCGCTTAAAGTCACATAAAGTATCTGTTGTTTCTCATTTGGTTTCTTTGTCTTATTGTGTGATTGTACTTGTGGTTAGTTGACTGCTCTGATGCCAGCTGTTTCCATCCTCCTCCTCCTCCTCCTCCTCCTCCTCCTCCTCCTCCTCCTCCTCCTCCTCCTCCTCCTCCTCCTCCTCCCCCCCCCCCCCTCCTCCTCCTCCTCCTCCTCCTCCTCCTCCTCCTCCTCATAAACATTGTGGCCCATCATGCGGACATGTTTCACCACCCCCTAGTGGTCAGGAATGACACTGGGTGGGACCATGACATGACGCGCGCACACACACACACACACACACACACGCACACACACACACACACACAGCCCTCCTAGCTCTGCTGCAGTCAATGTTTCCCGTCCTTAATCCTATGGATTTTTTAATCTTATTTATGATTATGATTGTTATAATTATTATGATTATTATATAATTTTACCAATATCGATAATATGTATGAGTAATAATAATAATAATAATAATAATAATAATAATAATAACTATGATCAATTAATATTTATATATGTTTGTGTTATTAATATAATGTTGTATATTATTTATATACATTAGCTAATTGGAAACTTTATGTATCTGTGGATTCATTTCAAAATGTACTAATGTAATAATTCTCAAATTAAATTGGACCTGGGTTTTCATTTCATTGAGTGCTTTAACTACTTCTCTCCAAAAAAAGTAAATATTCAACATATTTAGTGTGACAGAATGACAGTACTTAATGTAAATCTCTTAAGCACTTAAACCAGGAGCCAGAGTAAAGCACAAACTGCAGTGGAGTGATGAGGATGTTAAATCTTTCTCTCCCTCTGTCCCTCACTCACTTTATCTCTTCCTCTCTCTCTCTTCTCTCTCTCTCTCTCTCTCTCTCTCTCTCTCTCTCTCTCTCTCTCTCTCTCTCTCTCTCTCTCTCTCCCTAAAACACCTCAACACACACCTGCCAACTGTCAATCCTCCCCCATCACCACATGCACCATTACAACCACCACCACTACAACCACCACTACAACCACTACAACCACCACCACTACCACCACTACAACCACCACCACTACAACCACTACAACCACCACCACTACCACCACTACAACCACCACCACTACAACCACTACAACCACCACTCCACTACAACCACCACCACCACCACCACTACAACCACCACTACAACCACTACTACAACCACCACTACTACAACCACTACAACCACCACCACTACAACCACTACAACCACCACTACCACCACTACAACCACCACCACTACCACCACTACAACCACCACCACTACAACCACTACAACCACCACTACAACCACTACAACCACCACTACAACCACCACCACTACCACCACTACAACCACCACCACTACAACCACCAACACTACCACCACTACAACCACCACCACTACAACCACCACCACTACAACCACCACCACTACAACCACCACCACCACTACAACCACCACCACTACAAACAGCACCACCACCACTACATCCACCACCACTACCACCACCACTACAACCACCACCACTACTACAACCACCACCACTACAAACACCACCACCACCACTACAACCACCACCACCACCACTACAACCACCACCACCCAGACCACCACCACTACCACCACCACCACTACAACCACCACCACCACCCAGACCACCACTACAACCACCACCACCACCACTACAATCACCACCACCACCCAGACCACCACCACTACAACCACCACCACCACCACCACCACTACAATCACCACCACCACCCAGACCACCACCACTACAACCACCACCACCCAGACCACCACCACTACAACCACCACCACCACCCAGACCACCACCACTACAACCACCACCACCACCACTACAACCACCACCACCCAGACCACCACCACTACAACCACCACCACCCAGACCACCACCACTACAACCACCACCACCACCCAGACCACCACCACTACAACCACCACCACCACCACTACAACCACCACCACCACCACTACAACCACCACCACCACCCAGACCACCACCACTACAACCACCACCACTACAACCACCACCACCACCCAGACCACCACCACTACAACCACCACCACCACCCAGACCACCACCACTACAACCACCACCACCACCCAGACCACCACCACTACAACCACCACCACCACCCAGACCACCACCACTACAACCACCACCACCACCACCCAGACCACCACCACTACAACCACCACCACCCAGACCACCACTACAACCACCACCACCACAACCCCACAAACTGCCATGTTAGCAGGTTGTCGTTTCTTTGTTTTTGTGTTTCTCCTCCTTGTTGTTGTTGTTGATGTTGTTGTGAGTCGTTGTGTTCCTCCTCATGCTTTGCCTGTACTCTCCTCCAGTAACTTGCGGCTGCTAGCTCAGGGTCTGTCCTCCGTCGTGTTGCTAGTCTTCATGTTCTTCTGGTTTGTTCTTTCTTACCCTGCTGTCTTCTAGCTGGACTCAAGGGTAAGTGCTTCCCTGTAGCCGACAAAGCTCAGATCATCTCCGTCGATTATCTGACAAAGGCAACGTGCTTTCTCTCTCTCTCGCTCGCTCTCTTTCTCTGTCTCTCGCTCGCTCTCTTTCTCTCTCTCTCTCTCTCTCTCTCTCTCTCTCTCTCTCTCTCTCTCTCTCTCTCTCTCTCTCTCTCCTCACGTTTCGCTTCATGTGTTAGATATTAGTTAGTGTTTTTTTTTCATGGCCTCTATCTGAAGGTCACAGTTCAGGCATTCATTCCTGCCAATTTAGGATGCATGTATTTTTACTGATAGATTTATGATTTGACTTAGTGTTAGCACAAGCTGAAAATGATATTTCTAATTGCATAATTGCCTTCTCTCTTTATACCTATTTGTAAAAAGTCTCCTCAGAGTAAAGCAAAAGGCATAAAATGACATGAAATTCAAAAATCTCACAAAATATTAAAACAAATATTTTATTTCTCTGTTGCACACTTATTTAAAATGTGTTTAAAAATAAGACTAAATTGACTCAATGTTAGA
This sequence comes from Merluccius polli, assembly GCA_030340625.1. Lineage (NCBI taxonomy): Eukaryota > Metazoa > Chordata > Actinopteri > Gadiformes > Merlucciidae > Merluccius > Merluccius polli. The sequence goes on from JAOPHQ010005045.1 coordinate 9,396, forward strand.
CAAAATGTCTGACAGTAGAAGGAATTGAAATGGTTTAATTGGGACCCAGTGTGGACACAGCCTCGGACACACAGCCTTGACCTAGTTTTTATTCGACACGTTTAAACTCCTTTTTTTTTGTACGAGCGTTTCTGACTGTGCTTTACTTAACGAGGGGCTCAATTGCTTCCTAGTCCTTTCTTCCTTTGCTCCTCTTCACGAGAGTTGGCAAATATGTACCAGAGTATTCTGAATGGTAATGACAAGGAGTAGCTGAGGCCACCCCGTCGTACCACACAATACTCCAGATGATCTCCTCCCTGGTAGATGACTGTAGAGAGAGAGAGAGAGAGAGAGAGAGAGAGAGAGAGAGAGAGAGAGAGAGAGAGAGAGAGAGAGAGAGAGAGAGAGAGAGAGAGAGAGAGAGAGAGAGAGAGAGAGAGAGAGAGAGAGAGAGAGAGGCTAGACCAGTAGCTACACCATCGGAAGACATTTCCCCCTCATTAAAACAAATAAAATAAATGTATTTTGTGGACTGCCCTTTGTGATTGCCTTGACTAGGAGGACACATGTGTCATGTCTTCATTATGTTTGATAGAATTACCAGATCTTTTTTTTTTTTTTTACCTCATCCCCCCCCCCCCCACCCATCTTCCAGTGAATGATACAGTTTCGCCTCTGTCAGCTTCATGCTATAAACCCATGTTTGTGCACCAAATTGTATTGCAACCCTATTAGAGTACTCCAGTAGTGGTATGCCTGTTAGTGTGCTCTGTAGAAAACCATGAATTAGAATGCAACATACTTCAAGTATTGTCAACTTGCAAATGCGTAAAAAAACAACAACAAAGGAATGCAAACAAAAAAAACAGTAAAAAAAAAATGACAGTCGAAAAATCGAAACCGGTCTGCAAAATGTGCATGACATTTAAAATCACAAAGTGAGGTGACACTGTTCTACAGCATGTAATAGGATGTCAATGTATGCAAAAGTAACCTTGTATTCTTCACAAGTCCCCCCCCCCCCCCCCCCCACCCTCTATCCTGCCTTTTAGAGGACAGAAAGCTCTCACTAGATAGGAGATGGCCTGAGTGTTAGGGGTTTTCTCCTTGTTTCCAACACAGTTCTAAGGGGATGTAGCCCATCCACTATCGCTCATATATCAACCTCAGCCACTTGTCTTCTCCACTCTTTGGATGCTACTGCCTATCTGTGGCGCCATCACCCCTCCCCCCCACACACACACACCCACACCCCCGGTTGTTCTCATAGTGCATCCTCTTCAGCAAGGTCACCACTCTCTCACCGCCCCGCACTTAGTGATCCTCACACCTGCCATGCTCACATCTGACTCTCATTGTCTCTCTCTCTCTCTCTCTCTCTCTCTCTCTCTCTCTCTCTCTCTCTCGCTCTCGCCCTCGCTCTCGCCCTCGCCCTTGCTCTCACTCTCTCTCCTTCACGTCACCATCAACCACTGGGATTGCTATCTCACCGTCTACTCCAAGTGTCTGTAGACCCAATGTGTATATGGTTTTCCTCCTACATTTGACACCACAGATCTTGTATTGTCCTTCTTGCCTAATCGATCTGTGTCTTTAGCTCCTGTCCCAGGGTTTTCTTTTGTTTTTTTATTTGTTGCATTCTGTTCTTATTGTAATAAGAGCGCTCCCCTATTCAAATGAGAGCATTACCCTTTTCAGAATATAGCATTACCCTATTCAGAATATAGCATTATCCTATTCAGAATATAGCATTATCCTATTCAGAATATAGCATTATCCTATTCAGAATATAGCATTATCCCATTCAGATTAGAGCATTACCTTATTCAGATTAGAGCATTACCTTATTCAGATTAGAGTATTACCCTATTCAGATTAGAGCATTACCCTATTCAGATTACAGCATGATCATATTCATGTTAGAGCATTTCCCTATTCATATAAGAGCATTACCCTATTGATTATAGCATTACCCTATACAGATTAGAGCATTACGTCAGTCAGATTATGGCATTACCCTATTCATATTAGTGCATTACACTATTAAGAGTATAGCATTACCATATTCAAATGATAGCATCACCCTATTCAGATTAGAGGTTAAAGTGATAGCATCAGTGCATGGGTGTCAGAGCACTTCTCCCGCCTTCACTGACCTGGAGGTTGACTAATGTCAGTGCAGTGGACAGTTGCGGTCTATTTGGTTCTCCAACCCCAACTCCGCCCCCCCCCCCCCCCCCCCCAGCCCTAAAGGGATCGAGCTCAGCCCTCCCCCACTCGCCACCCCCCCCCTCCTCCCCCCTTTCTCCCTCCCGAATCATCCTCGCTCATCTCAGTGACACACACACACGCTGACACGACACCTGTCGCTCACAGCAGGGGACACAAAAGCGCCTCCGTTCTATTTGGAGACGCCATTGTCCTATTCTCTGGAAGCATAATTTAGCACAGCACAGAGAACAATAGGGGGGAACGACACACATTTTAGTTCTGCTATCGTCTCTTTTGTGCTGCGTGAGGATTAGTGAGCATTCTGCTTCAGCGCTGGTTTCATAAGCCACCTGTACGAGAAACCTTTATATCATTGTTCAGGTGTTTAGGAGTACAGTTCTTCGCTCCGATGCAAATTTTAATATCCATCCATCTTCTAGGATTTGTTGGACAGTTAAACGTTTCAGAAGTAGGGCTCACCTCACAGGCCAGGTGAATCAGTGCATTTGTTGGTTCCCAAAGCAAAGTTCCCAGGGCTTGGATTATTTCAAAATCTTTAATTTAATGAATTCTCTTTTTTTTCCCAGCACACATCCCAACATTTGTCAGGAACTGAGTAACATAAAAATGACGAATGGCAGAATCTATTTGAACACATGAATATGAATATATATATACGACGAATGCAATGATCTCTAACCTGCACCTTTATCCAACATGTTCTCGACCCCCATGTGTTAATATGAGGGAATGTGAAACACTTAGTGAGTAGATGCCTGCATGCACAGTGGAATGCCTCCACCCCACAGAGCTCGGCTCCTATCCAACACATCAAGTGACTCTGTCTGACACAATGCAAGTTGACAATGTAAACCTTTCTTTTTGTTCCTTTTTTCTTTGAATTTGCACTAGAAGTAGCCAGAGACCCCCCTTCCCCCCTTCTTTTCTCTTGTGTCGTTGATACCATATCAATAAAGTTGTGCTGTTGTGTGCGGTTTGCCTGCACCTCACTGATCTCCTCTCCCCATGAACGGTGTCCCGTTTCCCTGCGGCGGCGTCTGGATGGACAGACGCAGACAGAGCTCAGAAACATGGCATGGACGAGTTTATCTCGGCTAACCCGTGTAGCTTTGACCACGCCGCGCTGTTTGAGATGGTGCAGCGGCTGACCCTGGACCACAGGCTCAATGACACCTTCTGCTGCCTGGTATGTGCACACCCACTACTGGTGACCCAACACCTTCACTATGTGATCAGTAGAGCATAACCTGAGTACTAATGGTGAGACAACACCTTCATTATGTGCTGAACAGAGCATAACCTTAGTACTAATGGTGACCCAACACCTTCATTATGTGCTGAACAGAGCATAACCTTGACCTAAATCCACACTCCTGCATACCACGCGTTCGCAAAGATGCGCGTCGGGACTCGGAGACAGCGCAGATCTTAGCAGAGCTGCCTGCACATTTACGCTTCCACGGCACGGTAATGCACAAGGGGGCAGTATAGCGCCTGTATTCATACCTCCACGTCACGTTAACGTGAACATAAAGGGGCAGGGTAGCGTTTACAACCCCAAATGTACATGAAACCGACGAGCAAATCCGGAAACGGAAAAGCGAGAACGAGTCTGCTCCATTGAGCATATGTTGGAAAAAGCAATATATCAGCGAAATCATTCAAATGTACTGCTGAAAAGCGGTCGGTGCATCGCAACCAACTGAAAATACAGTGTTTTGATTTCACCGGGTGCGTTTATTTTATTCTCTTGCCTGGCTGTCGACTGGCTAGTCCGACTAATAGAGCGTACCATTGTAGCATAACAGAGAATAATAATAGTAATAATTATAGTGCTAAGGGTTCGTGAAAGTAAGTATAATAGAGAATAATAATCCTTCCAGATATTTATGTTTTTATGTGTCTAAAAAAAAAACTTGTCTCCAGGGATGGTTCAGCCCGGGCCAGGTGTTCGTTCTGGACGAGTACTGCGCCCGGAACGGGGTCAGAGGTTGCCACAGACACCTGTGCTACCTCCGCGACCTGCTCAACAGGGCCGACAATGGCGCCATGATTGACCCCACTTTGCTCCACTACAGCTTCGCTTTCTGCGCTTCCCACGTGCACGGGAACAGGTGCGCCCCCCCCCCCCCCCATGTTGAGATACCTTTTGTGGGGGTTTGTATGTTGCTTCTTTAATTGCCAGGCTGTAAGATAGAGAGAGAGAGACACAGATACACTCGCTGCCAAGAGTGCAGTTTGTAGGCAGATTGTAGGGGTGGGACAGGAGGTGTTAGCCGGGTTTTAGAGATATTTATGGAGGAAATATAGCACCAAAACGAGCTTCAAAACATCCCCGCATTTTTGTTTTCTGTTGTTATTTGATTTAGCGTTTTTATGTTTTAAATTTTTTGTTGTTGTTGTTATTTTCCATTCACCCTCTGTTGTTGTTTACAATATGATCACATTTTGTTGTGTTTATTGTTTACAAATGTCCCTTTGTCCATGATTTTCCATTTTCCCATTTCGTTGCCACAGTCTCATGTTGTCCATACCATTCACCCCCCCCATGCATCCCTTAAAGTCAGAGAGGTCACCAATAACTGGGGGCCCCTGGTAGGCTGTGAGGGCCCGCAGTCCCCAAAACAAAGCGCTCAGAGCCCACAGCCGGGGACTACCGCTTCCTTTGAAAGGGCAAGCAAGTTCAAGTTTAGAATGAGGAGGGACTCCAAAGTCCCACTCCTCCACGGGCCCAAAAGGTGAGGTGGTGTCCTACTGTTACGTTACGATATGTTGTGTGTGATGCAAAGGGAACGTACAAGAAGATCATCTTCTCTCACATGTTGCAAGGCAGCCGTTCGGGAGGTGAAAGACATGGTTGACTGGGGAATAGGGCTGCAGCTAAGGATTATTTTTTCCTTAGTCGATTAATCGATTAATCGATTAATCGCTTAGTCCGGAAATAATAGCAAATGCCATCACAAGTTACCAGAGTCCAAAGTGATGTGTCTTAAATTCGCTTGCTTTATCTGACAAGCAGCCAAGAAAAACTTTCATTCATTTTATAATGATCCATCCAATTTCTGAAGCATCAAGCAGCAAATGTTTAGTATTTGTTCTTGATAAATGACCTAAACGATGAATCGAATTATAAAAATGTAATTCGATTGATTTTTCTGTCAAAGACACGCACACCTAGGGAACATTCAGGCTTCAAATATGTTTGGCTCTTTTGTTTTCAGGCCGGACGGATTGAGCACAGTGAAGGTCGATGAGAGGGAGCGCTTTGAGGAAATCAAAGAGCGATTGCGCGTCATACTGGAAAACCAGATCGTACAGTTCAGGTGAATAGAGACTCTATTCATGGTGCCAGTCCCGTTTCTACAATAGCATCTCTTGTGTGTGTTTTTGTAACGTTATTTGTTATTTCCTTGTGTGATTTATAGATACTGCTTTCCTTTCGGTCGTCCTGAGGGCGCATTGAAGGCCACTCTGTCTTTGCTCGAGAGGGTTTGTACAACACAACGCTCACACACAAGCACACACACACACACACACACACACACACATCCACACACACACACGCATACACATACAGTACAGTACATGTACATATGACCAACACGCGTAAATAACACAATGTCCTCTACAATAACTGACAGGTTCCTGATGAAGGATATTGTCACGCCAGTGCCACAAGAGGAGGTGAAAGGAGTTATCCGCAAATGCTTGGAGCAGGCAGCTCAGCTCAACTACCAACGCATTACAGAATATGCGAAAATTGAAGGTAATCAATAATCAATCAATAATGATTACAAGGACATCAACAATGTGTTGGGGTTGAGCATTTTATTTATTAACATTTTTTTTTGCTTTTGGATTTTAAGCTTACACATTTTTAGGCAGTGGTTAGTAACATTTGTAATGTGAACACTGCACCATAATGGTGAAATTGTGCCTACAATTACCATTACGATTTCTCCAATTTTATTGTGAAATTGAGGACAAAAAAAATGACTGGCTGTCGCTGAGTTCCTAGTTAATGTTTCCTCTGGGTTGTACATATTACTGTACACATGGTAAATTATCCCAAATCATTTTGACAGTCTGTCGGCCACCTTTTTTTGTCTCTCAGTCCAAATAACTCTCTCCTTTGTTTCAGGCCTGCTTTAGCTCTGTGCTGTTTCTGTAGGTCAAGTTGCCTTTTGTGTAGAGGTGTGTGAGTAAAAATGCATTCAAATCCAAAGCCCCGAAATCTCTTGATGTGCTGGTCTTCCATTGTGCTAAGTAAAGCTGTTTCCTGGCCTCTGGTGCTATTTCGTTTTTGGACCGTAACTCCCTCCTAACCGAATGGCGTTTCCCAACTCCCAGCTTCCTGTTGATGCAAACCTCCCATTCCCTTCTGTCTGCTGAACTCTGAAGTCCTCTGACTCCACCGAGCCGACTGGCGCTTGCCTTGAAATAGCAGCCTTTCTAGTAGCCTCTGACCTATGTTCTCGCTCTGGAACGCTGTCTCCCGCTCTGCTAGTCCTTCCTTCCTCCTTTCCTTCCTTCCTTCCTTCCTTCCTTCCTTCCTTCCTTCCTTCCTTCCTTCCTTCCTTCCTTCCTTCCTTCCTTCCTTCCTTCCTTACTTCTCTACAGCTGTTGGCTTTTACAGTGCTATCAGTTTATTTGACCAGGTTGTGCTCATAAGTGGCTCCCAAGCCAATGCTAACGAATGCTGGGGTTGATGTACAAACCAGCATTACCAACCTGCATGTGCTTCAAAGACATTATAAAAAAGGTCTTTCTTTATTGGCGTGGATGTGCATTGAAAAAGAAGAGAATGACATTCTCAACACAAGGTTAATAGCACCAGAGTATAAGACAGCTACTGTGTTATACTTTACTGCTATATTGCCCACGCATGATTGCCTTGCGTATGAAATATGAAGGAGCTTTCATAATCTTAACCAAGATATATGCTCCATGCCTTTAAAGAAACCCTTAGGGTGCCGAAGATACTAAGGAGTCCCAACCTTACTATCTTACCATGCAATATGGAATGGTCCCCCCCCCCCCCCCCCCCCTTCCTCTCTGTCCTGGTGATGATCAGGTCCTCACTAGACCACACTATAGTCCTGGTGATAACCAGGTCCTCACTAGACCACACTATAGTCCTGGTGATAACCAGGTCCTCACTAGACCACACTATAGTCCTGGTGATAACCAGGTCCTCACTAGACCACACTATAGTCCTGGTGATAACCAGGTCCTCACTAGACCACACTATAGTCCTGGTGATAACCAGGTCCTCACTAGACCACGCTATAGTCCTGGTGATAACCAGGTCCTCACTAGACCACGCTATAGTCCTGGTGATAACCAGGTCCTCACTAGACCACGCTATAGTCCTGGTGATGATCAGGTCCTCACTAGACCACACTATAGTCCTGGTGATAACCAGGTCCTCACTAGACCACACTATAGTCCTGGTGATAACCAGGTCCTCACTAGACCACACTATAGTCCTGGTGATAACCAGGTCCCCACTAGACCACACTATAGTCCTGGTGATAACCAGGTCCTCACTAGACCACACTATAGTCCTGGGGATAACCAGGTCCTCACTAGACCACACTATAGTCCTGGTGATAACCAGGTCCTCACTAGACCACGCTATAGTCCTGGTGATAACCAGGTCCTCACTAGACCACACTATAGTCCTGGTGATGATCAGGTCCTCACTAGACCACACTATAGTCCTGGTGATAACCAGGTCCTCACTAGACCACACTATAGTCCTGGTGATAACCAGGTCCTCACTAGACCACACTATAGTCCTGGTGATAACCAGGTCCTCACTAGACCACACTATAGTCCTGGGGATAACCAGGTCCTCACTAGACCACACTATAGTCCTGGTGATAACCAGGTCCTCACTAGACCACGCTATAGTCCCGGTGATAACCAGGTCCTCACTAGACCACACCATAGTCCTGGTGATAACCAGGTCCTCACTAGACCACACCATAGTCCTGGTGATAACCAGGTCCTCACTAGACCACACTATAGTCCTGGTGATAACCAGGTCCTCACTAGACCACACCATAGTCCTGGTGATAACCAGGTCCTCACTAGACCACACCATAGTCCTGGTGATAACCAGGTCCTCACTAGACCACACTATAGTCCTGGTGATAACCAGGTCCTCACTAGACCACACCATAGTCCTGGTGATAACCAGGTCCTCACTAGACCACGCTATAGTCCTGGTGATAAGCAGGTCCTCACTAGACCACACCATAGTCCTGGTGATAAGCAGGTCCTCACTAGACCACACCATAGTCCTGGTGATAAGCAGGTCCTCACTAGACCACACCATAGTCCTGGTGATAAGCAGGTCCTCACTAGACCACACCATAGTCCTGGTGATAACCAGGTCCTCACTAGACCACACCATAGTCCTGGTGATAAGCAGGTCCTCACTAGACCACACCATAGTCCTGGTGATAACCAGGTCCTCACTAGACCACACCATAGTCCTGGTGAAAACCAGGTCCTATAGAGCTCACCTCTCACTGGGCAGGACACCCTCACCTCATCCCACCCTCCTCCAGCCCTCCCAGCTCTGACCCTCTTGCATGCCCCCCATCCTCTTTTCTAGGGAAAAAGAGGGAAATGTATGAGCACCCTGTCTTCTGCTTGGCATCACAAGTGATGGATTTAACCATCCGTGAGTACCTTCATCAACCTCCTCCTCCTCCTCCCTCCTCCTCCTCCTCCTCCTCCTCCTCCTCCTCCTCCTCCTCCTCCTCCTCCTCCT
>JAOPHQ010005046.1:5000-22893 GCA_030340625.1 Merluccius polli
TTCTGAGATTCACAGTTTTTAATTCTTCTCTACAGCTAAAAAGAAGAAGCACACAGGCCTACAAGAGGAGCTTCTGGAGTTGGAGAAGGAGAAGCTGCTGCTAATGAGAGAAAAATTAAATATTGATAAGGAGAGACTGCAATTGGAAAAAGATAAATTTGAATTCATGAAGGAGTATTTAAGAAATCGAGGAAACAACATTTTTGATCTCTCTGAACTATAAAAAAAAGCACACATATTTAAATTTGATTAATAAATATGTATTTTTTATATTGTTGAAATAAATATTTTAAATCAAACTGCAATGTTTTGTCTTTAATTATCTTGTAAAATAATGTGCAATTAAGTTGTTTCTGGCAGTTCTGCCAGTCTGTGCACCATCATGCATGCCATCATGACCTTCCTCCTCATCTTCAACCATGGCCGGGATGTTTTCAGGATCTGGGAGATTAGCCATCCTGCATATGTTGTGCAACACAGCAGTGGCCTTCACAAACATCACCACTCTCTCAGGGGAATACTGAAGATATCCCCCACTCTTATCATGGCATCTCCATCTACAACAACATAAATTAACCAGCAGTGCACCAATTAACCAGTTAGTTTGTATTGCCATCATGGTAACAAAAGTTTCAGGGCATACAATGCTTTACTTATTAATTCCTTGGACTATGTTATAATCAATATTAATATTAAATAATATTAAACTTATACTTTTGCTACATTGCTTTTGAAGTGTATAGTGTAACACTAGCCTCTTCTTCAAGGGTTACTACACACTCCTTATCTACACTAAATGCACCAAAGCAGTATATGTCTCACCTTCCTTTCCATATCCCATAAAGCCTCTCCTGGCGGCTACGGCACCTTTTGTGTGCCACATTATACCTCCTCTCTGCCTCTGTCTGCTCATTCATGACTGGTGTCATTAGGTAGGGTTTCAAGGGGTATCCCGAGTCTCCCAAAAGCCATCCACTTGCCCTGCCCTCACTCAGGTAAGCATTGATATCACTGTAAATGGGCACATTTCATATTTTAAATAGTATTTGAGTGGAGCCTATAATGAAGTACGTAAAACAATAATTTATGTTAGTGTCAAGGACCTACCTGGTGTTGAATATGAACGAATCATGGATGGATCCAGGCCACTTTGCCAACAAATGCCGTATAACCATATTTTGGTCCCCTATGGCCTGAACATTAATGGCATGGTATCCCTTACGGCACACGTATGCCGGCTCACTTGGGCCACTTGGAGCTTTGATTGGAAAAAGTGACCCATCAATAAGCCCAATTACCCCTGGCATTCCACTCTGTCGTAAAAACTCCTCCTTTATCCGCAGAAGCTCTTCTCCACGCGGAAACTGAATATAGTTTGGTGCAATATTGCAGATGGCTTTGGTGACTTCCATGAGGTTGCGCGAAATACATGGCTGTGACACCGAAGACAGGCTTGCAACCTCAGTCTGGAAGTCACCCTTGGCAAAAAAACGCAGAGCATTGGTTACCTGCACAAGCACTGGCAAGGCTCCATGTCTCCTTGTGGGCCTCCCCAGAGCTGGACGTAATTCCTCCACCAAATTCAAAATTAAATGTCTCGGCAGGCAATAAAATGAAATTAAAATATGGTCAGGAAAATTTAACACATAATTATGCGGTCTAAGTAGCCTTTCTGCCATTATATTTCTGTGAATATCTTCATCTTCCTCGTCAAACATACCCACAAGTAGTGCTGCTGCCATATTTTTTTCAGTTAGTGACAGTTATTTTGAATTTAGGACAGGATGAATGGCATCCTAACTTAGGCATCCTAAGTTAGGAATTTCCTAACTTAGGGTGGTTCTGTAATGGATAAATTCCTATCTTAAGATAAGATAGGATCTCATCCTAAGTTAAGTTAGGAAACCTGCTTCTGTAATACCAAAACCCCTAAATGCCTTCCTATCTTAAGTTAGGACAGGATTTCAGAGTTAGGAAGTTTCTGTAATGAGGCCCCTGGTCGTTCATCATTCGTTACTCATTCGTTCCTCAGTAACTACCCACTTTTTGCGTACTTTATTTTAAAGTGTTACCAATTGGGTTTATTGATTGTTGCGCTGTAGCCTACAGACAAAATGAATACAGTTAAAGTCCAGTGATGAACAACATGGATCAAAGATTTGTGGCTGTGTTTGATCGGGAGGGTGTTTTATTTTGAAAATTGACCGGATGGCTTTTACTATCTGACTTCCTGCCCGGCTCGGTCTGCTCTGTGCAGCTGGACGCGGCTTCCGTCAAAAAAAGCGAAAGAACCAAAAAACTAAGCAACCAAAGAACATTTCTCTGGATGTTTGATTTCAAAATGTTCACATTTACATTCCTCTGCCATTGAGTGCACCTGTGATTAACAGACAAGATAAATTCCCTGAACCAATCAGGGAAGAGGCAGGTGCAGTCCACTCAACAGATATTCTCACAACACATTTCCCTCACTAATAGCTGATGTATGGCTATGCCATTTCTCACAAATTATACTCAAACAATAGCTCTTAAATCTAACCTACAGCATCATTAAAATAGAGTGGTGTCTCAGATGCACCAGGCTGAAGAGGTGAACTAAAACAGCGTTCGGCAGTGTGCTTTCGATGTGAATGTCAGACGCATTCCCCAGACTTTTCATTTCTGTAATTTATCTCTTTGCGGATATCGTGTCTTTTGGTTCGCTTCACACGTTTTTTAGTTTTTTGTCTTTTCTTCCAGAAGAGCAGATGTTTTCTTTTAATAAATGGGCTTTTGCGTTGCGTTCAGGGTAAATGTTAGTGTTGAACTGTACGTGTTTAAGTTGGATGACTAGCTGTCGGTGGCTGTTTGTGTTTAGGTTGGAGGATAACTAGCGAGCGGTGGCTGTATGTATTTAGGTTGGAGGATAACTAGCGAGTGGTCACTGTGTCTTTACATCGGAGGATAACTAGTTAGTGGATGTTTGTGTTAAGGTTGAAGGATAGCTAGCTAGCGCGGCTGTTTCTGTTTAGGTTCGAGGATAACTAGCTAGCGGTGGCTGGTTGTGTTTAGGTTGGAGGATACCTAGCTATCGGTGGCAGGTTGTGTTTAGGTTAGAGCAGTGGTTCTCAACCGGTGGGGCGCACTCTCCCGGGGGGGCGCGGGTTCAAAAAGGAGGACAAATACGCGCCCGGCTTTAGGCCGGACTGTCCGGTTTTTCAAAGCCCTGTCCGGCGTCCGGCCGCGTATTTGTCCTCCTTTTTGAGAGCGCAATAGTAACACACCGCGCACCCCCCCCGCCGGTGGTAGGTCCGCGGTGTGTTACTATTACGCGCACCCCCCCCGTCGGCCGGAGTGTTACAATCGCGCGCGCCCCCCCCCCCCCCGTTGGCCGTAGGTCGGCGGTGTGTTACTATTGCGCGCACCCCCCCCCCCTCCTAGTCGGCCGTAGGTCTGCGGTGTGTTACTATTGCGCGCACCCCCCCCCCCCCCCCCCCCCCAGTCGGCCGTAGGTCCGTGGTGTGTTACTATTGCGCGCACCCACCGTGTGTTACTATTGCGCGCACCCACCGCCCCCCCTCACCTCCCCCCCCGTCGGCCGTAGGTCTATGGGGGTACAATATTATTTGTGTGTGCGTATCTCAATCTGTGTGTGTGTAATAAGATTTGTGTGTATTCACATTTGTGTGTATTCAAATTTGTGTGTGCGTAATAAGATTTGTCTGTCTGTATTCACATTTGTGTGTTTGTGATAAGATTTGTGTGTCTGTATTCACATTTGTGTGTGTAAAAAAATCTGTGTGTCTGTATTCTTTTTGCAAGTGCAGACAAATCTGCAAATGTGTACAGAGATCTGTAAGTGTACACACATCTGTGAATGTGTAAACAGATCTGTACATATACGCGCCGACTAGTGGTGTGTAGACTGTATTGTGTGAAGTTACAGACAAATCGTTTTTACACACGGATCGCATTTGCAGATCTGCACGGCAGAAGTGTGCCAAAATCCACGTGTAAAAAGAAGGCCAATCAGAGCTCCCGCCTGAGTTATAACTGATGACAGACATTTACAGATCTCAGTACGCATGTACAGATCTGTTTACACATTCACAGATGTGTGTACACTTACAGATCTCTGCAGATTTGTCTTTACTTGCAAAACGAATGCAGACACACAGATTCTACACACACACAAATGTGAATACAGACAGACAAATCTTATTATGCACACACAAATGTGAATACCGGTACACAGATTGAGATACGCACACACAAATAATATTGTCTCAATAATACCCCCATATAGGTCCGATGAGTGTTACGATCGCACGCGCCTCCCCCGTCAACAATGGGGGGGGGGGGGGGGGGGGGCCGACTGCAATGAACCAGTTTTGGGGGGGCCCAGCCTGAAAAAGGTTGAGAACCCCTGGGTTAGAGGATAGCTAACTAGCCGTGACTGCTTGTGTTTAGGTTGAAGGATAGCTATCTAGTGCTGGCTGGTTGTCCACAGTCCCTGGGTTGGCCCCCGGCTCAATCTCTTTCTAATCTGATCTCATCTTTAAAGACTATGTAAAGCAAAAGTAAATGTGTTTTGAGTTTGTCACACCACAGACAAATTTACCTTTAAGACGTACTGTACCTTTAAGACGTAGTACTACTGTACCTTTAAGACATGATGGGTTGCCATCATTAGACGTCTAATGCCGTCATTAAGACAACATGCCGTCATTAAGATGTTTAATGCTGTCATTAAATTAATGCGCAATGGCGCCTTAGTTTTAGTTAGTTGTGTGGAGCGCATGTCACGGACGGATGCATGTTGTTACGCTCCTATTTGATCCTCACTTTTCCGACATCTTACAAATACAATATGATATTATGTTGATATCTATTTTGGCAAAGTTCAGGAGCAGGATATATCATTAAATAGTCAAAAGCCTTCGCTGTTGCGCAGTCACGCATTGTTGTTGAGAGGCTATAAATATGGTATAAAATAGGTTCGTTCGCCAACGTTCAGCAGATGGCTGGGTGGGGGAGTTCCCCACGCCTTCAACAAAACAGAGTGAAATGTAAAGCAGCATAGCGCTGCTGTGGTGGTGTATTAAAAATAGTTGAAAATATATTTTTTTAAGTTAGAAAGATATTGGATATTCAACAGCTATTCACGCTCTGAATTAGCGATGTGACATAGATCACCGGTATGAGTCCCGTGTGTCTAGCGGTGTCTACCTGCCCAGGAGACGGGGCGTCCAAGTGTAACCATCAGGCAGCAGCTCTCCTCTCTATAGAGCCAGCGTTCGGTCCAAATTTCTTCACAATATGCGATTTACAAAGTACTCTGCCTTGCCCTAAATAATAGCCTCACTAAAATGTCTGAAACTATCGTGGACAGCGCAAGAATTTCACGAGGGCACGAGGGCCATGGCCCTCGTGCAATTTGGCCTTGTGCCCCTAAAAAATATATCTGCCCTGAGGCCACAGTGGCCTTGATGCCCCACCCGCACTGCCCTAGTTGATATCGCGGGTTTCTCCTCTGCCTCTTCCCTGTAAACACGGCTTTGAATCGTAAGCCACCCCGGACCTACGACCGGGGGGGGGGGGGGGGGGGGGGGGGGGGGGGGGGGGGGGGGCTAGACATACGGGACTCGCGGTGATCGCGGCTTTAGTTCCCCAGTTCCCCATGTCTGATCGCTGTGAATATCGGTTGAATATCTAATATCGTTCTAACTTTAAAAAACACTTTAGTATTTTTAAGACGATAGTCGCACATCCCTCGTAACTAACTGCGGTCAAATGAGCCGTCGATCGTCTTCGCGGAGTCAAGTCAGCCGCACATACATTTTAACTGCGCTCGTATCATAGAACTTACGGCGAATGCTCAAGCGCTAGTTTCCGGTTTGTGTGTGTGTGTGTGTGTGTGTGTGAATTTTAAACAGGAAAAATGCCTTATGCTCCATTTTTACTGTACAATAACATCACTTTGGTCCATAAGTTCAGGCAATGGTTGGTACAGTTGACTTCAGGACCACCCTGGCTACTTCCTCAATCATTATCAAACATTTTTACTGTATCATTTTGGAGAAATTAAGCCTCAAAGTTGCATCTTTAGCGTGTGAATTTTAAACAGGAAAAATGCCTTATGCTCCATTTTTACTGTACAATAACAACACTTTGGTCCATAAGTTCAGGCAATGGTTGGTACAGTTGACTTCAGGACCACTCTGACTACTCCCTCAATCATTATCAAACATTTTTACTGTATCATTTTGGAGTAATTAAGCCTCAAAGTTGCATCTTTAGCTTCTTTTAAACATGACTAAACGGTCTAATACTCCATATTTACTGTACAATAACAACACTTTGGTCCATAAGTTCAGGCAATGGTTGGTACAGTTGACTTCAGGACCACCCTGGCTACTTCCTCACTCAATATCAAACATTTTTACTGTATCATTTTGGAGAAATTAAGCCTCAAAGTTGCATCTTTAGCGTGTGTGTTAATTTTAAACAGGAAAAATGCCTTATGCTCCATTTTTACTGTACAATAACATCACTTTGGTCCATAAGTTCAGGCAATGGTTGGTACAGTTGACTTCAGGACCACCCTGGCTACTTCCCCACTCATTGTCAAACATTTTTACTGTATCATTTTGGAGAAATTAAGCCTCAAAGTTGCATTTTTTCATTTATATTTTTTTAAGGAAAAAATGCCTTATACTCCATATTTACTGTACAATAACATCACTTTGGTCCATAAGTTCAGGCAATGGCTGGTACAGTTGACTTCAGGACCACTCTGACTACTCCCTCAATCATTATCAAACATTTTTACTGTATCATTTTGGAGTAATTAAGCCTCAAAGTTGCATCTTTAGCTTCTTTTAAACATGACTAAACGGTCTAATACTCCATATTTACTGTACAATAACAACACTTTGGTCCATACGTTCAGGCAATGGTTGGTACAGTTGACTTCAGGACCACCCTGGCTACTTCCTCACTCATTATCAAACATTTTTACTGTATCATTTTGGAGAAATTAAGCCTCAAAGTTGCATCTTTAGCGTGTGTGTTAATTTTAAACAGGAAAAATGCCTTATGCTCCATTTTTACTGTACAATAACAACACTTTGGTCCATAAGTTCAGGCAATGGTTGGTACAGTTGACTTCAGGACCACTCTGACTACTCCCTCAATCATTATCAAACATTTTTACTGTATCATTTTGGAGTAATTAAGCCTCAAAGTTGCATCTTTAGCTTCTTTTAAACATGACTAAACGGTCTAATACTCCATATTTACTGTACAATAACAACACTTTGGTCCATAAGTTCAGGCAATGGTTGGTACAGTTGACTTCAGGACCACCCTGGCTACTTCCCTCACTCAATATCAAACATTTTTACTGTATCATTTTGGAGAAATTAAGCCTCAAAGTTGCATCTTTAGCGTGTGTGAATTTTAAACAGGAAAAATGCCTTATGCTCCATTTTTACTGTACAATAACAACACTTTGGTCCATAAGTTCAGGCAATGGTTGGTACAGTTGACTTCAGGACCACTCTGACTACTCCCTCAATCATTATCAAACATTTTTACTGTATCATTTTGGAGTAATTAAGCCTCAAAGTTGCATCTTTAGCTTCTTTTAAACATGACTAAACGGTCTAATACTCCATATTTACTGTACAATAACAACACTTTGGTCCATAAGTTCAGGCAATGGTTGGTACAGTTGACTTCAGGACCACCCTGACTACTCCCTCAGTCATTATCAAACATTTTTACTGTATCATTTTGGAGAAATTAAGCCTCAAAGTTGCATCTTTAGCTTCTTTTAAACATGACTAAACGGTCTAATACTCCATATTTACTGTACAATAACAACACTTTGGTCCATAAGTTCAGGCAATGGTTGGTACAGTTGACTTCAGGACCACCCTGGCTACTTCCTCACTCAATATCAAACATTTTTACTGTATCATTTTGGAGAAATTAAGCCTCAAAGTTGCATCTTTAGCGTGTGTGTTAATTTTAAACAGGAAAAATGCCTTATGCTCCATTTTTACTGTACAATAACATCACTTTAGTCCATAAGTTCAGGCAATGGTTGGTACAGTTGACTTCAGGACCACCCTGGCTACTTCCCCACTCATTGTCAAACATTTTTACTGTATCATTTTGGAGAAATTAAGCCTCAAAGTTGCATTTTTTCATTTATATTTTTTTAAGGAAAAAATGCCTTATACTCCATATTTACTGTACAATAACATCACTTTGGTCCATAAGTTCAGGCAATGGCTGGTACAGTTGACTTCAGGACCACTCTGACTACTCCCTCAATCATTATCAAACATTTTTACTGTATCATTTTGGAGTAATTAAGCCTCAAAGTTGCATCTTTAGCTTCTTTTAAACATGACTAAACGGTCTAATACTCCATATTTACTGTACAATAACAACACTTTGGTCCATACGTTCAGGCAATGGTTGGTACAGTTGACTTCAGGACCACCCTGGCTACTTCCTCACTCATTATCAAACATTTTTACTGTATCATTTTGGAGAAATTAAGCCTCAAAGTTGCATCTTTAGCGTGTGTGTTAATTTTAAACAGGAAAAATGCCTTATGCTCCATTTTTACTGTACAATAACAACACTTTGGTCCATAAGTTCAGGCAATGGTTGGTACAGTTGACTTCAGGACCACTCTGACTACTCCCTCAATCATTATCAAACATTTTTACTGTATCATTTTGGAGTAATTAAGCCTCAAAGTTGCATCTTTAGCTTCTTTTAAACATGACTAAACGGTCTAATACTCCATATTTACTGTACAATAACAACACTTTGGTCCATAAGTTCAGGCAATGGTTGGTACAGTTGACTTCAGGACCACCCTGGCTACTTCCTCACTCAATATCAAACATTTTTACTGTATCATTTTGGAGAAATTAAGCCTCAAAGTTGCATCTTTAGCGTGTGTGAATTTTAAACAGGAAAAATGCCTTATGCTCCATTTTTACTGTACAATAACAACACTTTGGTCCATAAGTTCAGGCAATGGTTGGTACAGTTGACTTCAGGACCACTCTGACTACTCCCTCAATCATTATCAAACATTTTTACTGTATCATTTTGGAGTAATTAAGCCTCAAAGTTGCATCTTTAGCTTCTTTTAAACATGACTAAACGGTCTAATACTCCATATTTACTGTACAATAACAACACTTTGGTCCATAAGTTCAGGCAATGGTTGGTACAGTTGACTTCAGGACCACCCTGACTACTCCCTCAGTCATTATCAAACATTTTTACTGTATCATTTTGGAGAAATTAAGCCTCAAAGTTGCATCTTTAGCTTCTTTTAAACATGACTAAACGGTCTAATACTCCATATTTACTGTACAATAACATCACTTTGGTCCATAAGTTCAGGCAATGGTTGGTACAGTTGACTTCAGGACCACTCTGACTACTCCCTCACTCATTATCAAACATTTTTACTGTATCATTTTGGAGAAATTAAGCCTCAAAGTTGCATCTTTAGCGTGTGTGTTAATTTTAAACAGGAAAAATGCCTTATGCTCCATTTTTACTGTACAATAACAACACTTTGGTCCATAAGTTCAGGCAATGGTTAGTACAGTTGACTTCAGGACCACCCTGGCTACTTCCTCACTCAATATCAAACATTTTTACTGTATCATTTTGGAGAAATTAAGCCTCAAAGTTGCATCTTTAGCGTGTGTGTTAATTTTAAACAGGAAAAATGCCTTATGCTCCATTTTTACTGTACAATAACAACACTTTGGTCCATAAGTTCAGGCAATGGTTGGTACAGTTGACTTCAGGAACACTCTGACTACTCCCTCACTCATTATCAAACATTTTTACTGTATCATTTTGGAGAAATTAAGCCTCAAAGTTGCATCTTTAGCTTGTGTGAATTTTAAACAGGAAAAATGCCTTATGCTCCATTTTTACTGTACAATAACAACACTTTGGTCCATAAGTTCAGGCAATGGTTGGTACAGTTGACTTCAGGACCACTCTGACTACTCCCTCAATCATTATCAAACATTTTTACTGTATCATTTTGGAGTAATTAAGCCTCAAAGTTGCATCTTTAGCTTCTTTTAAACATGACTAAACGGTCTAATACTCCATATTTACTGTACAATAACAACACATTGGTCCATAAGTTCAGGCAATGGTTGGTACAGTTGACTTCAGGACCACCCTGACTACTCCCTCAGTCATTATCAAACATTTTTACTGTATCATTTTGGAGAAATTAAGCCTCAAAGTTGCATCTTTAGCTTCTTTTAAACATGACTAAACGGTCTAATACTCCATATTTACTGTACAATAACATCACTTTGGTCCATAAGTTCAGGCAATGGTTGGTACAGTTGACTTCAGGACCACTCTGACTACTCCCTCACTCATTATCAAACATTTTTACTGTATCATTTTGGAGAAATTAAGCCTCAAAGTTGCATCTTTAGCGTGTGTGTTAATTTTAAACAGGAAAAATGCCTTATGCTCCATTTTTACTGTACAATAACAACACTTTGGTCCATAAGTTCAGGCAATGGTTGGTACAGTTGACTTCAGGACCACCCTGACTACTCCCTCAGTCATTATCAAACATTTTTACTGTATCATTTTGGAGAAATTAAGCCTCAAAGTTGCATCTTTAGCTTCTTTTAAACATGACTAAACGGTCTAATACTCCATATTTACTGTACAATAACAACACTTTGGTCCATAAGTTCAGGCAATGGTTGGTACAGTTGACTTCAGGACCACCCTGGCTACTTCCTCACTCAATATCAAACATTTTTACTGTATCATTTTGGGAGAAATTAAGCCTCAAAGTTGCATCTTTAGCGTGTGTGTTAATTTTAAACAGGAGAAATGCCTTATGCTCCATTTTTACTGTACGATAACAACACTTTGGTCCATAAGTTCAGGCAATGGTTGGTACAGTTGACTTCAGGACCACTCTGACTACTCCCTCAATCATTATCAAACATTTTTACTGTATCATTTTGGAGAAATTAAGCCTCAAAGTTGCATCTTTAGCGTGTGTGTTAATTTTAAACAGGAAAAATGCCTTATGCTCCATTTTTACTGTACAATAACAACACTTTGGTCCATAAGTTCAGGCAATGGTTAGTACAGTTGACTTCAGGACCACCCTGGCTACTTCCTCACTCAATATCAAACATTTTTACTGTATCATTTTGGAGAAATTAAGCCTCAAAGTTGCATCTTTAGCGTGTGTGTTAATTTTAAACAGGAAAAATGCCTTATGCTCCATTTTTACTGTACAATAACAACACTTTGGTCCATAAGTTCAGGCAATGGTTGGTACAGTTGACTTCAGGAACACTCTGACTACTCCCTCACTCATTATCAAACATTTTTACTGTATCATTTTGGAGAAATTAAGCCTCAAAGTTGCATCTTTAGCGTGTGTTAATTTTAAACAGGAAAAATGCCTTATGCTCCATTTTTACTGTACAATAACAACACTTTGGTCCATAAGTTCAGGCAATGGTTGGTACAGTTGACTTCAGGACCACTCTGACTACTCCCTCAATCATTATCAAACATTTTTACTGTATCATTTTGGAGAAATTAAGCCTCAAAGTTGCATCTTTAGCCTGTGTGTTAATTTTAAACAGGAAAAATGCCTTATGCTCCATTTTTACTGTACAATAACAACACTTTGGTCCATAAGTTCAGGCAATGGTTAGTACAGTTGACTTCAGGACCACCCTGGCTACTTCCTCACTCAAATGTTTGATATTGAGTGAGGAAGTAGCCAGGGTGGTCCTGAAGTCAACTGTACCAACCATTGCCTGAACTTATGGACCAAAGTGTTGTTATTGTACAGTAAATATGGAGTATTAGACCGTTTAGTCATGTTTAAAAGAAGCTAAAGATGCAACTTTGAGGCTTAATTACTCCAAAATGATACAGTAAAAATGTTTGATAATGATTGAGGGAGTAGTCAGAGTGGTCCTGAAGTCAACTGTACCAACCATTGCCTGAACTTATGGACCAAAGTGTTGTTATTGTACAGTAAAAATGGAGCATAAGGCATTTTTCCTGTTTAAAATTCACACACGCTAAAGATGCAACTTTGAGGCTTAATTTCTCCAAAATGATACAGTAAAAATGTTTGATAATGACTGAGGGAGTAGTCAGGGTGGTCCTGAAGTCAACTGTACCAACCATTGCCTGAACTTATGGACCAAAGTGTTGTTATTGTACAGTAAATATGGAGTATTAGACCGTTTAGTCATGTTTAAAAGAAGCTAAAGATGCAACTTTGAGGCTTAATTTCTCCAAAATGATACAGTAAAAATGTTTGATATTGAGTGAGGAAGTAGCCAGGGTGGTCCTGAAGTCAACTGTACTAACCATTGCCTGAACTTATGGACCAAAGTGTTGTTATTGTACAGTAAAAATGGAGCATAAGGCATTTTTCCTGTTTAAAATTAACACACACGCTAAAGATGCAACTTTGAGGCTTAATTTCTCCAAAATGATACAGTAAAAATGTTTGATAATGATTGAGGGAGTAGTCAGAGTGGTCCTGAAGTCAACTGTACCAACCATTGCCTGAACTTATGGACCAAAGTGTTGTTATCGTACAGTAAAAATGGAGCATAAGGCATTTCTCCTGTTTAAAATTAACACACACGCTAAAGATGCAACTTTGAGGCTTAATTTCTCCAAAATGATACAGTAAAAATGTTTGATATTGAGTGAGGAAGTAGCCAGGGTGGTCCTGAAGTCAACTGTACCAACCATTGCCTGAACTTATGGACCAAAGTGTTGTTATTGTACAGTAAATATGGAGTATTAGACCGTTTAGTCATGTTTAAAAGAAGCTAAAGATGCAACTTTGAGGCTTAATTTCTCCAAAATGATACAGTAAAAATGTTTGATAATGACTGAGGGAGTAGTCAGGGTGGTCCTGAAGTCAACTGTACCAACCATTGCCTGAACTTATGGACCAAAGTGTTGTTATTGTACAGTAAAAATGGAGCATAAGGCATTTTTCCTGTTTAAAATTAACACACACGCTAAAGATGCAACTTTGAGGCTTAATTTCTCCAAAATGATACAGTAAAAATGTTTGATAATGAGTGAGGGAGTAGTCAGAGTGGTCCTGAAGTCAACTGTACCAACCATTGCCTGAACTTATGGACCAAAGTGATGTTATTGTACAGTAAATATGGAGTATTAGACCGTTTAGTCATGTTTAAAAGAAGCTAAAGATGCAACTTTGAGGCTTAATTTCTCCAAAATGATACAGTAAAAATGTTTGATAATGACTGAGGGAGTAGTCAGGGTGGTCCTGAAGTCAACTGTACCAACCATTGCCTGAACTTATGGACCAAAGTGTTGTTATTGTACAGTAAATATGGAGTATTAGACCGTTTAGTCATGTTTAAAAGAAGCTAAAGATGCAACTTTGAGGCTTAATTACTCCAAAATGATACAGTAAAAATGTTTGATAATGATTGAGGGAGTAGTCAGAGTGGTCCTGAAGTCAACTGTACCAACCATTGCCTGAACTTATGGACCAAAGTGTTGTTATTGTACAGTAAAAATGGAGCATAAGGCATTTTTCATGTTTAAAATTCACACACGCTAAAGATGCAACTTTGAGGCTTAATTTCTCCAAAATGATACAGTAAAAATGTTTGATAATGATTGAGGGAGTAGTCAGAGTGGTCCTGAAGTCAACTGTACCAACCATTGCCTGAACTTATGGACCAAAGTGTTGTTATTGTACAGTAAATATGGAGTATTAGACCGTTTAGTCATGTTTAAAAGAAGCTAAAGATGCAACTTTGAGGCTTAATTACTCCAAAATGATACAGTAAAAATGTTTGATAATGATTGAGGGAGTAGTCAGAGTGGTCCTGAAGTCAACTGTACCAACCATTGCCTGAACTTATGGACCAAAGTGTTGTTATTGTACAGTAAAAATGGAGTATAAGGCATTTTTCCTGTTTAAAATTCACACACGCTAAAGATGCAACTTTGAGGCTTAATTTCTCCAAAATGATACAGTAAAAATGTTTGATAATGATTGAGGGAGTAGTCAGAGTGGTCCTGAAGTCAACTGTACCAACCATTGCCTGAACTTATGGACCAAAGTGTTGTTATTGTACAGTAAAAATGGAGTATAAGGCATTTTTCCTGTTTAAAATTCACACACGCTAAAGATGCAACTTTGAGGCTTAATTTCTCCAAAATGATACAGTAAAAATGTTTGATAATGACTGAGGGAGTAGTCAGGGTGGTCCTGAAGTCAACTGTACCAACCATTGCCTGAACTTATGGACCAAAGTGTTGTTATTGTACAGTAAATATGGAGTATTAGACCGTTTAGTCATGTTTAAAAGAAGCTAAAGATGCAACTTTGAGGCTTAATTACTCCAAAATGATACAGTAAAAATGTTTGATAATGATTGAGGGAGTAGTCAGAGTGGTCCTGAAGTCAACTGTACCAACCATTGCCTGAACTTATGGACCAAAGTGTTGTTATTGTACAGTAAAAATGGAGCATAAGGCATTTTTCCTGTTTAAAATTCACACACGCTAAAGATGCAACTTTGAGGCTTAATTTCTCCAAAATGATACAGTAAAAATGTTTGATAATGATTGAGGAAGTAGCCAGGGTGGTCCTGAAGTCAACTGTACCAACAATTGCCTGAACTTATGGACCAAAGTGATGTTATTGTACAGTAAATATGGAGTATAAGGCATTTTTTCCTTAAAAAAATATAAATGAAAAAATGCAACTTTGAGGCTTAATTTCTCCAAAATGATACAGTAAAAATGTTTGACAATGAGTGGGGAAGTAGCCAGGGTGGTCCTGAAGTCAACTGTACCAACCATTGCCTGAACTTATGGACCAAAGTGATGTTATTGTACAGTAAAAATTGAGCATAAGGCATTTTTCCTGTTTAAAATTAACACACACGCTAAAGATGCAACTTTGAGGCTTAATTTCTCCAAAATGATACAGTAAAAATGTTTGATATTGAGTGAGGAAGTAGCCAGGGTGGTCCTGAAGTCAACTGTACCAACCATTGCCTGAACTTATGGACCAAAGTGTTGTTATTGTACAGTAAATATGGAGTATTAGACCGTTTAGTCATGTTTAAAAGAAGCTAAAGATGCAACTTTGAGGCTTAATTACTCCAAAATGATACAGTAAAAATGTTTGATAATGATTGAGGGAGTAGTCAGAGTGGTCCTGAAGTCAACTGTACCAACCATTGCCTGAACTTATGGACCAAAGTGTTGTTATTGTACAGTAAAAATGGAGCATAAGGCATTTTTCCTGTTTAAAATTCACACACGCTAAAGATGCAACTTTGAGGCTTAATTTCTCCAAAATGATACAGTAAAAATGTTTGATAATGATTGAGGAAGTAGCCAGGGTGGTCCTGAAGTCAACTGTACCAACCATTGCCTGAACTTATGGACCAAAGTGATGTTATTGTACAGTAAAAATGGAGCATAAGGCATTTTTCCTGTTTAAAATTCACACACACACACACACACACAAACCGGAAACTAGCGCTTGAGCATTCGCCGTAAGTTCTATGATACGAGCGCAGTTAAAATGTATGTGCGGCTGACTTGACTCCGCGAAGACGATCGACGGCTCATTTGACCGCAGTCGTAACTACGCCGTGAAGGTGAACCCTCCCGGACTCCGCTATTAACATGAACCGCTCCGCCGGAGGAGCCGCACATCCACACGCACCGGACACCAAAATACAAACACACATGTTTTACATTTGATTGCTTTTAAATAAAGTTGTGTTATACGGTTATAACTGTGTTATAAAAGTGTTCATGTCTCCTTTCTGGTCCAGAACCGCTTGGTCCATGCCGTTAATCGGCCGTGGGCCGCCTATTAACACTATCGATACTTTTTCTATTAGCGGAGCGACCCAAAAATGTGCATCGGCTCACCCGGTACGCCCGATGGCCAGTCCACACCTGCTTGTCCCGTTAGTTAAAAATAGTAATCCAATTGTGAAATCCGTGTTGTAATCGGAAACATACAAGCTAGTTATCTTGAAAGTAAATAAAGATTCAGACGTGCTGCGTGATGATGTGTTCAGGTCGGCTCAGTAAAACGACTATTAGGTTATCATGATGTGTTCAAGTGTAATGTAAAGAAAAGGGAAATTGAGATTTTGGCGAGAAACATGAGCAATACAGTTGTATAGTGCTCTTAACATTTTAGAATATATAATTAAACTACTGATGCCAATATTTATTAAACATCTGGAGGATCATGCCTGACAAGGCAGACATGTTAATTTTTCTGCAAAAAAATACCTGTTAAATTATGAGCTTATATTTTATTTCCTTTTGTGTGACCCAGCATATTATTTATTTGATTTATATACATTATGACTTATTTTTCATTTGGTGCTGCTGATATATTCTTTCTATTGTTAAGTATGTCGTTTCGAAGTGGCCTATTACATTAGCCATGTTTATTGAAGGCTAGAAACGTTTTTGTTATGCTCACATGTTAAGCAATACCAGTTCTGTTAAAAACATATTGTCGCGTCGTCTTTCCACCAAATAATAGAAAAGTATCGATAGTGGTATCGATAAAGACTCGGATCGATAAGGAGTATCGATAAAGGTATCAATATCAATAAATATTAACGATCCCCATCCCTACTGATCACATAACCTGGCATAAATGCTAGTCATGTAGTTGAATGAATGAATGAATGATTTTTTTTTGTGTGTGTCATTGCCACCACTGTGGCCCATCCCATCCCAGATTACAAGACACATTTAATAACGAATACAAAAAAGAAAAAAAGTATGTTAAAAATCTGTATTTAGTGTACTGGACGTTTGTGCAAATAAATAAATGCATTTGAATTTAAAGTTGAAAATATCTTGCTTGAGCTTCTGTTATGTATTCAATTCACATATATTTATACATTCTTAGTCTTAAAATCATTGTTTTATTTTATGGCCTTGCTGCCCTGGCTTTTGGCCTTTGTGCCCTCAAATAATTGACAACACGAAAGGCCAAGTGGCCTTGCCCCTAAAATTACGAAATTCCAGGCCTGATCGTGGACATTAAAAAAGTAAAGATAAGCACAATGAGTACTCAGTACTCTGAGATTTGGACCATGTATTCAATTATATATATATTTTTAAAACTCCTTCTAGCAGTGTTATTGGACTTGTGTAGCTGTACATTTTTGAGCCGGGAGAACCAGTGTGACTCTGGCTCTGGTTGTTAGGGGCGGGGCAAAGCTAAGGGGGTCCGCGGTGCGTCATCAGGTACCCCTTAAGCCCCGCTCAGAAAATCATGAACACAAAAATGATGAAAAAAACCTCCCAAAAAAATGATGAAAAAAACTCCACAATTCAACACTACATGGAGAAAGAATTGGATATTGGTCTTTCATGGTCTTTTCACATGTTTTCAGCAATTCCTTTGTAACCTGAATTTGCTTTACACGGTCTTTAATGCTCTGACCAGGAACAAGTCCACCGGGGATTCCCGTGTGGTCAAAACAAACTCAAGCATCGTTTTACCATTTTACTCCACATGCACACTCACACACGTGTGCGCACACACACACACACACACACACACACACATTTCTACATAATCACACACTCGAACACACAAACATGGTGCACACATGCACCCACTAATAACAGACAGACAGACAGTCACACACACACACACACACACACACACACAAACAAACACACTTGAACACACAAACTATGGACAAAAACAAAAACAGTGCAAACCTCATTTGCACACACACACACACTCATTTGTACACACATACATATACACACTCAAACACAG
>JAOPHQ010005047.1:0-14029 GCA_030340625.1 Merluccius polli
CCTTTGATCGCACGTTGTTACAAACCACTTTACCAAAATCATCTTCTTCTTCTTCTTCTTCTTCTTCTTCTTCTTCTTCTTCTTCTTCTTCTTCTTCTTCTTCTTCTTCTTCTTCTTCTTCTTCTTCCTATCCCAAGCCAAGAAACAGGATGAGGCGGTTGCCATGGAGATGCAGCCGCTAAAGAGTGCAGAAGGAGGGGAGGTGGAGGAGAAGGAGAAGAAGAAGACCAGCGTGCCCAAGAAGGAGAAATCAGTGCTGCAAGGCAAACTGACAAAAATGGCGGTGGAAATTGGGAAGGCAGGTGAGGTGGATTTTAATTTAACGCTCCCTCTTTCATCTTCCTCACGCATCCCCACACCCTTCCAGGTGGACCACTTCAAAGCAGAACTTTGTACCGCACCGTAGGGGACGTCTCTAGAGATCTGTGGGCTAGGCGATGGAGGGTGGAGGAGGGGAGGGTGGTGGGGTGGTTAAAGCAATAACAGAGAGATTGTCTCTGTGATAATTTTCTATCTATGAATGCAGATGTGTGAGAGATGCTACCTGGAGCTATTAAAAAGTTCAGTGTTTGCAATTTCTCCTTTCATTGGAAAGAGTGTTTGAGAATGTTGTTTAAGGAGATGCAGAAGACTAGTAAGGAAATGCCATGGTGGTCTGTTATGGCCATTGACCTTGAGTACAAAATGTTGACCTTGATATAAGGGGTCCTCAATGTAATATTTATGTGTTTGTTATTTGTTTTAATTAATATGTCACATGACTTATTTTACAGAATAAGGAATGGAATTCATTATTTATATATATTTATAATTATACATTTCAATTTTCTTTATAGTTATGTATGTGATATATTTGTACATTTTTTAACAAATGTATTTTTCTTTTTTCTTTATATTTACATGCTTTTGATATTTAAAGGCTAAATTTTTTTAGTTGCGTTACTATTTAAAATGTCATAGCGTGTTTACTGTTTGATGAACAACATTAAATAAACACAGAACAACGCCAACTCCTGCTGTACTCCCCAGGCCTGTTCATGTCCGCCACCACCGTCATCATCCTGGTGGTGCTGTTTGTGATCGAGACGTTCGTGATCCAGGGCAGGGTGTGGATGGCCGAGTGCACGCCTGTCTATGTGCAGTACTTCGTCAAGTTCTTCATCATCGGTGTGACGGTGCTGGTGGTGGCCGTCCCCGAAGGTCTACCGCTGGCCGTCACCATATCCCTGGCCTACTCCGTCAAGGTGAGCTAGCTCAGTGGACAGTGACAGCGTAGTTAGCTACCCACAGCTAGTTAACACCATATATATAGTTAACTATCCACAGCTAGTTAACACCATAAATATAGTCAGCTACTCACAGCTAGTTAACACCATATATATAGTTAACTATCCACAGCTAGTTAACACCATATATATAGTTACAGCTAGTTAACATCATATATACAGTCAACTTCCCACAGCTATTTAACACCATATATAGCTAACTACAGCTATTTAACACCATATATAGCTAACTACAGCTATTTAACACCATATATAGCTAACTACAGCTAGTTAACACTATATTGGTCGTAGGTCTGGGCAGTGGCGCCTTAATGCACGGGTTTACCTGGGCTTCAGCCCGGGGCCTCGGCCAATCAGGGGCCTCTTAAAAAATATATATTTAAAAAAAAGATGATAAACGTCCGTATTCGCAGTGTCATTACTGCTCCCCCCCCCCCCCCCCCCCCGTCGACAATTGCGCATATATATATATATATATATATATCTTTATATATATATATATATATATATATATATATCTTTATATATATATATATATATATATATATATATATATATATATATATATATATATATATATATATATATATCTTTATATATATATATATACAGTAGTTATTTAACCACAGCTAGTTAAAACCATATCTCTGGCCTACTCCATCAAGGTGAGCTAGCTAACCACGACTAACACCATATGAAGCTAACTAACCACTGGTTTACACCAAGCTAGCTAACCACTGTTTAACGCCATATATAGCTAGCTAACAATGGCTAGTTAGCACCATATGAAGCTAGCTAACTATAGCTGGTTAGCGGAGAATGAAGCTAGCCAATGTTATACTTTTCTCCCCAGAAAATGATGAAGGACAACAACCTGGTGCGGCACCTGGACGCGTGCGAGACCATGGGCAACGCCACGGCCATCTGCTCCGACAAAACGGGCACACTCACCACCAACCGCATGACGGCAGTGCAGGTGTACGTCTGCGACCACCACTTCCCCGAGATCCCCGACCCGCAGCAGGTCCACGCCAAGGTGCTGGAGTTGATGGTGGCGTCCATCTCCATCAACAGCGCCTACACTTCCAAGATCATGGTAGGTGTTGTAGTGCTGTTCTTTGAGGAAGAAGGCCCCCGACACAGGATCGCTTTTAACTCACTTTATTTGTTTAGCTTTAGGTATATTATCTATGAAGCAAATGGAGAGGAATTGTAAAATTCACGCGCGTGGAGCGACCCTTAGCTGGATATCTTTAGAGATACGCTGCCTGGGGGTTTCTGGCTTCCCCCCGGATGTGTTGTTTGGTAGTACCTGGGCAGGCGTGGCCTCTATGACGCATACTATGCTCTGATTGGCTAGTGTTGAGCGCCCGCCCCCAGTGTATTATGTGTGCCGCCATCTGGTGGCCAGGTGCGGTTAATACAACTTATATATTTATTTCTATTCCCTTGTAGCTATGTGTAGATATTACAGTCTGTTGATACATATGTGCGGTTATACATTCGTCACAGTGTTGGGTTGGGTCGTGTTTCAAACACAACAATGTCTCTCAATAATGACAAATAATTTCACGATTAATGACTGAACAATGACCCAAAAAACATTACGACCAACAGAACAACTGACATACCAATGCTCCTATGCTTCCAAAAAGGAGGCGGACATTTCGATGTGACGTCGCGATGTACGAACCCTATATGGGCTCAACGCAATACTCTTAACATCATACCAACCTGCGTATCTTGTCCTCTCTCTTGTCCGCCCCCAGCCCCCTGACCAAGAGGGAGGTCTGCCTAAGCAGGTGGGCAACAAGACGGAGTGCGCCCTGCTGGGCCTGGTGTTAGGCATGCAGCGGGACTACGTTCCCATCCGGGAGCAGATCCCCGAGGAGAAGCTGTACAAGGTGTACACCTTCAACTCCGTACGCAAGTCCATGAGCACTGTGGTGCAGCTGCCCGACCGCTCCTTCCGCCTCTACAGCAAGGGAGCCTCCGAGATCCTGCTCAAGAAGTCAGTGGTTTTATTTTGACTTTTGTTATACGGTACATATGTGTTATTATTGTACTACGATGTGTATTACTTGCGTGATTTGAGACACAGAAAGTCAGTGGAAACAACATTATGAGATTGTTATCGATGTGTATTATTGTTAGCATAAACATTGATTGCTATGTTGATTTCCAAAGTATTAGTTGATGGACTCCATGTCGATGGCAATGGCATGGAAACTGGCATGGATATTATTTTAAGATGAAGAAAATATGTATTTGTATCAATGCTAATGAAAATATTGATACATTGAATTTGTTGAAATAAGAGATGAACCACAACAACATTCAACCACAAAAAACATTGGGCAGGATATTACATTGACTTCTTCTGGGGTTTTGGTGGGAAGAAATGATAACTGCTCGGCTAACCCCTTGACCCTATGTGTGTGTGTCCTCTTGTACCTTCCTGTACCTCCCAGGTGCTCCACCATCTTGGACGCGGCTGGGGAGCTGAGGAACTTCAAGCGGGCTGACCGGGATAAGATGGTGAAGAAGGTGATCGAGCCGATGGCGTGCAACGGCCTGCGCACCATTTGCGTGGCGTACCGCGACCTCCCCATGACCCCGGAACCTGACTGGGAGGATGAGGCAGACATCTTGACCAACATGTCCTGCATCGCCGTGGTCGGCTATCGAGGACCCCGTCCGACCAGAGGTACGCTTTCATTTTTGTTCGTATTCATGTTCCCATTTCATTAGTACGCTTGTTGTGTACATAGATGTATTTTCTGGCTATTTTGGGATTTTATTCTTTTGTGACACCCTAATTGCCCATATGGGCTTAATAAAGTACATCTTATCTATATAGCTTATCTTAAGTTTTTTAAAATGTCCTGTTCATTTTAACCCAAATGTTTGTATTGTCATTATTGTTTCAAGCAATGAAATCCTCTGAAGTGATCAGATCTGAATGTCAACTTTATGAACAAATTTATGAACAGGAAAAACAAATGTTGTTGCTTTTTATTTTTAATTATGACATCATCATCATACCGTAATTATTGCAAATTATTGAAAGATGGGATGTGTGCCAGTAAGCATTGTAGTATTCTCATTGTAGCATGTTCCATCTTTGACGCAATATGAGCGTATATGTTGCTTTATATTTTTGGTTTTTCATCATTAGCATAGCGCAAGTGGATAATTAACTTTACTCTAAAGTCCAATTAAAACAGTCTCTCTATGGCTGAAGGCAATAGCACAAAGCTAGACAAATTAACCCAGATGCATAATACTCTCCTAAATGCAACTGTGAAATCTCTTTGTTGTGCCGCAAACGTTAAAAGTAAAAACTTTTGACTTTTAAATGTAATTGTATTATTTAAATGTACATTTCTTTCTTGCAGCTATATTACTGCTCTTATTTTGTATATAGGCCTAGATATAAGTTCTGTATATTTTTGTAGTTTTTATTATTATTTACATTTTCTATTTATTCTCTCTATCACTGTCCTGTACTTTCTGCTGGGAGACCCTAAATTCCCATCAGGGATGAATAAAGTACATCTCGTTTGATTTTATCTTATCTTAAAAGCACAACGCTAAAATCATGCTGAGAATATCTAAGCAAAGAGTCCGATTTCACCACCATGGCAACTGATGCAGATCCTTCTCCTCCTCCTCCTCTTCCTCCTCCAGGTCCCAGATGCCATCAAGAAGTGCCAGCGTGCAGGGATCACTGTTCGCATGGTTACCGGTGACAACATCAACACGGCGCGTGCCATCGCCGCCAAGTGTGGCATCATCCAGCCCGGTGATGACTTCCTGTGCATCGAGGGCAAAGACTTCAACCGCCGAATCAGGAACGAGAAAGGAGAGGTGGGTTGAGGAGCTGTGGCTGGCGTCTTGGTTACCGACATAAAGGAATACGAAACAGTGTAAAGGTCACTAATGTACGCGTGTTTGGATGCTCCGAACAGATTGAGCAGGAGCGCATCGACAAGATCTGGCCCAAGCTACGAGTTCTGGCTCGCTCTTCGCCCTCGGACAAACACACCTTGGTGAAAGGTACGACTTTTCTGAATTTCAGCACAAATACTATTTTAGGGTGATATGTGATGATATAGAAACAAAAGATACAAAACACAAGATGTTAGTTAAATACAAACATCGTATAATATAATGATATTATGCTACTTAATACCGGTCAACGTTGAAGTCTTCTTGTTTGCGTGTACAGCCTTTCATCACAACTACTGTTTTAATGGAAATCATGAAGATCTTTTTAACTCAGGCTCTACTTTCAGCTCTTCTTCCAGCTGTCCCCTAGACTCTACTTTAAGCTTTACTTTAGGCTCTACTGTAGCTTATATATACTGACTTCTCGGGTGTGAACCGTGTGTGTCTCCTGTAAGGCATCATCGAGAGCACAGCGCTGGAGCAGCGGCAGGTGGTAGCGGTGACGGGGGACGGCACCAACGACGGACCTGCCCTCAAGAAGGCGGACGTGGGCTTCGCCATGGTGAGAACCAGACCAAATTCTTAGCTCCTCAGGCCAGAGGGGGTTCATACGAGTTCATACCATAAATAGATTAGGCAAGTGTAAGGAGATGGGTTTATTCATGTTTTTGTTTATTTATGGCACTCTAAGCAGTTGTTCTTCTTTCTGCCAGCCAACAATTCTACATTACATTTACATTTAGGGCATTTAGCAGACAATTTTGTCTAAAGCGACTTACAATAAGTACATTTGTCAGCAGAAAGTAAAACAACAATATATCACTGTCAGTACAGCAAGGATGTCAATTGAACAAGTGCACCATCATTGCTAGATTTAGCATAATTGTTAAGTTTCGTTAGGTAAGATGCTATACGATGCAATTGTGACACAATTTGACCACTATTCATTTTTGTCTCTTTCTGTTTGCTCAGTTTGCCATTTTACTGTACATCAGGGCTAGACTGGGACCAACATTTAAAAAACTTAGCCTAGACCGGCCCACCACAATCGATCACACTGGGGTTTAAAGAAGTGATTGGGCCAGCCCAGTGTCAATTAAGAAAAAAACAAAACAATGGGCCGATCTACCTGTTTTATGGGTCGGTCAGACAAAAAAAACCCAAAAAACACAGTTGTGTCCTGCTGTACATTATACTGGTATAATGAGTATGTGACATGACAAATAATAATAGCGACTTTCAGTGAGTTCTGACATGGATTTTTCTCTATTCCCCACTGGGAATTTAGCCCAGAACCTTTTGGCTGGGCATCTAACACCCTAATAATAATAATAATTCATTGCATTTAGATAGCACTTTTCAATACACACAAAGCGCTTCACATAGTGAGTGTGTGTGTTTGTGTGTGTGTGTGTGTGGGGCGGGATATGACACCTCATCCACTTCCAGTGTGTAGCACCCACCTGGGTGATAACATGGCAGCCAATATGCGCCAGAACGCTCACCACACACTGGCTCTCACAGTGGAGAGTGAGGAATGAAACTATCCAATTAGACACCAGGGGATGATTAGGTGGCCATGTTGGTACAAGAGCCGGGTTTGGGAATTTGGCCAGGACACAGGCGTTAGCACCCCTACTGCAAGAGTAGGGGTGCTAACGCCTGTGTCCTGGCCAAATTCCCAAGTGATGAGTGCCACAGGCTCTTTAGTGACCACGTCGAGTCAGGACCTCGGTTTAACGTCTCATCCGAAAGACGGTGCTCTTTGACAGGACAGAGTCCCCGCCTCTGTCCTAGGGCATATGGGGATATTTCGTAGTACGCCTCTGAAACTGAGCTGAAATGACAGCGTGTCCATCTTGTTGTGTGGTGCTCAGGGCATCGCCGGTACCGACGTGGCCAAGGAGGCGTCCGACATCATCCTGACAGACGACAACTTCTCCAGCATCGTGAAGGCGGTGATGTGGGGGAGGAACGTCTACGACAGCATCTCCAAGTTCCTGCAGTTCCAGCTCACCGTCAACATCGTGGCCGTCATCGTGGCCTTCTGCGGCGCGTGCATCACACAGGTTAGCCTCACATGTGTGCACAGGCGCGTCATTTAAACCGCCGTTTTGTCCGGGTCACCAGCCACCCATGTCATCATGACAATCGCAGGCAATGAAACGGCTCTACAATGAAAATATGCCACACACTCACCCAAGTTTAAATTTAAATGTCTAGTAATCTCGATTCAAGTATATGCAATGTCAGTGCGTTGCGTTGCTTTTCGAATAGCCTAGCGCATGCATTGGATTTTTCCTACTTGTGCATTGAAGACGCATCCTTCAACTGTAGTCATTGTCGTACGAAAATTAAATACATTGGAGGAAAAACAAATAATGTTTGTTATTAAAACACCAACCACAAACTAGCCTGTATTTTATATGTTTAATCATTAGGTGGGGACAAACCGACAACTACAGCATGTTATGTAGTTACTCTGGTGTGAACACTTTCACACACATTTTGCTTTCAAATTACATGTTTACACTTGTGACAAACACTCCAAAGCATATCATTACTATCTTCTTTCTATACATTGAGCAGCTTGTAATGAAAGTGACATACACTGAATTCAGATACATGTCATTAAGAAGCAGGTAGGGGCTAGGGCATCTTGCATACAGTGTGTGTTCTTTCAATGTGACCCCCAAACGTCTATATCTATTCCCCCACCCCCATGTTCTCCAGGACTCTCCCCTGAAAGCGGTGCAGATGTTGTGGGTGAACCTGATCATGGACACCTTCGCCTCGCTGGCCCTGGCCACCGAGCCGCCCACCGAGTCCCTGCTCCTGAGGAAGCCCTACGGCCGCAACAACCCCCTGATCTCCAGGACCATGCTGAAGAACATCCTGGGACACAGCGCCTACCAGCTGGTCATCATCTTCACCCTGCTGTTTGTAGGTGGGTGATGTGGCGGTTGGTGGAGGGATGGCGAGGGTGGTGGATGTAGAATGGGGAAGTAGTGGGTACTATTTAGACACCTTTATCCAAAGTGACTTACAGTAATGTAATATATGAAGTAACAGCAGGTAGGGGTTTAGTCTTTTTGCTCAAGGATTCGTACAGATTCTGGGATTCAGCAGATACTGTATGGGGATTTGAGCCCAGAGCCTTTTGGCTGGGAGTGAGCGTAAACCTGATCATAGATTGGTCGATATTTCTAGAGGCCCAAATTTAATTTGATTTAATTTTGTCATTCAACAGTGGTCGTTTACATAAAAATACAGCCAGACATCATAACATCTACCGATACCGTTATTTCATATTTTGGCTGATATCAGCCAATGTCCATCTGTATCTTATATCATTCCTAATAATGACCTAATGAATTGTACAGACAGATAAAAGGTGCCCGCTCCTAAACAACATATCATGTCTTATGTTACAATATGATCGACGGGAGAACGACTATGTTAACATAAGCTTCCATCAACGCACCTCCCGCAGGCGAGAAGATCTTCAACATCGACAGCGGGCGCAACGCTCCGCTGCACTCCCCGCCGTCCGAACACTACACCGTCATCTTCAACACCTTCGTGCTCATGCAGCTCTTCAACGAGATCAACGCCCGCAAGATCCATGGCGAGAGGAACGTGTTCGACGGCATATTCGCCAACCCCATCTTCTGCACCATCGTTCTGGGCACATTCGCCGTACAGGTGAGCTATGCTCTCGGCACAGGGGTACCGCGCCGTGCCGTGAATCTAGTCTGAGTCTATAAAACGTGCGTTAGGGCGATGTTGCTAAATGACCTATATCGAGATAGACGGTAAGTCTTCTATCTCTATTTAAGTCATTTAATATCTCGATAACGATATATATCACGATATAGCATGTTTTCTGGTCATTATGGTGTGAATTAAATACTTGACAAATGAAAAGAAGTAGTATGAGTATTTTCTCTTTTTTTTCATCACTTGACTGTAAGGCACAAAAAAACCAGGAAAAGCGAAATGGGAAATGCGACTTAATTATTTTATATTATTTGTACACTTAGCTCCTGGGGATTACATCCACCAAATGAGTTCAAACTTGATGATGTCCGTAGTTTGGTCTAGGAAGCTGTGGTAAAGCGTCTGTGTTTGTGTTTTTTTTCAGATTGTGATAGTGCAGTTTGGAGGGAAGCCGTTCAGCTGTGCACCGCTCAACGTGGAGCAGTGGCTCTGGTGTCTCTTCATTGGTCTCGGAGAACTTCTGTGGGGACAGGTAATAGGTTTACCAAACCTTCAGTCAAACCCATAGGAAACGCCTCATCTCTTCCGAAAGCACAGTCCATTTAAATAGCCTCTTTTGATTGGCTAATTACATTTTTGGACATTCCCTGATTGGCTGTTGAATTTTGTGTAGTTTTTGTTGTTGTTTTGTTTCCACATTATTAATAATCAGCATACATTGGAATGAATTAATTGCACATGGACACACTCACTCATGACCATATTTTGAAAACTTTCACCAATCGAACTCTTGACTAACGTAGAAAACCTTCCTGTATTTGCCTGGCGACAGTTGGTCACCTCCGTACCCACCAGCCACTTCAAATGCCTCAAGGAGTCGGGACACGGCACCAGCGCCGACGACATCATGGACGAGGACATGGCCGACGACGAGGACGAGATTGACCACGCCGAGAGGGAGCTGAGGCGGGGACAGATCCTGTGGTTCAGAGGTCTCAACCGCATTCAGACCCAGGTACGCTTCACACGCTACTGTTGTAGGATAGGATATGTATCATATATCATGTTATGTCATGTCATATGAACCGAATGACGGTGGTTCGTAGGATTTAGGTTTTGTAGATTTTTTGAAATCTTTTTTTGAAATCTGGGGGAAATTGACATGGTCGCTTTTGTGTGTTCTTTCACTGTCTCTTTCCATATTTGAACAACATAACAACAACGTTGAACAACGTTCATTTACATTGTTTTTCTCACGTTTATATTTCTGAGTACTATAATGACTTCTCATTTCCTAATACAGGAACCATCAACACAACACTTTCTCATGTACTCTCATGCTATTCATTAGGTTTTCAGTTCACCAGTTCATCATTTCATCCTTATTTCTCCTGTCATGTTATGGTGAGTTAAAGTGCTGAAATATCAGATGGTTGTGACCCAAAAATGAAATATCCAGGGTTGAGGCATAGACATTATCCTCAATATTATCTTGAGGGATATAACATCCGAATTAAGAAAGAATACTGCGTTTTCCTTCTGCACCAACTGTACAGCAATGCCAGTCTTGTTGCAAAACACAATGATTACATAAAGGGTGAGTTTGAACATACGGACGGTTTTCCATATGTGCCAGGAAAATGCTAAAAGCACCAGATGTCCTCCATTAATAGAAGTTGTGCTGAAAGGCATTGAGTAGGACTAAGCCTTGTGATAACACCGACTATCCGGGTTAGAACACAAATGAACAGTTGGTAGATGAAGACCAATAGCGAGACAAAACAACAAAATAACCAGTTTAGTTAATGTTAACTAAACCATCCTGGCATTTTGATTTCCCCACTAAATAAACTTCAATATATTAGATTTAGTACACATGTCACATGTTTTACAAATATTGTACATTCATCAAATCCTTTGTGATTAGTCACATCCAGTAGCCAGGTTTAAGGTTATGCTAATTCAGTCTATTATTATTATTATTATTATTATTGTTATTATTATTATTTGTTATTTCTTCACAGTAATAAACAGGTTCTCATTGTTTAGTTTCCATTGTTGCATGGCCCTGTTTTGTGAATCTAATTTGATAACATTATGTTTCACATTCACCTCCAACAACAAAGTGCCTTTACTCCCAATCTCCACGTTAAGGAAGGTAAAAGACAGCTGCCTTCCAGATTCATACACATCCTCGCACACATTTTCTTTGCATTATAAACGTAACGTGCCATCAAGCACCCACCCACTATACCCACCTCTGAATCACCTTTCTATTCATGTCCTTCTTTTTGGGGGAATAGATCATCTAAGCTTGTGTTGCGTTGATCATTTCCACCCACTTCTCCACCCACCGTCCCCGGCAGCGACACACACTGTGGAGCGTACGTCATGTTTTGTGTGACATGTCCT
Organism: Merluccius polli; assembly: GCA_030340625.1. Classification (NCBI taxonomy): domain Eukaryota; kingdom Metazoa; phylum Chordata; class Actinopteri; order Gadiformes; family Merlucciidae; genus Merluccius; species Merluccius polli. Next base: position 11,370 of record JAOPHQ010005047.1, read on the forward strand.
GTTCTGTGTGCCGCACGTCTCTCTCTCTCTCCACCAGATGGAGGTAGTGAGCACCTTCAAACGGAGCGGCTCCTTCCAGGGGGCCATGCGGCGCCGTTCCTCTGTGCTCAGCCAGCTCCACGACGTAACCAATATTTCCACCCCTACTCACGTAGTTCTGTCAAACGCCAACGCCACAGCGGCGCCCGGGAGTGAGTTTCTGACGTCCCCCCTCTTCCTTTGTTTACCGGTTGCACTGCACGCCACGCATGCATGAGTTTGTTGGGGTGTGTGTGTGTGTGTGTGTGATACAGGACCGTGTGAAGCCACGCTGGTCTCGGCTGAGATCCTCCTCGCCGCTCTCTCTCTCTCTGTGTCGTTTAGTTATGTCTGTATGTGCGCTTTGCTGGGTTTTTATTTGTTTTCTTGATTCTGTGCCTTAAACCTTTCCTTCACTGCTTCCCATGCCAGGCTGGCTTTGTTTGCTGCTGCCTGATAAGCTCGACTCCACTAAAAAAGTGATTTGTATGGTGGTATACGTGATCACTATATGGTCAGGTGTACCGCACCTTTTCTTGATGCACGTAATCTGCATTTATGCACTGAACTAAAGGTATAGTCAGCGATCCTGAATCCAATACACTTTTTTTTAATTCAGCCAATATCAGGAGAAGGTCAAAAGGACATACACTGAAAAAAAAGGGCTATGGAGACTGACAGGCGTTGGGTGTTGACTTCTCAAATCAACCATCTTTCCCCAGAATCTCTGACTACTATACCGTTATAATTCATTAAGTCAAGTCATTCATTTATTTCATAATTAAGTCATTCATTAGGCTATTGCGATTCATAGCATTTGTATTATCTTCTATAATGGGTGGGTAGATCCATTTGAAGTTTTGACATATAAAACCCTCAAATGTAGTCTTGTAAGCATTCGAGTTTCTTTAATGTCCTTGAATTGTATTTACAGGTTTATCAACTACTCACTCATTTGAGTTACCGCGCCACAACTGTCTTATTTTCCTCATCTCTGATCAATAACACTTTCTTTCTTCTGTGTCTGGATTTGCTTCTCACTTGCTTTACTCTGTGTTTTCATGAGCTATGAGCGATGTGTGGTATTTTGTGTATGGTGATGTGACTCGCATGTTACCTAGCTGCAGATAGCGAAGCGCTGCCACTGATCAGATGAAGTAATTTGGTGAACCAGTACATTTTGACGTTTTAACAGAATAAACAAACATTTAGATGAAGCTGTAGAGACGGCATCTTATAACCGTGGATACGACAGATTATTGTTTGCTGTTTATGATTGGCTCAAATTACAGCCGATGAGTTCCTGTTTTCTTGTATGCTGACTGAGGGATCAGAAAAAGCAACTGCAGTAATCAGTAATCCACGATAGGTGGTGCTGTTCCTACAGTCTCGTTTCACCACTGACTTACCCATTCAAAATAAATCCTCAAATGCAGCATTTTAGTCGGGACCATTTTGTCAAAGAAATACATTTATTAGAGACTTAGGCAATACAGCTGTGTGTGGCAGTATGGCTCTGTTCCCCCTGCCTGTCCGAGCAGCCATGACCGCATGGGCAGGAGAAGCAGCAAGACCCCTCCTCAGGGTAATGGAACAGAGCTGGCAGCAGCCTCAGAGTTATTGGTACAATGCAGGCATTTACATCATTTAGAAATTGCTTTTTCAGCAGTTGATGAATGACTGAGAAGAGGCCTTTAAAAAAAGGGCGCTTTGGATTGGTTATCTGGAGAGTCAGCTTGTTGGCAATTGGTTGGCGTATAGGGCTGGGCGTGTACGAGCCTCATCGGTGGAGGCGCTAAATGGGTGTGCGAACGGAGGTCTAGACCGACGTGTGTTGAATGACGACGTCATTAATCAGCTGAGCCGTCAGCTGATTTCAGTTGACTGCGTGGCCTGCCTGAACTAACTCTACTGGTTGATTTATGTGAAACCATGCGTTAAAAATGACCCGGTCCAGTTCTACACCGAGGGGGTTTAGTATTGAAATGATCAAGTTATTTAGAATTTCTTTTAAAACCAAATACAAATTGACCATACAGTGTTAGTGAAGTTCAGCTGGATTACATTAGACGGGATGGGGAAAAGAAGTTACTCAACAGTTTTGAACCATACTTTCATTCTGTCCTCACAGCCATCTAGTATTGAGTCTACTCATCAGCTGTCTTCCACCGGTCAGGCATGACGAATGTTACATGTGAAGCGGGTTCTTAGAAGAGAGGTTTTGATGGTTGTGTAATAACTCGCTACCCATGGATGGGACAGCCATTAGGCTGACTCGTTTTTCCATCTAGCTTTGCCATCACAAAAAATCAAAAATAAGATAACTTCACTTAATAACAACACGTGGCGGGCACTATACTCGAATGTTTACAGTGTGGAGTTTGTGGAGATAGTGATATCTCTGTATAAATCCATTTTGTTCTTTTAATGATGAGAGAAAGTGAATGGGCTCTTTGGAAAAACAAATATATAAACCATACTATATCCACTCCCTCATGTGACCAGTTCTGAATGACTAATATCGCTCCTCGTCCATTTGAAAAACAAGACACTGATTCATTTTCTCAGCCGGCTAAGTTCCACTCATGGTTTGTACCAGATGCCTGCTGGAAAAGACAAACATTTTGTTTTCTTTTTGCTTA
>JAOPHQ010005048.1:0-21012 GCA_030340625.1 Merluccius polli
GTCACATTTATGGAAATATTGAAAATGTTGGAGCGGCTGGCTTGACCACGCGAAACCGAGAGACGGCTGTCTTGACCGCAGTACGCGATCGGTCATTAATCAATAATCGTATTTAACCGTATAACTGCACACAACTTTATTTAAAAGCAATCAAATGTAAAACATGTGTGTTTGTATTCTGGTGTCCGGTGCGTGTGGATGTGCGGCTCCTCCGGCGGAGCGGTTCATGTTAATAGCGGAGTCCGGGAGGCGTGTATGCTTTTTCCAACCCAGTTTAGACGAGCCCACGCCCATTCCGCAGTACAGAAGCCTAGTCGGTTACCATTTCTTCAGGATTGTCCCATGAAAAGACAGATTCAATTTTGTTAAAAAATATCGACGTTGGACTTACTTCTGTGATACACTGTACTTATTGTCTGTTTCTTTTGATTGCTTTAATGCTTGCCTTTAATATCTTTTAATTGCCTCCCAAAACGAATTCAAGAATATAAAAAAATATGATGGGAGACAATCGCGTCTTAGAATCTTTAACAGAGAGTGGCGTAGTACACCAAACAACGCTGTCTGTCATGACAATTTATTAACATTACTAAAATGTTCGGGTATGATAGGAGATAATCGCTACAATATTCAACAGAAAGTGACCAGTCAAGCACGCGAAACAACACTGACAATAAATTAACATTACTAAACTGACTGCTTTACACACTAAAGATATGCGATAGCCGGCGTGTAAACACTGACAATAAATTAACATTAGGCCTACTAAACTGACTGCTTTACACACTAAAGATATGCGATAGCCGATAGCCTCGCACATAGGCTAGCTACGTCTTTTCGCATTTGTGATCAGAATGCCATATGCGCTCACAACAATATAAACATTACTAAATGACTGCTTTTACACAGTAAAGTATGGGTAGCTGCTGCTTCGCGTCGGCATACGCGGCTTCCGTACTAGCAAGGGGGCGTGGTTTTGTCTAAACTGGGTTGGAAAAAGGATACACGCGTCCGGGAGGGTTCACCTTCACGGCGTAGTTACGAGGGATGTGCGACTATCGGCTTAAACAATACTAAAGTGTTTTTTAAAGTTAGAAAGATATTAGATATTCAACCAATATTCACGCTCCGAATTACAGCGATCAGACACGGGGAACTAAAGCCGCGATCACCGCACCGCTTCAAGCCTCACAGTATGTAACACAACGTCCTTTTGATCGATAACAATATAAATTGATCGACACATTTCTTAACGATCAATGATCGATTATCGATTAATTATGCCCATCCAATCCGTGTATCTTCCGTTCAATCCATATCCGTTTAGAAATCAAAACACGAAAAATGAAAATAACCGTTTGATTTCCTGTTTTAATTATTTGTTTCATTTAAAAAATTTTTTAAAAAAAACTGTTTTATTCAAAATATGCCTGTAAAATATGAATTGATGGTCATTTCTCATTTTTATTTTCCATGTCTCGATTAACATAAGAAAATGGGAAAAGAGACAAACAGAAAATAAAAAAAATGGGCATTTTATCAAATTCAAAATATAGCCCGCGCCTCCCTCAAAGATTCGGCAAATCTTTTCCATGGACATGTCCTCTATCCTCAATTGACCCTCCTTTCCCCTTTAAATAGTGTGTAAGTGTCCATGTTTAAAATCAAATGAATTGCTGATCATGGACCGCCGCGTTTTGCATGGAACCGGATACTGAAAGAGATTGCGTCCGCGGGAACCTCGGGGTCACTCCTGACCACATGACCACTAAATTGCAAAATGTAATTTTCAAAATCAACATTTGGGCCCTTATTCTCATACTTGATATTCTGGTCATGCATTGTGTTTAAAAAAAGAGAAAAGTGGGACTTTTGTATAATGTATAATGTAAATGAAAGATTGATTATTGAAAAAACAGGTCACTTTTCGTTTTTCGTGTTTTGATTTCCAAACGGATATGAATTGAACGGAAGATACACGGATTCCATCCCTACCCTTCACAAGAAAAGACGACAACAGGGCAACTTGCAATACTTGCAACGTGGATATTTCCTCAAAGGGAGGAAATACTTCCAACATGCAAAAAAATGTGCGCACACAGCATGCGACCTACCGATTTCTGAATGTCGCGTTTTCGATCCGCTCCGGACTAACGTTAAGACCTCACTGTTGTTGGGTTTGTAAGGTCATGACTAAACTAAACAAAGATGACGCTAATTGACCTGTTTGTTGTCCTTTTTTTCCAAATGAGAATCGATAAGAGAATCGATAAAGAACCGAATCGTTAAGCAGAATCGAAAATGGAATCTAATCGATTCCCATGATGTATACCAAAATCGATGGCTAAACCTAGCAATTATGGTGCACCTGGAAAACTGCTCTATTGAAATCCTTACCGACAGTGATATCTTTTTTTACTTTCTACTGACAAAAAGTCGCTTTGGGCAAAAGCGTCTGCTAAATGTCCTAAATGTAAATGTCATATACATTTCTTTCAGCAGTAGAGTAAATTAAAATAAATATCAATCTATTTGGCCAGAAAACAGTGGTTCTCAAAGTGGGATCCAGGGGGTCTGCAAAATAAATTAATAAAACACCTACATAATTTATAAAAAATATGATAAAACAAGTGTACCTTTGCGATAATTACTCAGCCATTTTTTTCAAGGGGGGGATTACTTTACAGTTCATTGAGCCAGTGCACAAGATTTCCAATGCATGTTATTCATACATTTCCTGGCAAGTAATACAAGGACAAAACATTTTTTCGGGTACATGTTCAATGGGTTAGACTCGTAGGGGGTCCCTCGGTAGGGGGTCCTTAATATGTATCCATTCCAAGGGGTCCCTGGCTTAAAATAATCAATTTATTTGATTAAACCCCAGAGATACAGTTCGATAACACAGTCATCAGTCTTCAGTTCATGATCTAAACCTAGAAAATATCAGCATAAATGTATGTCGACGAGGATGGGATTCGAACCCACGCGTGCAGAGCACAATGGATTAGCAGTCCATCGCCTTAACCACTCGGCCACCTCGTCCTAGAAGTGATCAGGAGTCGTGGATTATTATCCATCGAACTATATCTAGCAAACGAACGCAGATACCAATAATCTTTTTTCTTTTCGATGTTGTTTCTTTGCCAATCGATTTGACGACACAAAAATTGTGATTGTCATATCCTTTCCACCTTTGTGTCTTGAGATCGCCAATGCCAGGTGGGTAGAAAACGTGGCTTCGTATATTCCCGACAATACGGGGATGACACATCGAGGGACAGTGGACTGGAGAGAAAAAATCAAAAGAAGTATTCAGGGAGGTGAGGAGACTGAAGAGACTGTTAAGAACTGCAGTAAAGTTGGAAAGATATTGGCAGATTCGAACTTCCGGGATCAAAAACTCAAGTAAAACGTTGTAAAACACAAAACACACATGTTTTCAACCGTAGTAAGCCAGACAACGAGCTGCAACCTAACTTTCATCAAAACGATCCATCCTCGGAGCCACACCAATCAGTACGTTTACATGACACTCAAGAAAGTCGACTTATTGGCTTAGTCCAGCTATGATTGGATTACTAAGATGCATGTATACACCTTAGTCGAGCTATACTCGAATCGAATTGGCTTACTCATAGTCGAATTAAGACCCCTAGATAATGCGATTCATAGTCGAGCTAAGCGTGCATGTAGCCAATCGAATTGGACTATGCGTTGAATTGCGTTCTGCGCATGCTCGAGATCTCTTCCCGGGGCCGTGAGCCGGAAGTAGAAAGAGACGATAGTCGTGTTGTTGTTGTTGTCGCCGTCGCCGTCGGATAAGGGATAACGAGAAACGGCGATTTATTTAAAAAGGTGGCGCAGAAGATGGAGGAAGCCGGTGAATGTAGTTACCCCCTATAAGAATTGTGTCCCGGCCGCGGGAGCGCGCTCATGCATTCATTAAAAGTGGAAGCACACACGCTTCAATTTCACCCAAGGCTGAATTAAAAGTACATGTTTTTCTAAATGTGGGTCATCAACGAGGTTGTAAATTAGTAACTTCGGGCACATCTGTCAAAATAAATGTTTTTTTCTCCCGACGTGTTTACGATCTTTATTCATTCATTGCGCCGCGGCGGGGAATGTATACGGACGGGCGGCGGAGGGGCTGTTCTGGTGGGAGAAAGATGTTTTCAGTAGACAGCTGTCAACTAACTTTGGGTCGGCGATTTATTTAAAAAGCTGGCGCAGAAGATGGAGGAAGCCGGTGTCGTGCCAATGTAACATGGGTAATAATGCTCAGGGCCGGTTTTACCGATGGGCAATGTGGGCGACCGCCCAGGGCGCAATCTATGTGGGGGCGCATGAGCGCGCCCTAAAAAAAAAAAAAAAAAACGAGTGCGCCCTCAAAAAAACCCCAGCGCGCCCTAAAAAAAAAGAAATAAAAGAAAAACTAAACTCAAAACAAAACTCGCCAGTTTTCTAGACTACCGCTCATTTCCATGTCAGGCTAGTGGAGTGGGCGCTGGGGCGCCCTCGTTGTCACGTCAACTTGCTGCTGAGAGTCATACAGGTTGTGTGTCTGAGAGGCAAGGGGAGGGGGGCGACTGATAAGCGAGCTGCACACTAGCCTACATGCGGAAATTTACTAAAATCTCCGCGATTCTGAAGTGGACATCGTACTACTTCAGAAAAACTATCGGAGCCACATTTGAAGCGGTAGAAAAAACGGTCGGTTGAGAGACGCAGATTGTATCTTTTTACGGAACATCCAGCCCGATATAATGTCGTGATGAGATATCAACACCCAAATCAGGCCACACAACACAAACTGCCTCCAAATAAATTGTATTTCATAATTAACATAGACCCATATGCCTACACGACACGTAATTGATTGGTTTATGTGTAAAAAAAAAAGAAAGAAATGTTAATAAATAAATGGGCGCCCCCCCCCCGCCCCCGGGGCGGGGGGCGCCCAAGGGATGGTTCGCCCAGGGCGCAAATGTAGCCAGGACCGCCTCTGATAATGCTTCCACTTGCCATTGCGCCAGAACTGTATGTGTATTGGGAAATTGTGTTCTGTCACTTTAAGTGACCAAGCTGGTTCTTATAAGGGGAATGACGCGCTTTTGCGCTTCTCAGTTACTTTGCCTGCGCAAGAGGTAGGTCACGAGTAGCTGCACACTGTAAATTAGTTTCATAATAATGGTTGTCTTGGGTTCAAAAATATTCTTATGAATGTATATGTACCTAGGGATACTAATAGACTGTTGTACGATCGGAGATTTGCACATTTGTTGTAGTTGTTTGGATAATGACATGTAGGCGGCGTAGTAAGCTGGGTTAGCTAACCACTATGTAAGATGTACTGTACATTTGCTAACATAAGTGTTTCTATATTTCTAGCTGCAGCATTGTCGATCATTATTCCAGGCAGTTGAATGAATGATTGCATTGTGTGTCTATTACCAGAATAAAAACAACTGACTGGGAATTCTCGTGTATGGTGCTTGACTACACAACGCAAGATCACACTCGTTGCACTGGTGCCGTGACGGTCTTCTTGTGCATGCTGGACGTCGGTGAGAAGAACTACCGACGTTGCTCAAGCTGACAAGAATCACCGGGGCTGCTTCCACGTGGTACTGCTAGCTAGGCTAGTCGCACATTCGTGAGTCTGTGAACGTGCGTTCTAGGCTACACAAATAAATTGTGCATAGTTAATTATCGGGTATAATAGCAACTTCATAGTTTTGTGTGCTGGTTTCAACCGCTTCCTGGAAGCTGTGTTTTATTTAGAACGTTCGCAGTTATATTCCTCCTTTACTGCGTATCGTTACTGTAGTTCCCGTTTTGGCCACACAGTGGCAGTGGTGTGCCACAAATGATGTGATTTTGTGCTATTTTCTGACCTGGCGATATACTTTTGCTGTTGCAATATCCCCGTCTTCCTGAATGTAATTGTTTTGTTGTAATGAGCTTACATTCATTCTATACTTGACTGTGGCATACATCTTATTTTCTGTGTTTTCTGGGGTAAGTACGTTATATTTGGAGTATTGTATTTTATATATATTTTTATTTTTTTTCTCCCTGCATACAGTGATTACACACGTACTTCATAATGGATAGTTTTACTGGGTTGGGTGGTATTGGTAGGGGCAGGGGGACCCTTATGTTTACTTCTCCTGGGCTGACAAATATGGCCACTGCAATCCAGCCTCTTACCTCTACTCCGATGCAAAGCTCCACGTCACAACAGGCACGCGCCGCTAATGAACATACACACCATGCTGTTGGTTCTGAGCCGGTTTCACCTTCAGTGAACAGGGAGGTGTCAATTGAGTTGCTGGCAGATATTGTTGAGCGGGTGGGGCATTCTATTGGTGAAAGCATTGCATCGTGTCTAGGAGCAACCAGAGTGGTGGGTGATACTGCTGGTCCCCAGAATAACAGTAGGGCTGGTGACATTTCAGGCATGGGCTTGGTGCTGAAATCCGATGTGAAAGCACCAGGATTTTTTCGGGGAGATGGCTCTGAGAAGTGTACAGTGCAGGAGTGGGAGGAGCTAATGCTGGTTTACATGCGTAGGAAAGGTTTTAACACTCAGGAGCAGTCTGATGAAGTGTTGAGTAAGCTTATCGGACGGGCACGAGATGTTGTTAGAGTGGGTTTGCGTAGTGACCCTAGAATTGACTTAAGCCAGGGCCCAGGCCCCATTTTTGATATTTTGAAGCAACATTTCAGTGACATAGTTTACTCTGACATGCCATCAGCAGACTTTTACACAACTCTCCCACTGACTGGTGAAAAGCCATTTGACTATTTGATTAGACTGAATAGGGCAATTGATGTAGCAGGGGACTGCATTAGGAGACAGGGTAAGAAGCTAGAAGATCCCGCTCGGGAGGTGGTTGCTATGTTTATTCGACACTGCCCTGACCCTGGACTGTGTCTGATTTTCAAGTGCAAACCCCTGCTTCAGTGGACTGCTGGGGAAGTGCATGAAAGGCTGGAGGAACATCAGCGAGAAAACAAAGCCAAACATTCTACATGCCCGCCAGTGACGGTTTCTCTAAAGCAGGGAGTGTCTTCTCCAGTGGCTTTGCCAAAAGACAATCCTGTTGCGGCAGCTGCACCTAGACCTGTGCCAGTGGCAGCGTCCTCTCACAATCCAGCTGAACCTTTTGCTCAAGTCATTGCTTTGCTGGAACGTGTGCTAGAACAGCGGCCGCAACAGACGGTGGAGACCAATGGATCTCGTCTGCAGCAACGGTTTCGGAGGAGGTTGAACCCGTCTCTGCCATGTGCGATATGTGGAGGGGGTGACCACAGTACAATGCAACACTGTCGAAATGATCATTTGTGCTACCTCTGTCATGCTCCTGGCCACACACGCATGACGTGCTCACGTGCCTCAGCCCAAGAACCTGTTCCCCAGACAGCAGGGCTCACACAGCGGGGCCCAACCAACCCGCAGGGAAACTAGATGGCCCACGCCACGGGACAAGTGATGGGCCGAATATAGTCCCTGTAAATAACTCTGATGATGTGGAGTCTTTGTATTCAAGTGCGTGTGCCTCTGCAGGACCCGGTGTGAATATAATCTATCAAAACATACAAGCTGTAGCTCCTAATGATGATCTGTTTTATACGTGTGTTGTTGTAAATGACATCATTGAGGTGAAGGGGATGATTGATAGTGGATCGATGGCCTGTACACAGGGGTTGAAACTAAAATTTTGGCTTACCAGACAACTGGCGAGTAGATGACAATTTTTACTAGACAAACAGATTTTTTTATCAGACAAAAATAGGGGCGCTGCGCGATTGTTGACCGGGGGGGGGGGGGGTGCTGACTGAGTAGTGATGGATTTCATGATTCGTTTGCGCGAATCAGTTCGCGTCGTTCAGTTCGCCATAAAGAGTCGTTCGTTCGTTCGTTCAGTCGTGTTTCCGGTAGCGGTGAATCATTCACTGAGTCGTTCAGACTCAGCTCCTCCCTCCGCCCCTCGTTCTCATTCGCGAACGGTGATTGCCAGCCGAGTCGCCTCCTCCCTCGTTCACAACATTCAAACGAATCACGAATGCAGTTAAGTTACCATTCAGAGATCAAGTTAGTTCAACTCCGACAAACCAACTGGGGGAGGTGATGGTGTTAATAAATGTGTGAATAATAGCAAATACAACATTGTGTCTGGTTGAATATGTTAACATATGTATTTAATTTGAGTTCAACAGATTTATTTAATGTATGCATGACATGTCAGGATCAAAATGCCCCATTCCCCCAATTCAAGGTAAAGTTAGACAAACCAAACGCAGCGGGATGCGGGGGGGGGGGCGTAGTAGATTATTGGATGTTTAATATATCAGCAAGATAATAGACTTGATTTAGCAATGATGAGTTTTAAAGTTAATGATGTACAGTTGTGTTTATTCTGGGCATATTTTATTTACTATTGTGAAGATGGCCATTGGCCACCCCCACTCAAGACCAAGATCCACCAAGGTGGGGGTCCCAGCTGGGTCGCGTGCAACGAGACAGATTGACGAGACATTCAAATAGTTTATTAATCTGGCATGACACAGAAAATACAAAGACAGCATGCATTTACCATTTCACTGATATTTAAATACGATTGGCTGCCTCTCGTGAGTCGTGACGTCTCAGTCCTCGAGTCAATCACAGTCAGGGAACGACTCGCGAATCAGCGCCGGGAATCAGCAGCGCGTCAGAGTCTGAGCGATTGTTGACCGGGGGGGGGAAGCGGGGGGAGCTGCGCGATTGTAGACGGCGGTGGGTGCTGCGCGGTCGGGTCCGCGGCTAGCGGGTCCGTTGCTGGCGGGTCCGCGGCAATCGCGCCGAATTTTTAGATTACTCGCCAGAGTGGCGAGTGGTCTTCATAAATTACTCGACAAATACAAAAATTACTCGCATTTGGCGAGTAAAACAGCCTTATTTCAACCCCTGCCTGTACATTGAGCTCGGTGATGGTGCCACGCCTACAGGGAGCTGGGGTGTTGACAAGTGAGGCGCTCTTCCCAGTTGATGTGGTGTTGGTTGGGTGTGGTGGGATGAAGACCAGGGCGGTGGGTGCATGTGAGTTGGTGCTAACGGTATATGGCCATAAAGCCTCTGTTCCTGTCTTGGTAGTAGATGGCCAGATTGACGAATTGATTATTGGCAGTAATTTTATCAAACATCTCATACAGGTCATGAAGGGTAGCTCCTTTGGGACACAGCCAGTGGGGTGTACTGATGAGGAGGTGAAGCTCTTCTTGCTCCTGGCCAATGTGGAGAGGTGGCGGGGAAGCGAGGTGCCAGACAAAGTAGGAACACTGAGGCTGAAGCAGGCAGTTACTTTGGAGCCGATGGAAGAGCGCTTAGTCTGGGCACGGTTGAAGGGTGTTCAGAACATTTCAGCTGGTAGTGCTGTTGTCATTGAACCCACAAGGCCCGTTCGAGACCTAGGAACATTCTGGTTGGGAGAACTGTAGCAATCTTGAGAAATGATGGGTGGCTCCCAGTGAAGATTGTCAATCCACTGCCCCGACCACTAGTATTGAGACGCAACACTAAGGTGGCTGATGCATTCCCTTGTATACCGATACCATACCGATACCACGCCGTTTGGAGAAAAAAAAAAAAAATAAATAATAATAATAATAATATATATATACACTCACCGGCCACTTTATTAGGTACACCTTGCTAGTACCGGGTTGGACCCCCTTTTGCCTTCAGAACTGCCTTAATCCGTCGTGGCACAGATTCAACAAGGTACTGGAAACATTCCTCAGAGAGTTTGGTCCATATTGACATGATAGCATCACGCAGTTGCTGCAGATTTGTCGGCTGCACATCCATGATGCGAATCTCCCGTTCCACCACATCCCAAAGGTGCTCTATTGGATTGAGATCTGGTGACTGTGGAGGCCATTTGAGTACAGTGAACTCATTGTCATGTTCAAGAAACCAGTCTGAGATGATTCGCGCTTTATGACATGGCGCGTTATCCTGCTGGAAGTAGCCATCAGAAGATGGGTACACTGTGGTCATAAAGGGATGGACATGGTCAGCAACAATACTCAGGTAGTCTGTGGCTTTGACACGATGCTCAATTGGTACTAATAAGCCCAAAGTGTGCCAGGAAAATATCCCCCACACCATTACACCACCACCACCAGCCTGAACCGTTGATACAAGGCAGGATGGATCCATGCTTTCATGTTGTTGACGCCAAATTCTGACCCTACCATCCGAATGTCGCAGCAGAAATCGAGACTCATCAGACCAGGCAACGTTTTTCCAATCTTCGATTGTCCAATTTTGGTGAGCCTGTGCGAATTGTAGCCTCAGTTTCCTGTTCTTAGCTGACAGGAGTGGCACCCGGTGTGGTCTTCTGCTGCTGTAGCCCATCCGCCTCAAGGTTCGACGTGTTGTGCGTTCAGAGATGCTCTTCTGCATACCTCTGTTGTAACGAGTGGTTATTTGAGTTACAGTTGCCTTTCTATCAGCTCGAACCAGTCTGGCCATTCTCCTCTGACCTCTAGCATCAACAAGGCATTTGCGCCCACAGAACTGCCGCTCACTGGATATTTTCTCTTTTTCGGACCATTCTCTGTAAACCCTAGAGATGGTTGTGCGTGAAAATCCCAGTAGATCAGCAGTCTCTGAAATACTCAGACCAGCCCGTCTGGCACCAACAACCATGCCACGTTCAAAGTCACTTAAATCACCTTTCTTCCCCATTCTGATGCTCGGTTTGAACTGCAGCAGATCGTCCTGACCATGTCTACATGCCTAAATGCATTGAGTTGCTGCCATGTGATTGGCTGATTAGAAATTTGCGTTAACGAGCAGTTGGACAGGTGTACCTAATAAAGTGGCCGGTGAGTGTATATATATATACAAGCTTTTTTTCTTCTAATACTAAAGAACTGCATACTCACTTGGATGTAAAATCATTGCTATCATGGCTTGGTCAGGAATACACAGTAAATCCAGAAGAACTTTTTTATTGCCTACCTGTTATGGGTGACAATAATTGAATATGCCAAAATAGTGCAATATCCATGTAATTACAACATGTAAATCGTAGTGCAACAAGAAGTTAAATTAAATTAAAATAAGAAATAATATACATATGAGGTAGAGAGTGCATGGCATTAAGGCCTATCTGAGGTAAGAACAAATCAGAATTGCAATAAGAAATTACTTCCTCCTGTAAGGTCTAGGCTGATGTGCACTCCTCTAAGTGCAGCCAGGGTAAAATAAATAAAATAAAATAAATAAAAGGTGTCCTATGGCAACAAGTTACAACTCCAAAATCCACATTGAAAAAACTAAAACGAGCAGTGGCAAAAATAACTGCAGTGAGTGCAGTGAGTGAAGGGAGAGAATGTCTCTATGATGTCCTCTATGATGTCCTCTATGATTTGACAACATTACATTTGGCAAAATCGGTGTTTATTTGGGATGATCATTTCCGTAAATATGATTGGGGAGTAACCCGACGAGGTGTCCATTAACAGAAATGAATGGACGACGCGGAGGCGTGAACCGTCCGACGCGAAGCGGAGGGTTGCTTCCGCGAAGTACCATGGTCACTTACGAAAGAATGAAATATGTAATCAATTAATAATACTTTAATGTGTTTTAGAGTTGAAATCGTGAGGGTTTTTTTATTTTTACAAGTCGAGCAGACTATTTAATATCTCCCGTATGCAGGCGTTGCCAAGCAACGTGGCCATAGCGTCTTCATAGCGTCAACGTCTTTCCTAGGTGTAAATCAAAGATGGTGTAAATAAACACTTTTTAACCTACACTCTCCAGCCAATCGGAGTAATTCTGTTTTTAATGACTTTATCAAGTAACTTTCCGTGATCAACGATGTCGGTAAATGGGCTGTGCTACAGCAGTAGTTGCGTGGTGGTGTTTAGCGCGTGTGGCGCGCTGGCCTTTTAAATTAAAAAAAAAAGCAAGAACGAACATTCTGAAGGGGACAGAAGCGACAAAAGCGACTTGGAGGTGGAGTGGACAAGGCGGATTCCTCTTTGTGCGCTTTCGGTGTGAACGCACAGAAAGACACAAGGCGCTGCGTTCCAAGTTTCATATTAGTATCTGTAAATGGCATCGGCGCATTATTTGTTCGTACTCGTCGATACCGATGCCAGCATTTTAGTGCGGTATCGGGGCCCCTCCCGATACTAGTATCGGTATCGGTGCAACACTAGCGCAGATTGGGGCTTACAGACATAAATGTTGACTCCCCTCATCTAACACCTGACGGTAGAGCGAAGCTGGTCCAACTGATAGCCCGTTATGAATCCATCTTCTCAAGACACAAGCTGGATTGTGGGAAAGCTACAGGGTTTGTGCATAGGATCAGGCTGAGTGACGACAGACCTTTCAGGTTGCCTTATCGAAGGTTGTCCCCCAATCAGTACGACAAACTCAAACAGGCTTTGAACGAGATGGAAGAGTGTGAATTAATAAAGAAGAGTAGTAGCGAGTTCGCTTCTCCACTCGTTCTTGTCTGGAAAAAGTCAGGTGATTTACGTCTGTGCACCGACTTCAGGTGGCTCAATGCCCGCACAATAAAGGATGCTCACCCTTTACAACACCAGGCTGATGCTCTTGCAGCCTTAGGTGGGAATGCTTATTTCTCAACGATGGACTTGACATCGGGCTATTACAATGTGGAGGTCCATGAGGAGGACCGAAAGTTTACAGCTTTTACCTCACCCTTTGGACTCTGAGTACAATCGTCTTCCTCAGGGCCTATGTAATAGCCCAGCCACGTTTATGAGAATGATGCTGAGCATTTTTGGAGACCAGAATTTTTTAAGTCTCCTCTGCTACCTTGACGATGTGCTGGTCTTTGCACCTAATGAAACGGTGGGGTTGCAGCATTTGGAGATGGTCTTTAGTCGCTTACAGCAACACAATCTTAAACTGGCGCAAAAGAAATGTCACTTTATGGAGAAGTCTGTGAGATTTTTGGGCCATGTCATTAGTGAAGCTGGTATTGCCACAGACCTTGAAAAGGTACGAGTTATCACTGGAATGACTGAAAAGGATCTCATGGAGGGCGACTCAAATGTACCCTCTCAGTCCAAGATAAGGTCATTTCTTGGCATGGTTGTTTATTATCAACAGAGGGCTGTTCGGCCATTGCCAAGCCACTGTTTGGATTGACCACCGGGCCCAAGACTCCACGTTGTGGAAAAGGGAAAATGAAAAGAAAGGCCATGAGAAAGCTTGGGGTGGCAGATTGGACAGATGAATGCAGACAGGCATTCATCCAGTTGAAACAAGCTCTTCTTGATCAGGTTCTCTTGGCCCATCCAGACTTTAGTAAGCCATTTCTGTTGTCTGTGGATGCGTCAAGTAACGGTTTAGGTGCTGTGCTCTCCCAGGTTCCTGAAGGTGGGGATAAGGCCAGAACTGTGGCTTTTGCAAGCAAGTCACTGACCTATGCACAATCAAAGTATCCTGCTCATCGACTAGAATTTTTTGCTTTACGTTGGGCGGTCTGTGATAAGTTTGGGCATTGGCTAAGAGGGCGGCCATTTACTGTTTGGACGAATAACAATCCTCTAACTTACATCCTGTCTAAACCCAAACTCGATGCCTGTGAACACAGATGGGTTGCCAAGCTGGCACCATTTGAATTTGACATAATGTATATTCCGGGACCCAGGAATGTGGTGGCGGATGCACTAAGCAGGCAGCCTTTTGTGAAGCCTAGTGCACTCCACAGGCTCACAAGAATCCCGTACAAGGAGCTGTTGGATGAGGCAGCTGGTGTGCGAGCTCAGATAGTGCAGGATGCTTTCCGCTGGTCCAACCATCCATGTGAGGGGGATCTGGAGAGTCACTTTCAGATGTCGGAGACCAAGAAGGCTGACTTAGCAGTGAATGGCCAATCTACTGTTCCTTTCCTTGCTCGGCCTTTGTCAAGTGATGAGGTGTCAGCCATCTTGACCTCTCACATTTGTAGGGAATCAGGACGTCAAAGCCGCGCGCTCTTGTTGCCACAATTCCCTCAGTCTTTGGTGCCAGCTGAAGTGGCTGCTGTGTGTGTTGTCACAGGAGGACCTTATGTCAAAACAACGGCAAGATGGTGTATTGGCCAGGGTGATTTTCTACATGGAAAGGGGTAGGGGACCCTCCAGAAGAGAGCGTGGCCATGAACCATTGGGGACTGTAAGGCTGCTTAAGGCATGGGAAAAGCTGTCTCTGCGTATGGGGGTGCTGTATCATGTGACTAGGGACCCTGTATCCAAGAAAAAGACTTACCAATTTGTTGTACCAACCTCACTGAAGCAAACAGTCCTGAGAGGTGTTCATGATGAGGCTGGGCATCAAGGCCAACAATGGACACTGTGGTTGACGCGGCAGAGGTTCTTCTGGCAAGGGCTGGAGACTGATGTTAAAGAGTATGTGAGGCGTTGTCACAGATGTGTATTCAGCAAAGCTCCAGAACCCGAGGCTAGAGCACCACTGGAAAGCATCATCACCACTGAACCTCTTGAGATGGTCTGTGTGGATTTCTGGTGTGCTGAAGATGCTTCTAACAGGTCGCTGGACGTCCTCGTTGTCACTGATCATTTTACCAAATTGGCTCACGCCTTTTTGTGCCCAAATCAATCAGCAAAATCTGTTGCCCGTCAATTGTGGAACAACATCTTCTGTGTCTATGGGTTCCCACGCCGCATCCACTCAGACCAAGGGGCCAACTTTGAGAGCAATCTCATCGCTGAACTCCTCAGTGTGGCTGGGGTACATAAGTCCCATACAACGCCGTACCACCCGATGGGTAACGGGGGCGTTGAGAGATTTAATAGGACTTTGGGCAATATGATCCGGGCACTACCAGCCAGGGCGAAACACAGATGGCCTCAAATGCTTAAATCTCTGACTTTTGCATATAATTGCACAATCCATGAAACCACTGGACATGCCCCATTCCATCTGATGTTTGGGAGAACACCTCACTTACCTGTGGACATGCTGTTTTGGGAGGTGCTACAAGACTCAGAGGTTGTGGACTATGATGTATATGTCCAGTCTCTCAGGATGGACCTGCAAGAGGCCATAAAGGCTGCTCAGGCATCCGCTACCAAACACTTAAGGAGGCATGCAGACCTGTACAACAGGAAAGTCAGAGGGGCCCCTGTGGAGGTTGGAGATCGTGTCCTGTTGGCAAATAAAGGGGAACGTGGCAAGAGAAAACTAGCAGACAGGTGGGAGAATACACTGTATGTTGTCACAGAAAAGAATAGTGACATTCATGTGTATAAGATCCGCAACTCTTCCACTGGCCAAGAGAAGACTGTGCACCGCAATCTTATTATGCCGGTCGACTTCCTACCGCTGCCTGATTCTCCTGAGCAAGTGATTGATGAAGTCAGATGCTCTTCTGATGAGAGTGATGCACCAGTAGATATGATGAATGCTGAAGAGAGAACAAGTGTGTGGGTGTCGGAGCTGTCAAGTGAGGTACCAGATGACGAGCGAACAGATCACATGGAAGAAGAATGCAGGTCAAGTGTAGAACATGGTTTGATACCGGATTCTAACCTGTTATCTGATCTTCCTGTGGAAGTGGCTGTGGATGGCACATCCAAGTCTCTCTCTGACTCTGGATTGATGGATTCTGACTTCAGACTCTGTGTGTCAAATTCCGGTTGCCCGCCGACCTCTATCCATGAATCAGCACATCCTAATGACGATGACTTTGGAATGACTGACTCTCCGGCTTCTGTTTCTGACTTTCAGTCAATGCAGACTGATAGACGAAACGTTTCAAGGGCGGGGCGTTTTATAAAACCTGCTAGGAGACTTATTGAAACAATGCAGACTCAGAGGGTTTGGGAAAAAGGGTTGAAGAGAATAGCTGTATGGGTGTAAAATGATTTGAGTTTGCATTTTAGGGGGATGAGTTGTCATCTCACCTTAACATGTAATAGGCATGTTTACCTGGGGATCTGTATGTACTCCCTCGTTCTGGTGTGGAATGGTCTTATGGACGGGAATGTTTGGTGGCATTTGATTGCAAGGCTTTGCATGCCTCATGGTTTATTTTATTAGGGCAAGTGGAATTTAGAAGGGGAGAATGTAACATGGGTAATAATGCTTCCACTTGCCATTGCGCCAGAACTGTATATGTGTATTGGGAAATTGTGTTCTGTCACTTTAAGTGACCAAGCTGGTTCTTATAAGGGGAATGACGCGCTTTTGCGCTTCTCAGTTACTTTGCCTGCGCAAGAGGTAGGTCACGAGTAGATGCACACTGTAAATTAGTTTCATAATAATGGTTGTCTTGGGTTCAAAAATATTCTTATGAATGTATATGTACCTAGGGATACTAATAGACTGTTGTACGATCGGAGATTTGCACATTTGTTGTAGTTGTTTGGATAATGACATGTAGGCGGCGTAGTAAGCTGGGTTAGCTAACCACTATGTAAGATGTACTGTACATTTGCTAACATAAGTGTTTCTATATTTCTAGCTGCAGCATTGTCGATCATTATTCCAGGCAGTTGAATGAATGATTGCATTGTGTGTCTATTACCAGGTATGTATATTTGTTATTGTCTCAGTTACTTTGCCTGCGCAAGAGCTGCAGCATTGTCGATCATTATTCCAGGCAGTTGAATGAATGATTGCATTGTGTGTCTATTACCAGAATAAAAACAACTGACTGGGAATTCTCGTGTATGGTGCTTGACTACACAACGCAAGATCACACCCGTTACACCAATGTAGTTACCCCCCTATAAGGAGTGTATCATCATCAACATGCATTCAGTACACACTACGCTTCGATTTAACCTAAGGCTGAATTAAAAGTCCATGTTTTTCTAAATGTTGCTCATCAACGACGTTGTAAAGTAACTACGATCTTTATTCATTCATTGCGCCGCGGCCCGAACTGACGGGGGTATTCTCTGATATTATGAATCTTACAGACTGCGTCGGGGTCTCCGACTCTCTGGTACTTCCACAACAAGTAAAGACTCCTAGTCGGGTTTATCTCGCCCATGGGGAAAAGGAATTGGGGGAAATTAACTTTGGCTTTGACTCTCTGAAGTCCAGATTGAAACGCGACATGGAGGAGAAAGCGATGTTTCAGCAGACAGCTGTCAGTTCACTTCGGGTCCATATCATTTCTCCGACGCTCCATTGTTCCTCTCGGTCGTATGCGGACTGCTCTGCCGGCAGAGCAGCCGGAGGAGTCGGCATACGACCGAGAGGTCGGAACAATGGAGCGTCGGAGAAATTATATGGACCCGAAGTGAACTGACAGCTGTCTACTGAAAACATAATTCTCGAATGAGTTTGTTGTTGCTGGTGAAAAAAGAGGTCAACCGGTGGCTCTATTACCACTAGTTGAAATTGGCACAGCGCCACCTATCGTACCAGGGCATGACACGCTTCGGCCAATGAATCGATTTACTCACTGCCATGTATACGCGGACAATTGCAGTTGTCCAATTGAGGAGCATAGTCGAGCTATGGCTTTAATCGAATTAAGCTGTGCATGTAAACGTACTGAGTAACATTATGATACTACTATTATGAACACTATGATACAGTGTAGTGTCACCAAACTCACTACACACTACCGCGGTGAAGTTAGTTTGAGGTTGGATATTCGACGGACATTCAGTCCAGTTCCAGCCGCGACTTCACGGAGGTTTGCCCGGCAATAGCAGCAGGAGAGCGGTTAGCGCACCTCGCAGAGCCTCGCGGTGAATCGCTGGAAACTGATTTAGGGACCGTCAATAAATTACTTCACGTAAATGTATCAATACAACATACTTGCAGTTTTTTCAATAGCTTCCATGTCATGTGACCCACTGACTCCAAACCAGTACCTAATTGTATTATTAAACCCGAAGAATAAGACACACCACTTGTTATGGTATTTTATTGCTTCCTCTATTTTATATGAATATTAATATTCAGAAATGATACTGTTCTTTCAATACCTTCCATGTCATGTGGCCCAGTGACTCCAAACCAGTATCCAATTGTACAAGTAAACCCTAGGAATAAGACACACCACTTTTCATGGTATTTTAGTGCTTCCTCTATTTTATATGAATATTAATATTCAGAAATGATACTGTTCTTTCAATAGCTTCCATGCCATGTGACCCAGTGACTCCAAACCAGTATCCAATTGTAAAAGTAAACCCTAAGAATAAGACACACCACTTTTCATGGTATTTTAGTGCTTCCTCTATTTTATATGAATATTAGTATGCAGGAATTATCATATTTCTTTCAATAGCTTCCATGCCATGTGACCCACTGACTCCAAACCAATATCCAATTGTAAAAGTAATCCCTAGGAACAAGACACACCACTTTTCATGGTATTTTAGAGGCTGTGAAGTGTTAGTCTATTTTTTTGTCAGGCTACATCAAAGTACAGCAATTTGAATATAATTAATGAATTTCTGTCACTGTAGAGCAGAGTTTCTCAAAGTGTTTGCCGTGACGCATGCTTAGGGTGCATGATTAGTGCATGATCATTGTTCCATGCACTTTCAAAGCGGTGTTTTGTTCATTGGGGGCGTAGCAGCGAAGCTGCGAAGCACCCATTGTTTTCGTATTGTTTCCTATTATTATTATCCTGCCATGGGAGTCTATGGCAGCCCATAGAACCCCATGGTGAAAAGTTGTGAAATTTGGCACACTGATTCAGGACAGTCCCATAAGCCCTCACAGCAAATTTGAGGTCGCTAGCCCATGAGCTCTAGCGCCACCAACAGGTCAAAGTTGGACATGCATTCATGTTTATAACTTTTGACCCATTCATCCAATATTCACAACCAAGGTATCATTGGAATCCTTGGGCCAAGCCGAGTTCAACGCAATCCGCACAAAAGTTATCATGTGGATTTTTCTATTTCGCTTCTGTTTGCCCGCAGCAGCCAATCAAACTCAGCGGCGACACCGCCAAACAGGAAGTGAGGCCATATCTCGGCAACTGTTTGATTTTTTGACTTCAAACTTCTAACACAGACTCATGACCCCTTCTTTGAGAGGCCCAATAATTTTGGTGACCTTTGACCTTTGGGGGGGCGCTATAATTAGCAAAAATGCATTTTTGCTCATATCTTCATATTGCTTTGGACTTTGTCCTTAATTCCAGTGTTGACTGATACTCTCAGACATCCCAGTACATTTGCTAAAGGCCTGTGTGCGTTTGCATAAAAATCTGGTGGCCATTTTGATTTTTGTTAAAAATATGCGTATAAGTACAGAGGGCACATACTTTGACTGATTTACACGAAATTTGGTGGATATGGTTTTCAGACCATGCCTGGTTGATGGTTCAAATTTCATGTCTGAACTTCAAACTGTTTTGCCGTAACAGCCAAACAGGAAGTGGCCCAATATCTCTGCGATGCATTGATGTATCGACACGAAACTTGGTATATGGACTCATGACACCTTCCTGTGTCTGCATGCATGCAGCTATATTTTAATAAGTGTTTGTCAGAAAGTTTGTCTTGTTCGTCTCGTCTGTCTGCATCGGATTACAAGTACAGTCAACAGGCTCTGCTAGACATCCGCAAAAGCAAGGATTACTGTGCTCTGGATACTACAACAGAGTCATTCATTAAGGAGCTCGGACTACTTCGCCAGCCCGCGGCTACACCGACTGCGACCATGACTGCGGCCCCGACAAAGAGACGTCGGAAACGGTGTGCGAGGAAGCAGAAGAGGGGCAAGCGTGGAGGTATCCGAGCTAGGCTAGCGGCTAGCCCATCTCGACCAGCCATACCATCCATCATCCTGGCTAATGTACGGTCCTTGGACAACAAGATGGACCACATAAGACTACTGAGATCAGCGAACCGGACAGTGAGTAACTGCTGTGTGCTTGTTTTTACTGAAACATGGCTGAACGACAACATCCCCGACTCCGCTGTACAACTTGAACAGCTAACCTGCTACCGAGCAGACAGAGCCCATGGCAACGGATGTAAACAACGCGGCGGTGGGGTTTGTGTTTACATACGTGATGCGTGGTGCCAGGACGCCATGGTAGTATGCAGACACTGTTCACCACTGGCGAAATTCATGATCATAAAGTGCCGCCCTTTCTATCTGCCGAGGGAATTTACTGCGGTTTTGCTAATCGCAGCATATATCCCTCCAACCTCCAGCAGCAGTGACAGGAACGCGGCACTTAATGAACTGTATCAGGCCATCAGTGAACAACAGACAGCACATCCAGATGGTTTCGCTATCGTCGCTGGAGATTTTAATCACGCGAATCTCAAAACTGTTCTACCGAAACTCTACCAGCATGTGAATTTCCCAACAAGGGAGAAAAACACCCTGGACTTGGTTTACACCTCACTCAAAGGAGCATACAAGGCCTCCCCCCTCCCCCACATCGGACTTTCCGACCACCTCACTGTAATGCTAATGCCAGCATAGAGTGAGAGTGGAGAGTGGAGAAACCAGTTAGGAAAGTGATTACAGTGTGGCCGGAGGGATCAAGGTCTGCTCTCAAGGACTGCCTTGCTATAACAGACTGGGACATGTTTAAGCAAGCAGCTACAAACAACAACCATATAGACAATGAGGAGCTCACAGACACTGTCTTCTCCTACATCCGCAAATGCACAGATGATGTAACCCACACAAAGACCATCACCACTCGGGCTAACAAGAAGCCATGGCTGACAGGGGATGTCCATCGGCTGCTGAGGGCCAGAGACAAAGCCTTCAAAGCTGGGGATAGAACTGGCCTGAGAACAGCAAGAGCCAGCCTGTCCCATGGCATCAAGAAAGCGAAGCAGGACTACTCGAAAAAAATCACCAACCACTTCAAAGACAGCAGAGACACACGCAGCCTGTGGCAGGGCATCCAGACCATCACGGACTACAAGCCTGCATCACAGACCTGCGATGACAACATCTCTCTGCTCAACGACCTCAACAGCTTCTTTGCACGGTTCGAAGCAACAAACACCACAAGC
>JAOPHQ010005049.1:0-18258 GCA_030340625.1 Merluccius polli
TAGCACTCTGGTCATATCTTATCACGCCATCTCCAAAACATTATCTCAAGTTCATCAGTAAAAAAAAAAAAAATAGGCGGATACTTGTCTAGGCCTATAAGTCTTTACGAGCAACACAAGACAATAACTCTAATTATATAACAGTAGTGAAATACAGTTATTATCAGGGGGTTAGGCGTTCATATAGTACGGAGTCACGCTCTTATTTTGGTGGCTAGATCTGGGAACTAAGCATGTGTCCCAAATGAATAGGTAATCCCAAATGTGTATTGTTATTATTGAACTACTTTTTTCCAGGCATACATTTAATGGATGGTACAGGTAGCGGTCTACAGAGTAGATTATTAATCTAGAGGGAAATTGTTGCGATAGTAGGCTATGTGATATTACTGTTTAATATATGATTTTTAAAAACATGATATTATGCTATTTGTATATTTAATATGCCTCCTAAAAGGTTTATGGCCTTCTCATATATTCTTCAAAATAATTGCTGTACTGCATTGAGATATCAGACGTTTTGGGGACAGCGTGATCAGATAGCATATGACTTGACTATATGAGCTTGTCCTTGGTCATAGATAATTTGAGACACAGTTTTTTCCTACACAGGAAGTACAAGTACATAAGTACACGCCCTTTAAGCAGCGCTGCAAGTTTGGTGTGACAGGTTGGGGGTTGGGGGGGGGGGGGGGGACCAACGGTGGAAGTAGGTCAGCAGTGGCGGCTCATGGTTGATGGATAGGACAAGGAATAATGTTGTTTAATTAATTAATCTGAATTCAGGGCTTTTTATTGACTGGGATATTAATGTTAAATCATTCCATCTATTAGGGTTGCCATGTTGGTTGGGGATACTTTTTTATACATTTTAAATAAACGAGTTGACTTCTGCGTCAAGCAGCGTGTTCAAATGAAGATGGCTAAAATAATAACAATAAGAAATCCCCAGTAAATATATTTTGAAGGTGTAACATTGGTTATAACCAATCCCAATTTGCCAAATTTCAAAATAGCATAACACCCATTTAAATATCCAGAGCCATAGTCGACCAGTTGTCACATCACCAAAGGTTAACCCAGGGCATCTGCCAGGGCAATAATAATACACATTTGGGATTCAGTTACCGACATTTCTCCATAAAGTTTAGTATTGGCCACACCTGCTACTGACCAGTGTCCTGCTCCTCCTTCTCTCCTCCTCTCCTCCTCCTCCTCCTCCTCTCCTCCTCCTCTCCTCCAGTATATAAAGCACACAATGAATGGCCTTTTTATGGTTTCTGCCTAACTTTACTTGTTTACTTTTTTTTTTAATGACTATTTTTTCTGTATCACCTGCATTTATTAGGACAGGGAAGTTTCTAAAGACCTTTATCGTTGTGTATCCTCAACTCCAAACCAGGATGGTCGGGACGCTGCTCAGGCTGTCTGTGCTGCTGGTCGCTGCTCACCTTGCAGGTAATATTGTTTCACACGTTGCTTTGAAGAATATCTTTTCACTCATTATGGGTTGTCACAGTCAAGGACCTTGACTCTGTAAGATAAACTTCCTGCTTGTGCCAATACTAATGAGCTATCTGTGCTTTCAACCCCAACGCAAGAGCTGCAGGCATGTGTGTGTGTGTGTGTGTGTGTGTGTGTTGAAATCGTGTTTTACTGAACCGAAATGTTCAGCAAGTCAGTTAGTTCAGTTTACACACTATGATGGCGTGATTTTACTGATATTGTATTTGTTTATTGTATTTTTCTAATAGCATGACATTTAAATTATTATAAATCATTATAATGGTTGTGTTTGTAGTTATTCATAGTGTGTATGCTATCTGTATTTGTTATAATACAGTGTAGCCTACTTACTACAATTGTAAAGCCAATTCATCGGGTATTATAAAAAGGCACATGATTATCAGGTTGTATGGTCATGTGTGTGTATTGTGTTATGTGTGCATCGTTTTTTCCAGTCCTTATTGTTCAATTAAAATTAGTTCATGTTAAATGTATGTCACCTTTAGATGCCGGTGATATTGACGTCTTATCGACAATCCTGCAAAGTGCACCAGGAATATACCAGAAGGTTTGTGTTTCCTTATGTTCATGCCTTTGTTTTTTTGCAAATCTGAATATTACCGTGTCATAAACAATATGGTTGGAGATATGCTTTTATAGCATAATAACCTAATATTTGTATTTTTGGGTTCCAGAGTGAATATGACACCCCAGCCTGCGCCGAACCTTCACCCCCGTCTGAATCAGGTACATGTGTATGCTGCGTTTTAAAGGGTTAAAAACAATTAAACAAATATAATGTGCTGAGGCCCAGGCAATAACTAACTAACACTACAATCACGGCCAGGACCGGAGCTATCTCCGCTATAACACACTTTATTGTGTCAGTGAACTCACTATAGAGGGACATAGACCAAACTTCAGCAACCTGACATAAAATTGTGTTTTTCCCTCTGCTCTATTTCAGCTTTTTAAACTTTATAAACCTTTTTAAAGTCGCCATCACATTGCCATGCTATGCTAACCACTCTTTACTTAATAGTCACTGCTCAATATTGTTTTGAATCACCAGTTCACACTCTCAGACTGTCTGACATTTCCTTGTTTTCCGCCGTGGGAATACCAAAATCACAAAGGTACGCCTCCGAAATATACAAGTGGACCAAGTTGTATATCATTTCCCAAGTTTGTTGTCCATTGTGTCTGCGTTCATTTCCCTGCCCAGGTCTATGGCGTCCAGCATTTTTAGCAGAGTGGCTGGTAGGTCTGAATTTTAGTCTTTATTATATTTCCTGATAATAATCTCTGTTATCATTAAAATAAATGTATTTTAATATATTCACTGGTTTGGTGTGTGTAACACTCTTTCAGAATAGGAATCAGCTCACACTTTCCTCATTTGATAGTTGACCTTGTCTGCTGATAACTTTGCCGGTATTCTGATGCAATGTATGTCATATAAGTAACCGATAAAGATAGTTTAAGAACGGTTTTATCTCTGCATCAGGCCATAAACACCGGTCAATTACCCCCTCGACTTACAATACTATATAACTGACTGTAATAGATAGTCCCCAACATATCAAATATCATAACAAGCATAATCACATTTCAATCTCATGCTTTACACATTATCAGCATGTCACTTCAGTGAACCTGATTTCATGGATTCATGGATAGTGGAAAGCTAATTATCTCTGTGTTATCTTTGTATTGTCTGTAGAGCTGCTGCCTGATGTCATCTTCTCACCCTTGGATCTGGCATTGGAACAGAGGTAACACACACACGCACATGCAAACACACACACACACACACACACACACACACACACACAACCACACACACAAACACACACACACACACACACACACACAGACATGAATACGGTTTTCTTTTTACTTTGATGCAGAAGTCTGTTGGAGGAGGCTGGCAACGTGTCACGGTCCCTTTCCCAGCATCAGGTACTTCATCCCTCTTAACCAGAATGAACTTTATTTCTACAGCACTTTTACAGTTACAAAGTGTTCTGTCTTCTTGCAGAAGAAAATAAGACAATAAAAAAAGCGTTCAGTCGGCAGTGAGTTTCATAGTGTGGAGGCTCTAGCTCCATAGTGTGGGGGCAGAATGACAAAAAGCCAAATTGCCCTTTATCACAACCTGTGATGTGGGAGTCTCCAGCTACTGGGTCCATCCAGGGTGTTCATGGTGGAGACGGCTCATACCAGGTCAAGTAATCAGTGATTTATTTTGGAGCAATGTAGGGAGGCGAGCACAGGGGCACAGGGGCACAGTGCCTCTTTGTCCCGGTAATGAGTGGAGCAGCAGTGTTTTGTACCACCTGGAGACGGTGGAGGGGGGAGGGGCCCTGGCTGATACCCGAGTGAAGTGCGTTGCAATTATCAAGCCAAGAGTAAATAAAAGTCTAAAAATATTACACCTAGATTCCTCTGAGCCGACGTAATATTATTTGACAGATTGCCAAGATTAGCACCAAAAGAGCTGCGGGAATTTGGGGGACCGAACTGAATGTCCTCAGACTTATCGTCATTCAAGTAAATGATATTTTGGGACATCAAGGATTTGATATGAAAGCAAATCTGTCTCACCAGATTTTGAAATTTAAAAGCCATTGAATTTCTAGCACTGACTTTTTTCGCATTGAAATTATGTATCTGAATTATTTGCCTCTGAATTTAACTCATTTTCACTTTTATTTTTCAATGTTCACAAATTCAGAATAAAAAATTTATGTTTTTAAAAGTTCACCAGGCTCTCTAAGAGCCTGGTGACACAAGGTTAGCTGACCTGGCAACAAGAGAGAGTGTAACTTGATTGGCTGGATGTTGGTTCGATTTGAGACAGAATCGATTGCTTATCCTTGGTATCCCGGATGTTGTATCTGATTTTTTTAAGCATTTTGGAATCTGAATTTGACCTATCGAATTTGAGAAACTTAAATATCTATTATTTGAATTTTTTAATTTAATTTTTGATTCTGAATTTGTGACAATTGGAAAATAAAAGCGAAAATTAGTTATTGAAAATGTGAAGAGTTGAATTCAGAGGCAAACAATTCAGATACATAATTTCAATGCAAAACAAATCAGTGTGAGAAACTCAATGGCTTTTAAATTTCAAAATCTGGTGAGACAGATGTACTTCCATTATTTGATTTTAGAGAGGCAAGTTGTGAGATTAGTTAGGCTGCTAGGATCAGGAGGTTTTAACCATGACAACACCTCCATTCTGACGAAAACATGTGATATGATACAACTTATAATGGATGCCAACTTTTGACCTGTCTTAAAGAAACCAGAAACTCGAGAACATTGAGATGTAACTTTAATTCAACTTCTTTGTCCTTGCAGGCCACAGACTGGAAGTTTGTGTTGCTTTTTGTGCCGACAGATTCTCTGTGTTCCTGCACACAGCAGGTGAGATCCCGCGTCACACTGGCGGCTTTTTATACTTACAAAGCAAGTTTCAAACAAACCAAATTAATATGAAGTGTAAGAAAGAAATGCACTGTTTCAAAATATCCAAGTGACTGGGCCAGTGTGGGCTTCATATGGACATCAAATATTAGATGATAGATACATTGTTACACATA
Source organism: Merluccius polli (assembly GCA_030340625.1). Taxonomy (NCBI): domain Eukaryota; kingdom Metazoa; phylum Chordata; class Actinopteri; order Gadiformes; family Merlucciidae; genus Merluccius; species Merluccius polli. The sequence goes on from JAOPHQ010005049.1 coordinate 5,118, forward strand.
CACACAACATTTAACCACAATTAATTGAGCACACAAAATGATATTGTTGTTGTTGTTGTTGTTGTTCTTTATTCACCACAGGCCACCATGGAACCTGAAGCAATGGTGGGAAATGTGGAGGCAGCACTGGAGATATTGAAGGAAAAGGTATTACAGATGAAGCACCGGGACCATTGATTTCATGTACCATACCATTAAACACTATATAATATACTATAATAATAATCATAATCATAATGATATGATAATAATATCAGTTTGAATCTTGCAGCTGCATCGTACGCTGGTTCATGCAGTCGTCTGGAGCGCACCTACTAGGTTGGAGAAATGAGTGCTAATCTTTAAACACATATTATTTAATAACTAAATGTCACTGATGTTACATTGCTTTATTGAACTATATACATGCGGTGTGTGTTTGTGTTCATCATAATGTACAGCTGCCCGTGCGCAAGTGACAACAGGATTCAGAGAGCTGTAGATATACAGACACTGCAGGTACAACCGGATCACATTCAAAAGGCTTAAATGTTTAAATGTTTCCGCATTCAAACCAACGTGTATTTGTGCTTCATGATTCAACCATCCCTTCATTTCCCAGGTCTCCCTTCAGCGAGCCCTGGAAAGATTTGGAGAGCGTGAAGACTTTGCCGTCAGTTTGCATTTGACACCGATTATCGTGGATCCCACCACGGATTCAGTAAGACATGAAGCGACCTGAATCTGCTTAATGTGTATTATTCTCCCTGCTTCTCCATGTCCCCACCAGAGACACCTTCGTATGTAACTAGCGGTGCCGTGTTTCCTTTCTTCACAGGAGTCCAACGTTGAAAACCTGAACCAACTGGCTCTCCAGCTACTGGAGAACATGGTACGTCAAATACACCGTTTCTGAGTTTGGTACGCCTCAATCTGTGTACAATATCTCCAAGGCTGTGCTGATAGTTAACGGCATGTTTCATTTCTTTAAACACACCGAAGATGATGACAAAGCATATAACGACGTCGTCCTGTGTGAGAGATAAGATAAGAGTTCACCGATCAAGAGATTATCGCCAAAGGGATTTTGAAATGAAATGACATTTCGTTTATCACCACAAATATCTATCTACATAAAACTAACGCGGGTGGTATCTAATCGGCGCCATCTAGCACAGCGTGGCTGCATCATCAGATAAGGCCGGCTTTTTTATCCGACCAATGAGTTGCCATGACGATGCTCGACTGACCAATGGGGTGTTCTTCCGTCTTCCCAGGTCCGTGTGCCGTCGCCGGGTGAGGCCCGGGTCAAGGACGCGGCGGCGGGCGTGGCGCCGTGTCATATAGAGGTGAGGAGGAGGAGCGCCACGGCGTTGGGATACTGTGGTTACGTCAATGTGTCCTGTCATGTGTTAATGTGCATCCGCTCCTCATCCGCTCCTTACAACCACTTTATTTTGCGTTCATTGAGATGACAGCTCAAAACAGGATGCGTATTATGAGAATATAAAATATTATTTCTTTTTTATTTTTATTTTTTTCCTGTATTCTGTCTGTCATAATGTGGCAGGAGGAATGAAACAAGCGATGCACCTGATTACTTGTAATCTTGTAAACCTGTAAACCTTGTAAATCTCGTACTTGTAAACCTGCAATAAAGCAGTAAAACAAATAATGCATAACTCAACTGATGAAACAGATATGAAAATTCAAAGCATAATGTTTAAATATTGACTGTATTCGCTCTCTCTCTCTCTGTTTTTCCATATCAGGCACCAATTTATTTGCTCACACAGAAGAACTCTCCCAGAGACCGGACAGAGACCGGGTACAGCAACGCTTCCCTAACTGACCCTGTAAGTCTCAGACTGACCGTCTGCTGATTTACATACTGATGGTGGCAGCAGGCAAACATCTAACACACATTCCTGTCCATCCAGGTTATGGGGACCGAGATGGTCTGTGTGGAGCGGGACCCTTCCCCTACCACCCCGACTTCTGGTATGGGCTCTTTTTATTACCCTCATGTAATTAATAATAATAATAATAATAATAATAATAATAATAATAATAATAATACTATTACTACTACTACTACTACTACTACTACCACTAATAATAATAATACTAACTAAACACAAGTGCATTGTGTCTGTCGCGTTTTCAGTTCATGCACTTAGACCAGGAGATGTCAAAGTAGTGGCGGCAGTAGGAGACTCAATCACGGTCAGCGGTCCTCCGTTTGTGTGTGTGTGTGTGTGTGTGTGTGTGTGTGTGTGTGTGTGTGTGACTACATGCACATGTCCAAAAAAGTTGAAAAACAATAATACGAAGCAAGAAGACACATTATGTAATACACCATAGACATTACTATTGTATTGATTTTAGTCCCTTTATTAATGACCAAGTCTGCCATCGACTGTCCATTCCCTCTGTGCAGGCGGGCAATGGAGTGGGAGCCCAGACAGACAACCTCCTGTTAGTGAGAAATCAATACAGAGGGCTGTCATGGAGGTGAGATAGCATTTAGCACATCTAGTGTGTAGAAGCACTAAAATAGTGGAATTAACGGGGGGGGGGGGGGGGGGGTTATCAGTTGTATTCAGTTATTTATTGACTTTTTTCTTTTTTTCAGTATCGGTGGCGATGCCAATCTTGCCAATGTGACCACGCTGCCAAGTGAGTCCTACCTCACTTTAACTTTATTCATACATGTGTAATAATTGGTATTATTCTTTAAATTAAATATTCAGCTTTATTCCTCATTCATAGCCTATAGGCCTATTACTGTACGAAGCCACAGTGTAAACATTAAAACATGTGATTTTTCTGTTATGTCTCAACAAGATATCCCAGACTGCACAGAAGCTCACATCGAATTCATTAAAAGAAAAGTATTGGCTTTTATCATCAAATGATATGATTTATAATGTTTAGAAGCACATCGGCCACTGTAATTGATAGATAGCTATGAATATGGTGTACAATAAAATAATAACAATTGACTTATCTCATAAATGGCCGCCCCCTCTATCTGGTCCAGATGCACTTAGTAGATAGTCATCCCGGTCGACTCGACGCTTCGCTGCATTATCTGCTACTCAACTATAACCAACGTTGTTTGCGATGACCTCAAAATGTCAACATGCACGCTGCACGCAATCGTTACTATGGGACATTTGAAGTGGCTCACGGTATCTAACCATTTCACCTCTGAACTGCGGCGTACCTTTGTACAGACATCTTAAAGGAGTTCAACTCAAACCTGACTGGCTTCTCCCTGGGGGTCGGGGATGAGAACAGTCCTCAAGCCTTCTTCAACCAGGCGGTCGCCGGGGCCAAGAGCGGGTCAGTCTGGTCTATGCGGCCTGCTTGTGAGTCTTTATTGGCATGATGCTGCTCCTCTATGGCCTATATTATAATATGAATGGATGTCTTTGGGCTTTCAGGAACGTGGCTGCACAGGTGCGCACCCTAGTGGACAAAATGAAGAATGACATGGTGAGCATGGAAGAGTTGAATGATAAATATAACTGAAGGCAGGCATGCAGCAGACACACACACACACACATACACACACACACTAAAAAAAACAAAAAACAAAAACAAATCTAATTACCTTGCCATCTGTTTTCAGCGCATCGATTTCCAGAACGACTGGAAAGTCATCACCTTGTTTATCGGGGGAAATGACATTTGTGACTTCTGCACAGACACAGTGAGTTTGTGTCTCTAATTTGGAAATAAAAATCATTTCATCACTCATTTGGGATTAAAAATGTGTCCACCCTATTGACTCCTCCCTTCATCTCACTGCACAATCCTCCAGGTTTATTTCTCACCCAAGAACGTGGTCGGCCGTGTCCGCCAGGCTCTGGATATCCTCCACAAAGAGGTAGACCGGCGAGAGACCCTTCAGTTGGGACTGTGTCCCCTGAGACCAGAGGGCCGTTTCTAGCTAAAAGCTGTATAGGCGATGGCTTAGGGCTCCCTAAGCCACCGGGGGGGCCCCCTTTAAAACACAAATAAATACATCAACTTTGAGATCAATCTCAAAATGTGTTAAAATTGAGCTTTTGTGCAACAATTCTGCAAAAATTCATATATACATATATATATAGGATGTGGTTTAGGGCCCCCAGAAGGTCAGAAACAGCCCCGCCTGGGACATTGTTGATTTTCCATGGAGATCCCCCCCCCCCCCCTGTTCATGGCCTCCGCTCTCCTGCTCTCCTCCACCAGGTTCCCCGGGCCATGGTGAATCTGGTGGAGCTGATGCACATCGTTCCTCTCCGGGAGCTGCACCAGGAGAAGAGCCTGAGGTGCCCCACCTTCTTCGTGAAGTACGTGACCACCGGGATCATCATCATCATCCTCATCCTCATCCTCATCATCATCGTCGTCGTTGTTGTATCTCCATTGGCACCGGTGTCTGTGCCTTAACAGTGTGACAGATGATATTAACTTTTGTCCCTACGTGTCCCTCTCCAGAATCATTTGCCCCTGCATCCTGAAACCGAGGAACGGAAGTGGGGAACTCAGGAAGGTGGAAGAACGAAACCGAGCGTACCAGGTATCAAAATGTTGTGTTCGTTATTGGTTATTGATTATTGGTTATTGGTTATTGGTTTTCCCAGCCAATGCTGCAAGTTCATCTCCGCTTCCAATGATGGTCCTTGATCTTTAAAGCTACTCGCTGTTTGCCAAACTCCCTATGTTGTGATACCGTGTGTTTGGTGTGAACATACAGTATGTGAATTGTGAACAAAGATTAAAAATAGTGCATTAAACAGATACAGACATAAGTCACTAAAACTAATTCTGAACAATAATAACGTATACCGGTGACTCCCAGTCAGAAGGTTCTGGGTTCAAACTTCAGTGTCTGCACTATGCCTAACCCCTTCCTGCTCATTCATGTATTTATGATGTATGTATGTATTTATGAATGACATGTATTTATTAGTGACATGTATTCATTCCTGTGTGATGTGTGTGTCTCCACCCAGAGTGGTCTGAGGGAGCTGGTTGACTCCGGTCGCTATGACACCCATGACAACTTCACTGTGGTGCTGCAGCCTTTCTTTAGGGAGGTCTTTCTCCCCAGGCTAGAGGTGAGGATGGATATTATGGGATGCGCATCAGTATTTGTCAGCACGTCACTCTTGCTCACGTCTCCCCCCCCCACCCCCACCCCCACCCCTGCCTTTATTTTGAAGGACGGACGCCCGGATCGCTCCTACTTCACCCCAGACTGTTTCCACCTGAGCCAGAAAGCTCATACACTGATGGCTCTTGCGCTTTGGAACAACATGGTAGAGTCTCCTTTCAAACAATATATATGAATAATAAGAGATGACAGAAAGTCTATTTATTTCAAATTAAAAAAAAAAAAACATGAGTGTCTTTTGTTTAACGCACAATTCCCACCATGTCCTAGGTTGAGCCGGTGGGCAACAAGACCTTCAGCCAAGACTTCAGCGCTGGCATCGATATGAAGTGTCCCTCCCAGGTAAGAGCGCATGCGTGTGGCCCTGCAGGAACCACATGCATATGCTGCCCCGGGTTTAGAGGCTCTGTGTATTGCTTTGTCATGGTGGTGGGTTTTTTTATTGATTTGTTTTGTTTGTTTTATTGATCTCTTCATCAGGAAACGCCGTTCCTCAGGACGGCCCAGAACAGCGGCTACGTCTACCCCGGCCCCCGGCCCCCTCCTCCTCCCGTGACGGTAGGCCCGGATTTCATCATGCCCTCCAGCGTTTGGACTACAGGGGACCCCATTTCTGTCACATTTCCACATCTCCTAATAATGTCCTCCTCCTCGCCTCAGAACTGGGGCAGCGAGTTCACCTGCGCCGACGCCGCTCCCTCGGACCCGGCGCCCGCCTCGGGTGAGAGCGCACCGCCGCCTCACCTCAGATATTTGTTTACCTGTGGTGATGTTGAAAGTAGAAAGTACACATGGGGACGGGGGGGGGGGGGGGGGGGGGGGGGGGGGGGGGGCTTGAACGGTATTGACTCTGTTTTTTCCGCAGTGCATAAGCTGCGACCTGCAGACATCAAGGTGGTGGGCGCCATGGGAGACTCGATAACGGTAAAGAAAAATAGGACTCATGAAAAAATGGAAATATGACTCATGTCACTTTTTGTTTTAGCTGTCGGCTGCTGTATATACAAATGAAAAAAAACTTAAATAAAAATGAGTTTTCAGTGTGAACTCCAATGTTACATATCATCCGTGTGCGTGTGTGTGTGCGTGTGTGTGTGTGTGTGTGTGTGTGTGTGTGTGTGTGTGTGTGTGTGCGTGTGTGTGTGTGTGTGTGTGTGTGTGTGTGTGTGTGTGTGTGTGTGTGTGTGTGTGTGTGTGTGTGTTTGAATGCAGACTGGTTTTGGAGCTAAGTCCAAGTCCATCCTAGGACTGTTCACTGAATACCGGGGTGTTTCGTGGAGGTGAGACTAAACAAAATAAAATATATAATATAAACAATAAATAAATAATGTTTTTTAATTATTGAAGATATTATTGGTATCTCTGTCTGTTTGTGAATTAGCATTGGAGGCGATAAAACCCTTAAGACCGTCACAACGTTACCCAGTAAGTCAAAGTCTGTGCTTGCGTCCACAACTCACCACTAGAGAGCAGACCTTCTCGCTTGTTTCCATGTGATGAGAGCCACATGTGTATGTGGCTCTCATCCCACCCCCCCCCCCTCCCGTTTCTGTGTTTAGACATCCTCAGGATGTTCAATCCCCACATCAAGGGGGTGTCCAAGGGCCAGGGGAAATGGCAGCTGGGCTTCAACGTGGCTGAGACGGGAGCCAGGGCTTCGTGAGTGGACCGTGTCCCATAATGACGTGATTAATCATGTCATATCATGTGAATCATGTATATATTAGGCTCATGTCATTAAATATCATATATCATATCATAATCATGTCATATGATGTATCATCACTGTCATCATCATCATCATTTGAGCTTTCATTACACGCTTCATGATTACAGACATTTCCCAGAGCAAGCAAGGCAGCTTATTGACACCATGAGAAACAATACAGTGAGTGTGGATGTCTCTCTCTCTCTCTCTCTCTCCCTCTCTCTCTCTCTCTCTCTCTCTCTATGGGAGATACACAGCCTCTCTATCTAAATGCCTCCTCTCCTTCCCGTTTGTGTTGAAACAGGCTGTGGACTTTGAGAAGGACTGGAAGCTGGTGACCCTCTTCGTCGGGGGGAACGACCTGTGTCAGTACTGCCATGACAGAGTGAGCTCCCCGTCCGTCAATCACCCGCTTCACCCACTCCACAATATGAGTCAGAACAAATGTCATGTTGTTTTCTGTTGTTTGTCCCTTTTTATTGTAATTTATCTTTTCCCCAACCATCTGCTTTTGTTGTTTTTCATACATTAATCTTCCAGAAATGTCAATATCACCCTCCTCACATTGACACAAAGCACCGAGTCAATGTGAGATTGGCCGTCACGCTGTGGTTGTGAACAGATTGACTAGCCACTGATGTTGCTACGGTTACGTCTATACATAGGTTTGCTTTGTACTTGTGGTTCAAAAACTTTTTTTTTTTAATATGTGTACAAATCCTGTTTCCTGTTCAGGCCACGTATTCAACAAATAACTACATTCATCATTTAAAGACAAGCTTGGACATTCTTTACAAAGAGGTATTTTGATATATATATATATATATATATATATATATATATATATATATATATATATATAATTTGCAAAAAGACTGTATATGTTAAACAGTATTATGGTTTTTCTCTCAAGGAATATTTACATGACATTAGTCAATTTAATGAATACATATGATACGAGCTGTAAAGAAATGTTGCATTAAGACTAATTGTTCTTGTAATTACGGTGTCAGGTCCCCAGATTGCTGCTTAATGTGGTGGAAATGCTAGAATTGAAGGCCCTTCGCAAAATGAAAAAGGACGCTTTGTGCAGTTTCCTTCAAAAGTATGCTTGGCTGTTCATTAAGTTTGTATCGCATCAGCGGCTACAAGGCACTGAAAACACACACTTACATTTCAATTTGTGTGGTTAATTATTCAGTCAGTATTTTGTTGTCATGTAGTTTTCCATTGACATTATTCTTCATTCCTTTTTCCCGACCGCAGGCAGGGTTGTCCGTGCTTTCTGGAGCTGAGCGACGACTCCCCCGAGCTGGCTGAGTTGAAACGCGTCAACCGGGATTATCAGGTAAGAAACGATGCTAACCAGGCGGTCGGTGGGTTGCTCTAAAGTCTAACTAACTAACTAACTAACTAACTAACTCTGTACCCACTACTGCAGCCACCCAGGTGGGAGTGGGTGCTGTGCTCCTGTGTGTGATGGATGTATAATGTAATTCCCTCTCACTTTCAGCCCACTAGCCACCCACTACTTCACTGTCCTGTCCTTAAAAGGGCACAGAGTCCCTAAAATATTCACGAAAATAAATAAATGAATACAAATGTTTTTTTTCTGACATTGTTGTATCCAATCTTATTTCTTTGTATAATGTTTTTGCAAATCATATTTTTTGTAAAATATCATACATTTTGTAATCTTATTTTTGTAGAATATTTCTGTAGAATATATTTTATTGTAGAATGTTTGATTGTAGAATGTTTGATATATATATATATATATATATATATAGTATATTTTCATTGTATAATATTTTTGCAGAGAGAGACGGAGAACCTGGTGTACGGCGGACGCTACGACGCCAGGGACGACTTCACCATCGTGCTGCAGCCCTTCTTCAGAAACACCATCCTTCCCCTGACCGCCGTATGACCTGCAGCACATCCATCCCACACACACACACACACTAACTGTATTCATACGAATGATGGCAATGATGTGTCGTTTCCAGGAGGGGAAACCAGACGCAAACTACATGGCACCCGACTGTTTCCACTTCAGCGAGCGCGGCCACGCAGACATGGCCAGGGCAGTGTGGAGCAACATGGTACAGCTAACCGCTAACTGCACTGGACAGACTGTCGTCTTTTTCGTCCTCATAGTCTCCAACGCATTTAATTACAGTACGATTTGGTTGTCCTGTTTTCATAGTTGGAGCCTGTGGGCCAGAAGCAGACATACAACAATTTCACAAGTTCTCGGACCATCAAGTGCCCTGCTGAGGTAAAAATATACATACTGGATACATACATATATACACACATACATACATACATACATACATACATACATATATACATATATACATACATACGTACATACATACGTACATACATACGTACATACACAATCGCGCAGTTATTTTTAGTCATTATTTAGGTAGCACACACATATTATGAATGCCTTCGACAGAATTCAAATGAGCCATTTTAATCTAGATTAATTCCAAGATTACAGTTAGATTAATCTAGATTAAACAAATTAATCTATGCCACACTAATATATATATATATATATACATATATATACTATGAAGGTATTTACCACCATAAACTACACTGAGTCCTCCCTTTGTGTCCCTTAGGAGCACCCTTACATCTTCACAAGAGTCAACAGCTATTACAGTCCAGCCACTACCCCAGGACCCGGGTCCACCTCAACGCCTGGAACCGCGGCAACGCCTCTCTCACAGGACTGCCCGGACGGCGTGCCGGCCTGGGCCGCCGCTGTGCTGGCCGTGGCGGGCCTCCAGATCGGCTGCCTGCTTACTTGGCTCCTCCTCTCGTACCTCCAGAGGAGGAGCCGCAGGAAGATGGAGACCGGGGTGGAAATGAAGGGCACCCACTTCTAAAGCAGTGTGTGTGTGTGTGTGTGTGTGTGTGTGTGTGTGTGTGTGTGTGTGTGTGTGTGTGTGTGTGTGTTTGTCCCACTTATCTGGGAAGATTAGGTTGAAAAAAAAGGTTGCCATTCAGGAAAAACTTTATTTATCCCTATTTAATAGGCAGTTGCTGGTGGCTGATACATTATTCTGTGGTGAATAAAAGTCATGCATTGTAACACGTAAACAAACTCCCATTTTGTTCATTTCTGGTAACATCCTGCTGTAACCTGTAAGATGAGTGTGCCTAATCGTTGCATTGATTGTCTTTACCTTCCTTCACCTGTCAGAATGTACAATATTTCCAATAAACATAATTATTTTGTATTTATTAATAGGAGCGGTTTCATTGCCTGATTAAATATAGCCCACACATTTCTTTAAAACGTGTTTTAAAGTTTGCTGAATTTATACAGTAATACAGTTGGTGATACAGTTTCAACGTTATCACCATATCACCAAAAAGCACGTTGACATTCCTCACATGTGTGATATCATTAAATAACAGATGCTGTGTCACGCACATGTTAATTACTGTAATGACTATGTTATGTAACCGCATCACTATTTCTGAGCAAAAGGGGGGAGAGAAAAAATACACACATATATTATATATGTGTATATTTTTTCTTTTTCTTGTGTATATATATATATATATATATATATATATATATATATATATATATTTCTCCTCTTGACTCAGGTCTGCTGCACCATACCCTATAAGGTTTTGCTCTCTCCTCGCTGCACGCCACCATAAATCAACAACAGGTTGGGGCGGAACGGCGCCCCCTGGCGGCGCGCCGCGGAGCTGCCCGCGTCGTCGACTCGTCCCCCCTCCTCCTCCCCCTTTCTCCCTCCCTCCCACACACACACACACTCACAGCACGGCTGCCTCTGGTCTCCATATCAGCAGGAAGATGGCGGAGGGCGAGTTGAATGTGGACAGCATCATCTCTCGCCTCTTGGAAGGTAAGTGCTGCTGCTGCTCCTCCGACCCGCCGACGTTCGCCTTCAACGACGAGCCGCTTTACCCTTAAAAAAAAAAAAGTCAGTTTTTTAAAATAAAAATAATTAAAAAATGGGGGGGGGGGGTGGGGGGGTTTTAAAATGAGCGTCGCCGCTAATAGCTGCGCGGCGGTGTCGCCTGGTGGCTAGCGGTGTTAGCTGGCGGTGGCTAGCGGTGTTAGCTGGCGGTTGCTAGCGGTGTTAGTTAGCGGTGTTAGCGGTGTTAGCTGGCGGTGGCTAGCGGTGTTAGCTGGCGGTTGCTAGCGGTGTTAGTTAGCGGTGTTAGCGGTGTTAGCTGGCGGTGGCTAGCGGTGTTAGCTGGCGGTGGCTAGCGGTGTTAGCTGGCGGTTGCTAGCGGTGTTAGTTAGCGGTTGCTAGCGGTGGTGGCTAGCTAGCGCTAGCCCGACGTGTTTATAAACAGCCTCCCCCGGCGGTCAACGCCTACCGAAAAGCACCGCCGTCCGCTTCGCACCACATGAACCGTAAAACATGTTAAAAACACGTTGAACATGCTAAAAACACGGTAAACATGCTACCGCGGAGCTGCGCGAGCTCCCGCTGGTCGGTGCCGGTTTATTGAAGGCGGAGGGCTCAACTTTTCTCTTTTCCTTCGTCTTATTTCTCTTTTTCCTTTGAATCAGCTGCCCGGTGCGTGGTTTTCATGGTTTAGTTTTTGGTGGAGATAAGTGAACGTAACATATTAACATATAACACATACAACCTATGTAAATAGATATAGATATAGAGAGATATATAGATAGATATGGTCACTTGTGTAAGTCTTAAATGTTAAAAGTCAAACGGTGGTCCTCCGGTTGCATCACTCCTGCGCCGGGGACGTAATGGGCTTTTTGCCCTTGACACGGTTTCCACTGGGTCTGTTTTATTAAACTGTTATATTTATATTATTTATATTATCCTTTATTATTATTATCCTTTTTTTTAATGGCTGTCACCGCGACTTATAACGACCGACCGCTGACGTCAAGCAACGGCGTTATAATGTGATTTTATTAGGACGTAAGACACGTTTAAAACCTCCCTCTCCCATGTCCAACGCATGATTGCCATAGTTGGTCAACTTTATGACTTTATTTTGTTGTGGATATCTGTGTTTCATTGATCTGTGGTTAACAATATGAAGGGTCCCAGGGGAGCTGACAGCTGGCTGACATATTGAAGTCACAACATCACAACATCTCCTCCCTTTTGGAAATCTCCTTGTTGTTTTTGTGTGTGTTTTTTAAATGGACCCAGACCACTGCAAACAAGTGTCCCTTTAACGCCAACGCCATCGGGTTCAACAGCACGCGGGGCGCTTGACATAACATGACATTCTGGCGTTGAGGGGGTCGATATTGATCGATATTCCCTGGTTTAAATGATCCAGGTCCCCCCCCCGCCTGTCAGAAACACGCGTTTGGGAGGATCCTGTGTTGACGCTGATGATGATGATGTCTCGAAAGGACGTTCTCCTCGCCACGTCCTCCTAATCACGCGCTTTAACGGTTTCTGTCTTGACTGTTGGGTAGATCTAATGTGAAAAGGTTATACGTGTTCCTCATGTGTTGAGGCGCTCATTTACAGTGACGTTTTAAGTCTGAAGTGTCATCAGTGATCAAGCTTATTATTGTGATTGGATGATTTGTCGGAGGCTGAGCCCAGGAGTGTTATCTCAAAAGACCTGAGCAGCTCTATTTTTCTTTCCTTTTCCTTCTTTTTTTCCACCATATAAATCCTGACTTTCAGTCCGCATCACTACATTACATAATAGCAGGGCCTATTTTTTGCTGCGAGGGTAAATTTGGTCTGGAGGAGAAGCCAAGAGTCGGTCTGAAACTGCTTATTTGGTGTTTTTCTGGCTGTCACGGGACACGATGTGACGGTCTCTCTCTGTAGACCTGTGCAATGCCAGAAGCACGAGGAGGACAGACATGCACATGTTGACGTAGCGCAGGCTGGCAGTGAAACCCCTCGTGTTTGTTTCCCTTTCCCCTATACCCTTTCACGGTCTTCAGGAGCGGGTGGCTTAAAGAGAGGGGCCGGCCTGCAGAAGTGCTGAGCACAGAAGGCTTTGGGGGCTAAAGCCGAAACGGCTTGAACAAGCTTAAAGCAGTTCCTCTGATAGGTAGCTTTGTTTGTGGTATTTGGGTATCTGCAGTTTTTTATCCTTTCTTTTCTTTAGCTTAGGCCGCCATGTAATTTTGAAACTGAAACATGTCATGCATTGCAGATTTTTGCAGGCTTGTTGTTTCATCACAGAATCGGTATTTGGTCTGCATATTGCATTCATTAAACTCTGCTTTTTTTAAACTTCTGCTTTCTAGCGTAGAAGAGTAA